>VWZX01004105.1:340334-452885 GCA_013399015.1 Galbula dea | reverse complement strand
TGAAGGCTCTGGAGAATAAGTCTGATGAGGAGCAGCTGAGGGAATGGGTNGGCCAAGAAGGCCAAGAACATCCTGGCTTGGATCAGCAGAGTGTGGCAGCAGGGCTAGGGAAGGGATTGTCCTCCTGAACTGTGCACTGGGGAGGCCACAGCTCAAATCCTGGGGTCAGTTTTGGGACTGACACTGCAGGAAGGACATTGAAGTGCTGGAGGGTGTCCAGAGAGGGGCAGTGAGGCTGGTGAAGGCTCTGGAGAATAAGTCTGATGAGGAGCAGCTGAGGGAATGGGTTTTGATTAGTCTGGAGAAGAGGAGGCTCAGGGGAGACCTCATCTCTCTCTACAGCTCCCTGAAAGGAAGTTGGAGCCAGGTTGGGGTTGGTCTCTTCTCCTGGGTTCCCAGGGAGAGGACAAGAGAAAATGGCTTCAAGTTGCACCAGGGGAGGTTTAGATTGGATAGAAGGAAACATTTATTTCCTGAAAGAGTGGTTAGGCATTGGCCCAGGCTGCCCAGGGCAGTGCTGGAGTCACCATCCCTGGAGGGCTTCAAAAACCATCTAGATGTGGTGCTGAGGCCCATGGTTTAGTGACATGGGGGTGATAGGTTGCTGGTTGGACTTGATGGTCTTAGAGACCTCCTCCAACCTTAGTGGTTCTGTGATTCTCTGATTCTGTAATGAAATCATTATTGTCCTGATCAAAAAAAGAATCACTTCAGTTTGAACTCACAGCCAGTAATTTGTGTAAAATACACCTTTCACACAGGTTGAAATCACAGCCTGAGGCAACCATGCCCTGGGAAATACTGGGGGTTGACCAGATTCACACCACTTTGTAAAGTTTCCAAGTTTAGTTTCCCTCCAAACCTGCTGCAATATCTCAACCCTCCTTCTGAATGGAGAGGGCATCTCCTTCTGTGTGCTCCACTACCAGATACCATGCAGCCTGGGATGATAACTCTTTTATTTCAGCAAATCTTAAGAATTTTCCAGTGAATTGAGTAAAGTTATTTATAAGTTATTATAAGGCTTTGTGCTGGCTCCTCCTGCCAAAGGGAGAGATGAATTAAAGTGAAACATGTTCCTTTAAACAGCTCAGTGCTGAGAAAAAGTCAAATTTGCCTCTGGGGACTTTAAACAAGGGAAGTGAGGGAAGCAAAGGGAGAAATCTCTTAATGACCAGCCAGTCATTGTGAGAATTAACAAATATGGATAATTTTTATTGACCTGACCCAAAAGTGCCATGGAATTCATTGTGAGTCTCATCACTGATTGCCAAATACATCAGCTTGGGGAGAAGAGGCATAAATTGACTTTGCAAAGTCAATGAGGCTCTATCGACCTGTGCTGCTAAATACCTGGCCCTGTGCTGGCTGCTTCAGGACCAGGAGGCTGTGAAGTGAGCAGTCTTTAATTAGGAAGTAGAGCAGTTTGGAAGAGTCTATACCTCTATCTCCCTCCTAATTAATCCTAGGATTAATTTTAAAGCTTCTTTCCCTTTTTTTTCTGGAAGTTTCTATTCCAGAGATGCCCTCACTCTGGCCAAGGAGATCTGCACAGCTCATGCACCAGGGAGCTGCAGTTCTGCTGTCTCTAAAGAACTAAATAAATTGTACTTCAAATCAGCAGCCTGTAGAGTGATGCTGCAGTGTTGTATGTGTGTCTTCAGGTGTTTGGGGACAGAGCTGGAATGAGAGTAAGTAAAGCTTGCCATCTGGAGAGGAAATCTGCTTCCTTCTTGCCATGGCTGGAGACACAGGCAGTTCCACATATGCCATCCACAGAGGATTTTCTCCCTTAGATACCAGCTGCTTGGTAAATCTGTGCTAATCAGTGAGCAGGGGATTAATTGGAGTCCTGGCTATCAGTCTGATATGGCTGAGGTGAGGAGGGGCTTGATTTTTCATGCAGAGAAATAATCATGGTCCATGAAAATCATCTCCATGGATCAGTTCCAGGCACCATCCTAGTTCCAGGCACCATCCTAGGACAATCCTTCCCTTGCTAGCCCTCCTGGTCTTGTTGCCTTGGGATAACTGGTGATTTTCTGAATGCTTTTGTCAGCCAGTGAGAAGTGTTGCTTCTCCTTCCAACAGTCAGTTTTCCACCCACTTGGGTTGCTAGGGGAAGCCTGAAACTGAGACCCCAAAATGACCTGAAAGTTCAAGCACCAGAGAAGAATTAAAAGAAGCCAATACTGATTCAACAGCTTTGTGTTCTGAGGACAAGACTCTTGCTTGCTGCAGGGCCATGCCCTGACTGTCTCTTCACCAGCTGGCCCAGAGCCTTGGGAATGAGAAAGATCTGCTGAGCTCACTTGCTGCAAAGGGCAGGGGCTGAGCTGCTGAATGCTCAGTGCCAGGAGATCACTGGCACCTGGAGGTGGCAGGAACATAGCTCTCCTCTAAACAACAAAGGAATACACTAGCTGAAGATGTTATTTTGGTCAGCAAGAGCTTTCACTAGGGAAAAAAGAAACCTTTTTTTAATGCTGTAGTAAGGAGCTTTCCCACTCTGGTCTTGCAAGTGTGATAGAAACTCTAATGGCATCTCCCTCTCCTGCCAAGCTCCAGGATTTGGCATGGTCCTCTGCCATCAATATGCAACTAATGACTCAAGCCATTAAATGAGCCCTGGTGCCTTTTCCTGCTGAGTAGGAGGAAAATAGTTGTAATGGCTATTTTGGGGGTGTGAGGCTGTTGCTCTGGCAGAACTTGGAGCTTAGACACATTCATATTTCCAGTTAAATCACACTTGAAATCTTCTAGGTGGGTGGTTTCCTTCCCTGTAGTGGTGTCCCTCTGACCAGGGTGGTTCCCTGGTTGCTGTTCTTCTCCTCCATGCACCAGCCCTGACCTGCTGGAGCACAGCATGGCTTTGCTCTGGTGCCTCCAGTGACCCTCCTACTGAAGATGGTAGAGACCATCATTGTCTCTGCAATATGGACATGTGGCCACCAGAGCTGACATCCCAAAATTACTTGACAAAGACTCAGACCCATCCAGGAGCTGGAGAAGGATCTCAACTGCCATTTAGCAATGCAATGTGTTGGTAGTGCAACAAAAGCTCTCATATTTGTGCCAGCTGAGTTCTCCAAGTGCTTGCCTTGACTTAGGGCTGGGTTCTTCTTTCTTCTGTGCAAGGGGCACTTACTTTGGGAAGGAGATGACACTGAATTTCTTTTCCTTCTCTGGTTTTGGTCCCAATGAAACACCAAATGAGAAGGTTCATCTTGGTGTGGTTGAGCCTAGGTGCCTGGCACTGAGATTTCTGGTGTGTGGGAGTGTGAAGTGTTGCCTCTACCTGCATGAGCAGCACAGGTGTGGGTAGATGTGTGTGTCTAAACGTGCATGCATTCAAAGCTGCATGAATACACACATGAGCTGCAGGGCTGCCACCACCATTCATCTGGGCAGAGTGTTCCTGGGTCTCTTTGAAGGACTGAGATCCTTAAGGAGGACACTTGAATGTGTGTCTTGATGTCAGTGCTACTGCTGCTCCTTCCTTCCATCTCTGCCACCTGGGTTTATTTACCCAGGGTTTTTTCTGGGGTGTGTTGTCTCTCTTCAGGCATACAGAGTTGGAGGCAAGGAACTGTGAATCAGAGAATCACAGAATCACTATGGTTGGAAAAGCCCTCTGAGATCATCAAGCCCAACCATCCACCCAACACTGCCATGCTGACCCATGCAGTCTCTCTAAAAGTTTAAAAATGGTTGGTATTTGTGTGTGTTTGTTTCCTACTGAGTGCAACAAACCAGAATCCAGAGCTGATCAATGCATTTCTCCATTCATAAACTGAATTAACTCTTCTTTGGTATTGCTACTGGAAAAAACAACTTGCTCTCTCTGCTTTCCTGAGCAATTGGCTATCATTCTGCTGCTGGCTACAAAAGAGAAGGAAATGCTGGTTTAAAGGGGTGGGGGTTTTGATAGAATGCTTTGGTGTTTGAACATCCCTGCAGGAGTATATTTGTACCCTGATCTGAAGACCTTCTCATCTCTACATCTAAAGATCACTCTACCTCTGATCAGGAATGTTTGATTGACTGTTCATGCTGGGGCTCTTCATTTGAAAAGAAGCAAGGAATCTCTAATTGTCTGATCTCCAGTTCTGTTCAATTAGTGTTTAGAGAACAAAGAAACTATTTGAAAGAAGAACATTCTTTGCCTGCTTCCCCTGTGGCTCCAGGAATGATGTTTGTATTGCTGCTGGGACTCCTCTGAAAGCTCCAGCAGGAGACTCCTTTTCTCTCTGAGTCTGCCCCTAATGTCTTCTCTAGGAAGCACCCCAAATGCTCAAGAATAATCCAGATCTCACTGAGGCATTCCAAATGGGCTTTTCTTAGGGAAGAAGACAAGGATTTATGGCTGGGGAGTACTTGCTGCAAGGAGTGTGGAGAACTGTGGCTCTAACAGCAGCAAGATTTATGGCTTCCAATCCATCAGTGCCCAAGGTGCCTGTGAGATTCTGATGACTGGAGCTTTGTGAAGACAATGCAGACACCTGAAGGTTAAGTCTCTGTTTTCATGAATAAAAGTTACAATTGGAGGCTTTTGGGTATCAGAAAAGATTCCTGAATCATCTGTAGATTAAAGGCCAACAACTCTCTACAACTCCCTGAAAGGTGGTTGGACCCAGGTAAGGGTTGGGCTCTTCTCCTGGGTTACCAGGGAGAGGACAAGAGGAGATGATCTTCTAGCCTGGGATACACTTGGAGCCAACTCAGGTCATGCCCTGGCCAACTCCAAGGTGCTAACTGCTTGTGGATCATGGCTGGGCCAGGAGACTGTGCCAGCAAAACCAGGAGAGAGGGCAATTAGCCTTCCCTATCCTACCTCCACTTCCCAAGTGAGGCATCTTTTGTCCTTCAGGGCTGCCTCCTTCTCCCTGTTAACTACAAAAGTGGCCACTCAGACCTAGATGGCTTTTTGCTTGGCTCAGTCAGAGCAAATTAATGCCCCCACCTGTATAATTAACCAAAAAACCCAGTCCTACAGATGGCATTGAGGAAGAGCTGAAAATGTACACATGAATTCCCAGAGGTCCAGTTTAAAAGCATGTTCCACTCCAGTTAAGTCTCCAGTTATGGTAAATAATTCCTCCTGGCAGTTTAATGGTGGAGACTTTGCTGTTGTTTCCTCTCTGACATTTGCAGTGACCTAGTTTCCTGCTTTACCAAATAATAATTCATCTTAATTTTCTCTTTGAAGTAGCAAGCAAAAGAATAAAAGAGTGAAATCTAAACCTGGTCACCTTGCTAGGTATTTTAGGTCAATCAATTCTCTTCATGCATAGCTTAGTGTTTCAGCTTTCCACTCCAGTGGATGAGGGCTCTTTAATGCTTGTTAAAATAGCAGAGGTAAGTGATTGCAGCCTGAAGATGGAAAATATTGAATAATGCAAAGATCTGTGGATTTTGTGATTTTACTTGGCTGGGAGAGAAAAAATCCTTTGATTCTTTCTGAGCCAGGGATGAGGAAAGCTTTCTTTTCAGTTAGGGCTAGCCACACTTCTGTGTCCAACATGCTTCTGAAGAAGTAAAAATGCATCACTGCTGGAAAGGTTCCAGCTGGGCCCTGCCAGGGATGGACATTTCTGACCTCTTTCTCACTTGAAAAGTTCAGGATAGACTGAGGATTAGTCCATTGGGAAGCCAGGAACACCATTTACTGCTGCTCAAGGCACCTCTGTTCTAGATGCATGTCTGGATGGTCTGGTGACCAAAGCTGATTTACTAGAAGGAGACCTGAAGAAGTAAGAAGTGCTTCAAATGCACATTGATTCAAACAGAAAGGATGTTCCTCAAGAGAAAACCAGGAGCTTTAATGAAGCTGAGATGTCCATAGGATGAACCTGACTTCCCTTATTCTATTATTTTCTTCAGACAAACAAAAATCCTCCAGGCCAAAGACTTCTTTTAACAAGACCTCAAAAAGTTCTGGCCAGAAACAGAAAACTTTTAATGAAAACTAAGTTTGCTGCTTTTGTTCTTTCCATTCCTCTCTGCAATCTTTCTGATAAACTGGAAATGAGGTTCTCCAGGGTCCATCTGAGCCTCTCAGCTTCATTTCTTCTTCTTCACAAGGAGCATTTTCTGGGTCTCAGACCTCCCTACAGATGGGCATCCATGCAATCACTCTGCCTCAGCTGTTGCCTCCTAGAAACATCACCTCAAATGAGGTCTGAACCCTGCAACCCTGGCCATGGGCTCCCTTTCTTGGCACTATCTTTGCTTCCTGACAAACAGGCATCTCTTTGCCATTGCTCTTGTTTTATTCCCCTGCCAATGCAGATGAAATGCTCTGCAGGGCTGGGAATTCTAATCAACACCAAAGCAGGATCTGTAGATAGTGAGAAGCTTGGGTTAGTTCCTAGTTTAGAGTTGATCACCCCAGACATTGCCAGTGCCAGCCAGCATGATTGTAACCAGGAGCTCTACAAGAGACCCAGCATTGTGATGATTTCCAGTGCAGCAGCAGGAGAAATCTCCACCAGTTTGCTCCAAAGCCAGAAACACCAAAGCCTGTTGGAAAAGTTCCCCAAACTGCTCAGAGATATTTTCCTGTTTTCTGGAAAGTTCCTGTTTTTTCAACCCCAAGACAAAGATTTTCTCTGCACCTTGTTTAGGGCTTTCCATGCCACCCTAGGGTGCAAGGGGAAATGCATGTGCCCTGTCTGAAGTAGGGGAGCTGATGCACAAAGGGGAACTGAAGGCAGAGTTCTCAGAAGGTGATTTGGGAGCCTTGGTCACAAAAGGGACAGTTAGAAATCGAGCTGAAGAGCTCCAAAGAACTTGTCTTTCACCTAAGCTTGATCCAGTCTAGGGTTGGGATCCAACCTCACAAGGCTTCTTTAGCAATGACTTGACCACAGCACCAGTTTACCACCTTCAGCTTGCCTGTGTTTCACAGGGACTGATGATCTCCATCATCTTCTCCAAGATCCACTTACCCCATGGCACTCAAATGTGCCACTTTCAGGTGTCTGCCTGGCCACCACCTGGCCATTCAGGTGTCTGTGGCATCAGGATATTGGACATGGCTGATGCTGGAGCATGCTTGGGCTCCTCCAGGCTTCAAGACAGTGACTCTTTTAGGAGGCCAATATGCTACATCAGAAGAAATATGATCTAGCTATAGATGTCCCTGCTTGCTGCAGGGGGTTTGGGCCAGATGACCTCTAAAGGTCCCTTCTAACTCTAAACATTCTATGAAATATTGAAGGCTGTACAAGCAAGGTGGGCTCAAGGCTTGATGTGCTTGGGTGTCTCTGCACTTCCAAAAGACAGCTGGTGAGCTGAGCTAGATACATCAGAAACCAAATGCTTGGAAGCTCACAGTAGCTAGAGGTGGAAAAGTGCCTGGGACAAGCAATCCCAAGCTATTAATTTGCAGGAGAGGGATGCAAATCACCTGGTGGTTCCTTAGTAGCCTCCTGGGAGCTGGGTGCAGTGCTATGACTGAGGACTTCTCTGCCTTGGCATGTCATGGATTCTCTCATTGACTTTCAATCTTTAAGCTGCTGTTAATTTAAAAAGCTGCCTTGTTCACCTCTGCTACTGACTCAAGAGCTTTTCTGGCTGAGATGAATTGGAATCCATAGAACAGCAATAAAATGCCTTGTTTGGCAGTGCTTTAACTGGCTCTTCTGAATCATTTTTTATGAGGGCATGTTACTCTGCAGCTTTGATGCAATGGATCCAGACCCTGCAGTGCTGCTTACAGATACAGATCCTGCAGTGCTGCTCACAGATCCAGACCCTGCAGTGCTGCTCACAGATCCAGACCTTGCAGTGCTGCTTATGGATCCTGATCCTGCAGCACTGCTCATGGATCCAGACCCTGCAGTGCTGCTCATGGATCCAGACCCTGCAGTGCTGCTCACAGATCCAGACCCTGCAGTGCTGCTTATGGATCCTGATCCTGCAGCACTGCTCATGGATCCAGATCCTGCAGTGCTGCTCATGGATCCAGACCCTGCAGTGCTGCTCACAGATCCAGACCCTGCAGTGCTGCTTATGGATCCTGATCCTGCAGCACTGCTCACAGATCCAGACCCTGCAGTGCTGCTCATGGATCCAGACCCTGCAGTGTTGTTTGTGGATCCAGATCCTGCAGTGTTCATGGATTCAGACCCTGCAGTGTTCATGGATCCAGACCTTGCAGCACCTCTCAGAGGACTGCCCAGGTTTCACTGAGTGCACACACATACTAAGTTGTCTTGATTTTGTTTTTTTTTTTTCAAGCACCTGCAAAGTCTAGGCAAGAGTGAGAAGGCAGGAAAAGACATTTTAAATGCATTATAAATCCCATTTTAACTCAAGTAATTATAGCTACAGCATAATTAAAATATTGTGCAGGAAAAGAAAATAATCCTCCCAAACTTAGATCCTGTGTGAATTAACACATTGCCATCTGCTGACTCCTGAATGACTGCACCTTTCTACCTTCAAGCATTTACTCAACAGCTTCTCCTGCCAGAAACACCAACCCTGCTGAGCACATCTCTCAGGTTCTCTGGGTCCTGCTCAGAGAGGGAAATGCTTCTTGCTGGTGCACACTTCCTCCTGCTCCTTTCCTTAAAGGTGAGAATAAACACATTCAGATGTTGGCAATCACAAATCAAAATGTCACAGCAGCAGAAAAGTGCTCATTTTACATAAAACATCTCATATGAGATGGATTAGAAAGGTCCAGCAGGAGAAATGATGTATGGAGAACTTGGGTTCATGAACACAGACCATTTTCAGTTACAAGGAGCAGAACAAGCCAGCATGCCTGCAAAACAAATGCAACTGTTTTTCTGACTAGCTCTAACCTAGTAATTTCAAGAGTAATAAATCTGCTGGAAGAAAAAAGAATGTGTTACCCTGAATCTTCATCAGTCCCTGCAGAGCTCTAGAGACAGCAAAAAAGTTGGAGGTAATTTCTCTGCTATCAATACACTCACACATGTCAGTCCAGCTCTTTCAGTATCAAAGTGGTTGAATTACCTTGCTCAGTGACATGGTTATTCTTCCTGCACAACATGAAAGGGAGAATGGATGTTTCTTCATGTCTCTAGCTGAAGAGGAAATCACAAGGTGCAGCACAGAAATTACAGGCTGATTTTCTATGCCTTGTGTTATTCAGAGATTCATAGAATGGTTTGGGTTGGAAGGGACCTTAAACATCATCTAGCTCCAACCCCCTGCCATGGGCAGGATGCCACCCACTAGAGCAGGTTGCCCAGGGCCACATCCAGCCTGGCCTTGAACACTACCAGGGATGGGGCAGCCACAACCTCTCTGGGCAACCTGTGCCAGTGTCTCAGCACCCTCTGGGGAAAGAATTTAGTTCCTAAGATCCAGTCTAAATCTTCCCTCCTTCAGTTTGAAGCTGTTTCCCCTTGTCCTATTGCTTTCTACTTGGGTAAAGAGTCACTCTCACCTTTTTATAGGTCCCCTTTAGGTGTTGGAAGGCTGCTAGAAAGTCATCCTGAAGCCTTCTCTTCTCCAGGCTGAACAATCCCAACTCTCTCAGCCTGCCCTCCTAGGGGAGGTTCTCCAGCCCTCTGGTCATCTTCATGGCCTTCTCTGGACCCACTCTAACAGGTCCATGTCCTTCTTACACTGAGGAGCCCAGAGCTGGCTGCAGTTCCCCAGGTGTGGTCTCAGGAGGGCAGAGCAGAGGCAGAATCCCCTCCCTAGCCCTGCTGCTCATGCCTCTGCTGCTGCAGCCCAGGACAGGGTTGGCTTTCTGGGCTACAAGTGCCCATTGCTGCCTCATCTCCAGCTTTCCATCCCCCATGAGCCCCAAGCCCTTCTCTGCAGGGCTGCTCTCAGTGAGTTCCTCTCCTAGACTGTAGCAGGCCCAGGATTGCTCTGACTCAAGTGCAGGACCTGGCACTTGGACTTGTTGAACCTCATTCAGCCCTCATGGGCTCACTTTCCAAGTGTGCCCAAGTCCCTCTGGGTGACATCTCCTGTCCTTCTGCTGTGTCAACTGCACCACCCAGCTTGGTGTCAGCTGCAAACCTGCTGAGGGTGCACTCAATCCCACAGTCTGCCACTGATAAAGATATGCTGCAGGTCAGGCTAGAGGTGGTGAAGAGATTTCCTTCTGGCCTCCAAAAAAAATGCATCTGTGAAACCACAACTAGAGCTGATAGGCATTGCATCCATGTGCTCAGAAATGATTTGTTTTAGCAGCCTAAATGCCATGATCTGCAAGAACAAATAATCTGTGTCTGCCAGATTCAGCATTTGAGCCTGAAAAGGATGAGGAGAGAATCCCAACCTGTTTAACTGCCTCACAAATCAAAGGTATGGGCAGGGACTCCTGTTTAGGGGAAATTCAGAGCAGCAACCTGATTCCTGCTCTCTGCAGAGGAAAGACAGCACTTGGAAAAGATGAGGGCTGGCCCAAGTGCCAGAACTCCTCAGGAAGGGCAAAGCTTTCCCAGATTTCAGCAGTTTTGAGCAGGTCAGAATGAACTTGCAAGGAAGGATCTGAGCTGGAGCAGTTTCTCTTGTGAGATGGGTTAATGTCCTTCTGTATGCACCAGGCACAACACAGGGCAGTTTATAGGCCATGTCCTATCTAAAACTTGTATTTTTTTCCAGGAAAGGAGCTTGGGATTCTACTCTTGGGGCAGTTGATGGAATGTTTCTATGGAAATAGTAGCCAAGTGAAAACTGGGTTGCTCTTCACATGGCCTAAGCTTCCAGAATGTCCTGCACAAAGTATTTTCCCTCAAAGATGTTTTCAGCAGGAGAAAAAACATGTTTTATTCATTCTGAATATAATGAGTCTTGCATGTATCCACTGGCCACTGACCCAGGCAAGATTCAGCCTCTGCTGGAGTAACATGAGGGATAACCTCATACTTGATGGTCTGGGCTTTAGAGAGAGGATTTTGAAGGGTTAAGAAGAATTCCATGCAGCAAACCAACTCAATATTAATATAAAGCATAAATGTTTGGATGCATGGGTGTTTGTATGCCTTTGCATAGGCACTGGGGTTGGATTTTGGCTGCTCTCCATTTGTTTCCACATCCATTTGCATCTGTTCAATGCATCCTTGGATGGAAGATCACATCATGATGGCAATTCAGATGCTGCACATGCAGGAACAGCCCTGCAGCTGTGAGTGGAAGCAGGTGCTAAGCAGCCTGTGTGCAACTGCCAGCTCTCAGCTCATTTCATTCTGACTTGTGGTTTTTTTCCCCCATTCTAAGCCTCAGAGTTATTTTCCATCTTCTGGAGAGGGAAAGATGTTCTCTCACTGGCAGTGGTCTGGAGATGGGACTGCCCACTAGGCAGAAGAGGCTCAGCCTGAGCCATAAGCATGGCAAAGTGGTTGCTCCAGCAGTTGCAGCTGAGAACTGGGAGGGCTGCTCCAGGCAAACCACACTAGCAGAGGTGGAGCTGGCTTTTGGGCAGGAGCTGGGAGGACAGTGTGGGAGGCTAAAAGAGACAGAGGGCTGTAGAGCATGAAGGGCAGAGTTAAATCCCCTCCATGTGGAGCATGGTGTGAGGGTGAAAGCTGCTTTTTTTTCCCCCCTTAGTATTATTAGAGGGATTAAGTGGAATTTAATTGGTGCTTTAGCCTTCAGATGCCCTCAGTGTGGAAGCTGCAAAGCAGATGCAGCCAGCACCAACTGCAAGGCCAGTGCACTCCAGCCTCTCACCTTCCTTGTCCTCTCCCAAGCAAATCAGCAGACACCCTGTTAATGAACTGCAGACTCTGATTGCCATGAATAGTGCTGGAGCCACCACCCAGGAGAGGGAAGGCAGGAAAAGAAGGAGGCTGAAGAAGTCAATCCAGCTGAACAGCCAACTCTTCCTGGACAGAAGGATGCAAAACAAATCTGGGATGTGAATTCCTTGCTCCTCATTCTCTGCCCAGTGCTGCTGGAAAGGGCAAGCTGGCAGGAAGGATCCCTGCTCTCAGCACCTACACAAGGGCTTTCTTGCCCTTTTCTTGCCCATGCAAGTCCAGCATGTAATGTTCCCTATCTCACAGAGGTTTGGATATACTAATCTATATTTTCTGGGACCTAGAATTCAAATGAGTCCTGAGTCCTTTGCCAGACATGTGCAATGCCTGAATTGGGCAAGGTTTTCCCTGGCAGTTTCTCTAAGACTTCTGTAATTCTGTCCTTTTTTTCCTGCTCCTTGCATCTGTCACTATCCAGGTCCATCCAAGCAGAGTTCTACCCAACACATGATTATTAGACTTCTTATTTTTGCTAGCAACTTTTCAGTCATGAAATCAATTTCAAGGCTAGCAGGAGCTGATGAGAAATGCCAACTGCCATTACACCCTTCTGGGCTTATTTTCTCACAGTAATATTTTCCAAGCTAAACTCCAGAAGGTTCAGACACCAATGATGCTGTTAGGAGACTGTGGAAAAGGCAGGAATTTTGTGCTGTGACAGGATTATAAACCAGGCAGTGCAAGAGCCCAGACAGCTGCAGTATCCTGCAGATCCTGCAGTTGTTTAACTGGTCTTTCTAATTTCAAGAGTCTCTTGGGACATTTCTTCCACCAGCCCTGAACTCCCAGGGAAGTTCTCCCAGGGCTGTGCTGGCCATTGGAGGCTGGAAGGCAGCAGTAAATCTGTCTTGTTTTAACTGAGCTGGTAGCTTTGATTGTGATCCTGGCAAGGAGCTGCTGTGATGAGCCAGAAGAGTCTTCTGCAGTTACAGGTCAGCTCAGGACAGTACCTGAGGGCCTCCAACTTTCTGCACTGTCCCAGCACTGAGTTTGCAAAGCAAATACCTTCCAGGCTCAGAGGAATTGCTCAAGGCAACTGCCTGTTTTTCTCACTGGCCTCATGTCAGTCAAGTTTATCAAATGTTAAAGAAGCTCTAAAGGGTTAAAATCCAGGGAGTGATTGTGCTGAGAATGACTCACAACCTTCTGTCCTAGCTGGAGTGATTCCTGAGCTCATGGAGTATTTCTCCTGAGTTCTGTATCAGATGTAGTACTTAGGGACTTGGTTTAGTCTTAGGGACATGGTTTTGGATGATGGTGGTAGGTTGATGGTTGGACTTGATGATCTTGGAGACCTCTTCCAGCCTTGACAGTTCTGTGATTCTGTATTGAGCTGGAGGTTGAATCTGCACCTGTGGTGGCTACTTCTTTGTTAGGTTGAGTGAGAAGAACGTTGCCAAACATGAAGCTCTTGCAGACTGAGTTTCTTAAAGTCTTCACTGTAAAAATATATCATGTCCTTTACAGCTTCTGAGTCCACTCCAGATCCAGTCTGTGCACATTAGCTGGGAATCTGTTCCAACAGAGAATGCCAAAGTAACAACCATTAAGAGATGGTTGGAGAAATGGCACTGAGCTGTGAGCAGCCACAAAAAAACCCCCACTGCAGAGCTGAAACATGTTACTGGCTGCAGGTCTGGAAGGATAGGTCTGGGACTCACACAAAGAGGAAAACAACCCAAGATTTTCCTCTCCTCTAGTTGCATCTCTTCTGTGTTGTGTCCAGCAGCTAACCTTCAGGGGACAGAACAGGCAAGTGCAGAATTAATCTCATTTTCCTCCAGGATGATGTTTAGATGGTCCTCAATGGGTGTGATGTCTTTAGCACAGAGAGGCTTCATCCAGGGTTCATCCAGAGGCATCCATTGCTTTGTGGACTTTAACAAGAGCTCTGGATACCCTGAAATCATTTTGCCAAGGTATAATCTCCCTCCAGAATGCATCTTATTGGGCTGCTGTAAATGCCAGAGGTGAGTTGTGGTGCAGAAGGTCAAGGGACAATTGCTTTCATCTCTGAAATATGCTCTGAGAGCCTGTTAGTGCCTCATGGTTAGTGTTGTCCTGGCTGAGTGAGTTCAGCCCACCCCTGGGTGGGTGCCACTGTGCAAACATCACTGACATTCTCATTTCCATTTCCAGCAGCCTTTGCTGGCAGCAGCCCTTCTGATTTCCTCCCACTCAAGTTTGGAAAACTCTGGAAGGATCTCTGCTTTGTGCAAAACAATTGGAACCTTTCTCACTGCCCAAGAAAACACATTCCAGCAGGAACACCTCTGAAACAATGTGACACAGCCAACTCCAGTGGGTTTGGGCTGTTCCTGCTGTGGTCACTGTTGTCACCTCCTGCAGGTGTGAAAGTGAGTTGGTAGAGGCTTTTACTGTTTCCCTGTGTCACCTTCAATGATTGGTTACCCAAGGAAGGGTCCTTGAATGTCTTTGGGAGCTGCTGTAACAGAGAAGAATGCGTCTCTTCCCTTACAGGTTGACCACTAGCCCCCATACCTGTGGCTTGTGCCACTGCTAAATAGTCTTCTTCTGGAAATCCAGTCCTCTTCTTCTAATTTACTAGATTTCCCTTCCAAATTCTAATGGCTGACAAGAGAAGAACACCAAGAGCAGTTGGTTTGGGCTGTTGTCATTCTCCTGCCTTTATCTCCTGTACACCACCAGGCACTTCTTGCTGCTTCCACATCTCCCTTGAAAGGAGATGAGCTGTGTCTTGGGGGACCCTGCTTCTCTTCATGACCTGGCAGTAACATGTCCAGATGTCCTGTCCAGGTGGAGATGTCAATACTGAGGACATTTACATTTGGACAAAGGATGTCAACCCAGAGAGTCTAAGGGGTGAGATTCATCTCATCATGCTTCAGGTGTCCAGAGAGTAGACATAGCAGCTAAGCCAAGACATCCAGGCTTTTTCTTCTTCCAACAGAGACAACTCAACCTCAGCTAGTCAAAAGGCAAGATGACTAAGCTACCCTTTGGCTATAAAAGGAGTCAGCCTGGCTAGCTGAGATGTCAGCACACCTTTTGCAGATGACTCAGGGTGGGATTTAGCTGAAGTGCCTCACGTGGTTGCAGAGCTAAGCCCAGCTCTGTGGACACACATCAGCATTTGTCAGCAGCTCATCTGGCTCTGCTCTGCTCTTCTCCTGATGGTTTAGGGAAAAAAATATCACCCAAATCTAGTCCTTCTCACCCTGATGACTGAATTTCCTCAGATTCCAGCCATAGTAAGACCAAAATCCAGCCCTTCTTTAGCTCTGCTGTCCTGTCCCAACAGCTTAGCAGCAAACAGATCACTCCCATTGAGCATCCCTGTCTCAGCATGCAAACAGTTCAGCCAGAAGGAAACAAACCTCTGAGCACACTGCTGGGGGAGGACAGAGGATACAGAGGGAGCTGATGCTGGCTGTTACCTTAGCAACACTCTCCATCTGGTAGGAATCTGAAGCAGGCAGTCTGACCCCTGGCAAAAAAACGTTTGAATGTTTAATGACTTAAATAACTGAATAATCCAGGCTGCTGTGAAAAGGAGGAGCAAGTAACCCCAGCTGAACATCACTTGTGAGCATAATGGGTGAAGTCAATCTGGGCTTGTTTCACATGCTTAGGCTTTGGCAAAGAAGGTGCTGTGAAAGTACAAGAGAGATACTGGGTTGGAAAGAAAGTGGTTTTCCACTTACACCAAACTTAAGTTATTCTAACTCCAGAGAGAACTGAGTCAATCTTTCTTTCTGAAAGGAGATGAGATGGTTTAGGGTATTGGTAATACCAAGCTGTTATACAGCATTGTTGAGCCATAGATTTCAACACTCTTTGATGCCCCAATAATGTATTTTAAATCTTTTTATGTTTTTAACTGATTTTGTGGTGGGTTTTGGTCTGGTTGAGTGATTCTAGATTGAAGAGAGAGACTTTGGCTCAGCCTTGAGCTTGTTTCATGGACAGTCTGTGGGGTCCTTTTTGGCTGAACTCTTAAGAAGTACAGGGCTGCCTGGTGTAGAGGTTCTGAAACCCTGGAGCTTTCTGAGTGCCCTCTGCTAGAACTTCTTACTGCTGTAGGCCACCAGTAACTGACTGTTTAGGGATTATAATGTCCATCTCACTTTCATGCCTCATTTTCCATTGTGCCATGGGAAAGGCTCTCTCAACACATACTTTCCCCATGGTACAAGCCATTTCATGCAGATCAAGTGAAACTGGGTCACCTAGTACTGATTGCAGCCTTTTCTTATCCTGTGTCTTACATATGACCCTTCCTGGGCTCCTGCCCATGCTGCCAGCAGTGCCCCTCCCATTTGGGCTAGCAACCCATGCTCCCTTCATAGGCCTGGGCAAATTCCCCAGGTTCTCCATACACTCTGGTAAAATAAAGCTAAAATACTTCATTCTCTTCACTAACCCACAACAGAGCCCAGAATGACCATCTGAGAAGGAAAGACCTGCATTAATTAACCATTTAACACTGCTGGGTCTGCCTGGGTGAATGCCATGGCAATGGTTTCTTGGAGGATGCTTTCATCTGCTTCAGAGATTCCTGGCTCTGAAGCCAGCAGTGATGCCAACTGTGGTGCTTCTCAGGATAAAATCTACTAGGGTAGCATGAAAAAAAGAACCAGAGGTGACAGCCAGGCTCTTCCCTGACCCACTCTCTGTTCTGCAGTCTGCAGAAGGTGAGAAGACTGAAAAAGTTCTTAAACCAGGGGAAGCAGCCAGTTGCTACCTCTCAGTCCTTGATCTCTTTATCTCTTTGCATCAGTGATTCCAAACCTGCCCCCTGGAAGTTGGCCCAATGCATGCACTGAGGAGGTATTTGACATTCTCCTCACCAGTGCATGAGCTCTAAGAAGCTGTTGGGGTTTGTGGTAGTTGAATTATTTCCTTTGTTCAAAGAAAGTTCATTTTGCCCTTTAATATTTTTATCAGTCCATAAGGTTTACATGCAAGGAGGTCACCAACATAAGTTATGTTTTAACTGAAAAGTTATTTAGCTGGCAGAGCCATGCTTTGCTCTCCCCATATACCCAAAGGCTCCTTGGAGATTCAGCAGTTACTGGTTTTAATTGGGAGGGAAGTGAGAGGTCAGGACATCTAAATGAGCCTTATCAGTCTGATGACAAATTGAAAGCTTGGAAAGCTTGAAAGTCCACATCAGAGCCTGATTTTGCATTTTATAACCTTAGGAAACACAAAGGCTGTGCTCACAGAAAGCTGGTGAATGGCTTTTGGGCTTTGTCAGCAAAGTAAGATTTGGATCTGCTCAGGGGAAGACAAAACTCCAGGAGAAGAAGGTGAGATGAGCTGTGGAGAACTGGGTTCCCTGCCAGCAGAAACAAAGTGGAGCTGCTGGGATAAACATCATCCCTCTGTGCCTTGCACCCAGCCTTTGCCTTGGGAGCAACCATCATCAAGGAGTCACATGCCTGTGCCCTACTCTGGGAGGAAACACAGAAATCAATTGTTCTGTGTCAAAATTTGGCCACCACCTCCTTGTGCATTAATAAAACAAGGAAGGGGGTGCTGGGGGCAGGGGAAAGGGCCTTTTGCCCCTCCAGGTAATAGCTGCTTCCTTTGCCTAAGAACAAACTCTAGCCTTCAGAATGGGTGTTTGGGAATTCTGGTGCCTCTGGCCTGAGTTCTGAATTACTCCTTGGATGCTAGTCCCAGAATCTTCAATTTGTGGCCACAGATCAGGAGGTAAATGCAAGCACAAGTCTCACTCATCATCTCATTTAGATTGTGCAATGCAGCTTAAGGCTCTCTCTAAACACTCTGATAGTGTTTGTACAAAGGAGAACAATCAGAGACAAATCCAGATATCTTGTGACACACAAAAAAAACCCTTGTAAAGATTGTGGAGTTCTTTCTTGTCTTGTTTCAAAAGAAAAAAAGACTCAGTTCTGTACAGGTTTCATGTTTATATAAGGATCAGAAAGCTGAGGTTTCTTTGCAGCAAGCAAATAGACAACTGTATGGGGATGGATACAAAGGCAAATGGGAGCTGAGAAGAGCTAGATTAACTACATGCTTGTATCTTGAGTGCTCCACAGAACAAGCTCTGTTAACTGAAGCTGAAAACTTCTTTGCCTCATTTCTTTTCATGAAAGCTCCTCTTGGAAGAAAAGTCTTTGGTCCAAGTGTCAAAGGATTCCTGCATCTCCCTAAGCAATATTGCAGCCTGGGGGTCCTGAAGGCTGGAGGAGATGGCAAAGTGTTTAACACACTCAGTGCTCCCAGGACTCTGTTATCCAGAGTTAAGGGATCAAAGTGGAGTCTCCCCTAGCCCAGCTCAGTGCCCCAGTGCTCAGGCTGTTCACCACTTGAGGATGGATTAGCCTTTTTCTCTTCAGAATGAAACTTTCTGAAAGCTTCTGACTGTTTCTGATGCAAAATGAAAACAAATATGTAAACCTCCAACAGTTTCACAATTCATCTTCTCCAGCCATGCCAGATTCTTGGAGTGGGTCATTAATCCTTCCAGTGGGCTAGCTGCTTTCTTACTAGGGGTTTACTTCTTGCTTACTTTAGATCTGTAAGGCTCTTGTCTTCCCCCATGCTCTCCATGGACAAATGAGAGGTGGTGCAAAGACCATGCCTCTGATCAAGCCCATGCTGCTCCTGCTGCTGGGTAGGTCCTGCCTGCCCACCTCCTGCTGGATAAACCTTCATCTTCTGCTACTTCAGGAGGTCAGCTGTGACATCCCCTTCCTGAATGTCAGCAAGCTCATGAGTTTTGCAACCCTGTTTCTCAAGGATGGGGTTTTCTAATTATGGAAGGGTCTCCATCCTCTGTTGGACACAATGTTCCCTACCAACCCATCCTGCTTTATGCAAGGCTCAAACCCACATCCAGGGAACAAACTATTCCAGAAGCTAAGAGATTCTTCCTTATCTGCTATTGTTATGGGAGCAGACAAAACATCCTTGTGGAAATGAAGTGTATTGGAGCTGCTAGCAGACCTGCAGTCTTTGCCTAATGGGAGCAGAAATATGTGGCCATAACAGAAATCCAATGCATTAGCCTGGCTCTGTGGTTACTAAGAAACAGCAGGATGCTGCTACACTGGAGTTATTCCATTCTCAGGTGAGGAAGGGATGCTCAAGCTGAAAGGAAAGTTTCTTGTCTTAAAAGCAGTTGTATTTCTGTCATGCAAGAGCAAGCACTGCTGTTTAACCTGCACAGCAGGTTAAATGTATTAAATCCCTTTGCCTTCAGCACATCATGTGATGGTCTCAGTAGGTAAAAATAGGAGTAATGAAAAAGAGTTACTCCAGATGAAGTAAAAGTTCTCAGCTTCTTTGCAACTGAGCTGCAGCAAATCAGCAAGGCAAGTCAGAAACAGAAGCACAGGTAAGTGTCAGGTTTGGCAAACCCAGTACAGTGCTTAAAAGGGGTGAGGACTTGCAGCCAGTTTCCACTCAGTCACCTCTCCCCGCAGGAACACCAGAGTCATTAGGCAGCCAAGGGGTTGGGGGAGAAAAAGCCATTGCCTCCTTCTCCTGCCCCTTGGTTTTCACTAGGCAGCTGTTGGGAGAACATCCCCATTGCCTCAAAACAGATGTTCCATCTAAACTGAAGGGGGAATTTCTTTACTTTGAGAGTGGTGGAGCCCTGGAACAGGCTGTCCAGAGAAGTGGTGGAGTCTCCATCTCCGGAGACATTCCAAACCCACCTGGGCACCATCCTGGGCAACCTGCTCTAGGTGACCCTGCTCTGGCAGAGGGTTGGACTAGATGATCTCCAGAGGTCCCTTCCAAACCCTGACATTCTGTGATTCTGTGAAGGAAGGCAGCAGGCTGCACCATCAGGAAAAGCAGCAAAACCCTTCCCTTGGGTGAGGCTTTCTCACTGCCACCCACTCCAGTTCATGCAGGCTCCTCACTGGCTCCATTAGTCATCTCTGCCCACCCACTGGTGTTGGTCTGATCCTTCTTGCTTACAGCCCCATTTCTCTCTCGATGGTGAGCCCTGGCAGGGAGTTTCATCCCATTCAGCTGTTAATATTTGATTATGCCTCTAGTGAAGTGAACACTCATTAAGTTAATTTCAGCAACAATATAAACATCAAAGGCCTGAATTACTTGGAATAGCAGAATGTGATGGGCTGCCATCAATGCTTATTTATTGCTTTGCTGCTGCTTCCTGATCTTGCTGCTGTTGAGGACAGAGCATGGCTTTGGGGGAACTTTGGAATACCATGTTTTCAACCTGACTTGAAAGTCCTGGACAGAGATTCCCACAAAGGAGAGCAGAGGTTTGCAAGACCTGGTGTGAGAGTGAGGTCTGAGTCTCCTGAAATATGTTGACTGTGGGAAAAAATGAATATAGATAAAAGTTCAGATTTCATTGTGCTTTTTATACCCCTCTCAAAGACTGGCAGTTCTCAGCTGCTTTGTGCTCACTGCTTCAGACAAGCACTGGGAGATGTGGAATGATTTCAGCTCACTAGGAGTCTGGGCTCTCTCCTGGAAAGCTCTGTCATCTTTTGGTTGATTTTCCTTTCCTCTTTCAAATCCTTCCAGCTGATTTCCATCAAAATGATAAATAAATCACCATTTGGTGGGGGTGTTTAGGTGGTGACTGTTTAAATCTTCACTCTGACCTTCTCTTGCTGCTGGTTCAGTGTGAGAAGCTCCAAGGCGTTGCTTTGCTTTTTGCTAGAAGGATTTCCACTGTGTCAAAGCCTGAGGGTTGCTGTCGATGAAGAATGTTGCAGAGTCACTGAGAACATTTATCATGTAAAAGCAACACTGTGGCAAGCCAATGTTGCCATAAAAGTTTCCTATTTAAAGAGGTTTGGAAAGGAACTCCAAACACTTCCATCCTTCACACCTGTTCCACTGGAAACGAGAAACATTTGCCTCTTCCAGGTTTGTTTTCAACCCAAGTGGCAACAAGTATCAATTACCTCTGAAAATATTACTGTTTCTGGCCATCCTTGTATCTTCCCTTAAATAACAAACCTTAAAGTGTTTCCTCCTGCTGCTCTGCACCTGCTTTCCCAATTGTTCTTTCTGTGGTGACTACCTGGTGCTACCCAAGCCCCAGCAACTTGCTGGTTTCTCAGCACCATTACTCACTTGATTTTCACAGGAGGGCATGTGAGGACTCTGCAGTTGGCAGAACTGAGCTAATTGATTGCCTCATTTAGCTCTTTCAAGACAGAAACCATTGCAGGAAGTCTCTGGTTTGGTAATGGATGAGGATTTGGAAGGCAGTGAAAGGTTTTGCTTGTGTTGGGCATGACATATAAACATAAAAACTGTTGTTTTATCTCCTGTAAGTATAATTACCTAGTCAGATGAGCAATTAAAGCACCCACAGTGTTTGCTCTGGAATGAAAGCACTTGCAGGTCTATGAAGAGCTGTGCATGCTCTGGTAAATCAAATCAACTGGAAAATGCCATCATGGATTATAAAGTCAAGAGCAGGAACAGGAGGCAGGACCCTGAATCACAGAAGACTTGGGTGGAATTCACCTTCTTGAATGGTTTCATCAGTCTTGGCTTTGACATTTCTTCCCCTCCCTGGATTTTGGACCATTCTCATTTCTCCCAACACAGTTGCTTCGTCCGAGATGAGTTGGTATGTCAGATGGATGAAGGAAGGTGCACCCTCAGCACAAGAAGGACATGAAGCGGTTGGAGAAGGCCTGGAGGAGGCCACAAACATGATCAGAGGGTTGCAACCCACCTCCTATGAGGACAGGCTGAGAGAGATGGAGTTGCTCAGCTTGGGGAAGAGAAGGCTCCGGGGAGACCTTACTGTGGTCTGTCAGTACTTCAGGGGCCTAGGAGAGAGATGGGGAGAGACTTTTGAGCAGGAGCTGTTGGGACAGGACAAGGCTGATGGGTTGGAACCAAAGGGGGGAGATTTAGACTAGATAGAAAGAGGAAATTTTCCACACTGAGGGTGGTGAGAGCCTGTTCCAGGTTGCCCAGAGAGGTGAGAGATGTCCCATCCCTGGAACCATTGCAGGTCAGGTTGCCTGGGGCTGTGAGCAACCTGCTCTGGTTGGAGATGTCCCTGCTGCCTGCAGGGAGGCTGGACCAGATGACCTCTACAGGTCCCTTCCAAGACTAACCATTCTATGTCTCTCTGATCATCCACTGCAGCCCTCCTGCTGTGCAAGCAACCTCTCCATGACCTCAGGCAAGCAGCAGCTCTGCAGCTCAGCACAACCTTCCCATTCTTCCTGTGCACATCCCTTGCTGTGTGCACCCTGTTCAGACCCTGGGGAAGGGGAAGAGCTACACATGGTCCCAACCTCTGCAGTCTGGCTGCTGTCAGTTGCAATTGTAAACTCATTCCTCAAATCCAAGCTTCAATTCAAGAGTATGTTAGAGTGAGGAAAGAAACTGTTTCCTCCCCTTGCCTCTCTTCTTACAAATGCCTGGTTATGTTTTCATTCTCCCTGAATGCTTGACAGAAATTCTTTTCAGACATCCTAAACATTGTTAGCTGTTGCAGGCAGCAGGACAAGGATTATTGCCTTACAAATGGAACTTCTGGAGGGGAATCCATGAGGAATGGCTGAGAAGGTGCCTGAGGGTGATTTACTTGGCTATGGCTCATGTACTCCCTGGCAGGTTATTTCCATCTAACATTGGAAATGGTCACACATCTGCTGGAGTTACACCTGCAGCTCATGGAGCACCTGTCCAGAGCAGCACTTTGTAATCACTGCCTTTACTGGAGTCATGCTTTCAGTCTTTGATGTTCCCATGTGATGGCTGCTCTAGACCTGACACCTCAGAAATCCTCTGAGAGCATCTGGGCAGAGAAAACAGTCACAGCAAACAGCACAACACTGGGCATCACACCTTAATTAATCACTTAATTATTAATTTCAGTTTCTTGATGCCTCAGTTTACCCATTTGAACATTGCTGTGTTCCTGACAAAGCCACATGATGTTTTGCTAACAGTCTTGAACAGCTAGGAATTATGCTGATGTTTCCCTTTAGCATTTGCCTGGCTGGCTGGGATCCTGCAGAGTTGATTAGATCAACTCTCATCAACATTCCTTAATTTGTTTCTCCTTGCAGGAGGTGTTAGTGTTTTCAAAGTGTGGGGTTTTTTTCTACTGAGGTGCACTAAAATAACTAAATAACATAAGAAAAAGGACAGTTGCAATCTTCCATTAACTAATCCACTGCCATTAATTAAAGCCCAGTGTAAGTGGAAATCCTGCTAGGCCAATTAATTAAAGCAGGCCCTATCAAATTTGGTTTCTCTTCCTTCTTCTTCCTTTCCATCTGCTCTTTAACAGCAGACAGCAGGGAAAAGTGCAGACACAGTGCCCATCTCCACTGCCTTCCCAAAACATGCTGGAGGCTGTTGGAAGTGCTCTGGGGTGTTAGTGCTGAACATGGCTTGTTCCAGCTAGCTGGAGGTGCCCCCTCCTTGCTTCCCTTCATCTCTCCTGGTTCCCCAGTGCTGAGCCTGCGGGAAGATCAGCCCCTGGGTGACTGCTAGAGCAGAGAGGTCTCAGCAGCACACCCACACTGGCACTGGGATTCTGGCTGCAGAAGAGGAGTTGTTATCACCATGGACACCAAAGCAGGGAGGACTGATCAGAAAATATTGATAGGGTGAAATGTCAGTGAGTGAAAACTGAGCTGGCAAGTGATCTTTAAAGGAGAGCAGTGAATCATCTCTTAGTTGTGATAGGTGATGTGATCTCTGACTGCAGGGAAGCTTTTGGCTTCAGGGAAACCCAAGAGGTATTTTGGATCTTTCATCACCACCAGCATTACAGCACTGGAGCTGCATCTCAGTCTGCTTAGGTGCTGGGTAAACAGAAAACAAACCCAGTAGCAGGTCCTACAAGTTTGTTGCCTGGCAGCAGGGACTAGGAGGGGTTGGAAAGGCTAAGCTGAGACCCAGGAGATCTTTGCCATCAAGCTGCTGAGCCCTGACACATTCAGTGCTGAAGTCGAAGCTCAGCCAAGGGCACATCCCCAGCCCCTGGGAGTGGTGTCACATTGGGTGCTCACCATGCAGTGACAGAGGGAGGTTGCTGCTTTAGGTCCTGCCTTGTCTGGACCATGCCTGAAGTATCTGCTGCAGTCTAACACAGCTCTGATGTCCCCTGAGAGTTAAAACACATGACAAGATCTTCCAGCCCCTTACCACTGCCATGGGATAGCTGTGATTTGGGAAGACAATAGAGTCTGCTCTCCCCAAAACTAACAAAGACCATACAAGTTAGCCCATTTATCATTCCAGAGGGGAACTTCCTCATCTGTTTTCAAATCAGAACCTCCTCAAATCCCAGAGCTAGTCAGACACTGATTTACTGCTTGCTTTTGCTCTATAATTTGCAAAACTACATCCCTAGGCTTGGCTCTAATGGCAGTACCTTTACATTCTGGAGTGCTCTGAATGCATCTGATTACATCAGTCAGAATGTCAAATGGAAAGGACAACTTCAACAGGCCAAGTTTACTGCTCAGAGGAACTGCAGGAAGAGAAAAGGAATGTCAGTAATTCACCAGCTAATGCAGGTTTGGATTGTGTGCACCCCAGGCATAAATAGGTCCTTTGCAAACACACTTTGATGTCTTTCTGCTTCTCTCAGAGTATTTAAATAGTCTTCATCTTTGGGTTTTTATTGTTTTATGAAATCCTACATTAACTGTGGCACACTGAGGGCTGCCTCTTCAGTGTCCAAGGAAAGTCTCCCAGAATGGGCTTTGTGTGGCACAAAGTGATGGAGCAGAGACAGGATCTGAAGGATTAAAAGGCTTTGCCTTGCTGTGAAAGACAGGGGAACTTGGAGATGTCTCTGCATTGCTGTGAGGAAGCCTGCAGGTACAGTTGGATGCTCTCTCAGTGTGTCAGGGATGAGTGACAGGGAAGGAGCTGATTCCTAAGGTAGAGATTAGGCTTTAAATCAGATCTCCAAGATTCCCTTCTGGGAAATCTTCTGAGAACAACACATTGAGAGGATTTGCTGTCAAAGAGAAGGGCAAGACAAGCACTTTTGTGGTAAGAGAGAAGTTCCTATTCAGAAACTTCCAATGTGAAAATGGATCTTCTTGAACCTAGAGAAAGAAGGTGGTGGAGGGGGAAGAAGAAAAATAAAAGGTCTGTTTTCCAATTCACCTGAGGTCTCCTCTCCACATGCAAACAATGGCTTATGCCATTCCTCTTCTCCCAGCCTCCCTGTACCTCTCAGCTGGGGTGACTACCAGCTTGGGCAGAGCCCCCTGCTCAGGGAGGTGATTTTCTTCTCCCCTGAAGTCACTCAGATGCTGTTGCACATTTGCTCTGCCAACCTCATTGCAGGGCACTGTCACTCTGAGAAGGGGAGAAATGAGGAAGCAGGGAGATAGCAGGAGAGAGCGAGGGAACAGAGATCACAGAGTCACAGAATGTTAGGGATTGGAAAAGACTTCTGGAGATCATCTAGTCCAACCTCACTGGTGGAGCAGGGTGACCTACAGCAGGTTGCACAGGATCACCTCCAGGTGATGGAGATGGAGACTCCACCACCTCCCTGGGCAGCCTAGGACAGGGCTCCACCACTCTCAAAGTCAAGAAGTTCCTCCTGATGTTCAGATGGAACTTCCTCTGTTCCAGTCTGTGCCTGTTCCCTCTTGTCCTGTCCCTGGGCACCCCTGGACAAAGCCAGGCCCCATCCTCCTGACCCCCACCCATGAAGTATTGCTAAGCATTGAGAAGCTCCCTCCTCATTCTTCTCCTCTCCAGGCTACCCAGCCCCAGCTCTCTCAGCCTTCACCCAGAAGAGAGATGTTCAAGACCCACAACCATTTACCAAGACCCCATGAGGTAACTGGCCACTTAGAGAAGCAGGGTGTGCAGTTGGCAACCTGAGAGACTCAAAGACAGAGCAAACACAAAGGGTTTTATTGTCCCTATTGCACTGTTTTAATAACTACCTGCTGCTTGTTACCACACGTATCCTGGGCTGCAGCAAGAGGAGTGTGGCCAGCAGGTGGAGGGAGGTGATTCTCCCCCTCTACTCTGCTCTCCTGAGACCCCACCTGGAATATTGCATCCAGTTCTGGAGTCCCTATTACAGGAGGGATATGGGGGTGCTGGGTTNTTTAAGGTCCCTTCCAACTCTGACAGTTCTAGGATTCTCTGATTCTATGGTTTAAAAAGCATGGCAGACAGGATGGAGATTTCCACTTAGTTGTTCTAGGATTCTAGCTCCCTAGTAACATTGTTCATTCTACTTCTGATGTAGACATTTTGCTTATTTAATACTACTGAAAAAATAGTGATTTTTTCCCTCCCCCATTAATTTCAGGGGATTTTCAGATCTGTTCTTCAGATATATAATGTCTGCATTAAAACAATGGTGGTCATTTTGCCTGCCAAGCAGGCTCTGAAATGACCCTTGAACTGCTTTATGATTGTGGCTTTGCTCTTGCTGAGTGTTCTGATGATGATTAGGTTTATTTTTTACCAGGGCTAAAGCAGTGAGTAGGAAGTTAATTTGCACTGTATTATAATTAATGCAGAATAAATCTGACTGTAATCAGGATGTTTTGATTGCAGTCTAGTGGGATTTCTGGATGTCCTTTTGAACCCCCACATCATGCACACTTGATTCTGATACCCTTGGAAGTGAGGAACTGAGGGCATTGGAAGTTCTTAGGTACAGCAAAGCCTAGAGGAGAAGACATCTCAAACCTGTTGGGTCCATTCCTGCTCACAGGCAGAGGAGGAGACAGTTTAAGGGACAAACATCTAGATTCTGATTCTCAGCAGTCAGGGTTAGGATGAATTTTCCCTCTCAGCATTTCCAACAACAAATTGTCAGTGTCAGAAAGTTTTAAAGCTTATGTGGAATAAAGCAGAGCACCCTTTGCTGCCTTAAAAGCTCCAGACAGTGTCCTGTCACCCAGCTAAGGCAGAAGAGACTGCTGTGGGATATTTCTCATAATCCTTGTTGTCAGTTCTTAACTGTTACAAGGGAATCAAGGGCCCAAATTATAAGCCAAACTGTTTTGAAAACATCTCAGTTTTGACAGAAAAGAGACAGGCTAATTAATCAGTGCAGTGACAAGAAAAGATATGGTTGAGTTTCCATAGAAAACACACATCTGAGCATAAAGCCAGACTGTTTATCCAGGCCTTGTCTTCAATAATCTCTCTCCTCTCATCCTAAAACTGTCAGCAGGTTCTCCAGTTCTTTGTTCCCAAAGCCTTTCAAAGGACTTTTCCCCTGACAGGCAACAAACACACTGCTGAAAGAGGAACTCTGCTTGCTCATTCCCAACAAGCAGCCTTGGCAGCTGAATGCACATACACATGTTTTCTCAGTGCAGCAAACAGCAAGATTTGGGAGGCAGAAGAGATCTACATTGCTGACACAGATTTGTTCCTGATGGATAACACAGCAGCCTTGGAAGAGTTTTCAGTCCCAAATATTTTCTAGCAGACTAACACAACTCTTCCATCTAACAGTGGAGGCAGGTGCCCTGGCTGTTGGAACACAGCAGAACTGAGCTCAGCTTAGCACTGGCATTGTCTCAACTGTGTTCAATTCTCCAGCCAGATCCTGGCTGGTGCTCTGGTGGAAATGAAGTGGACAGAAGCTAAGCAGTGCTTCCTCTTGGCTGAAATACTTAGAGACAAGTACAACACAACTTCCCCAGATGAATGAAGATGAATACAGCTGGTATTTGGGAGGAACAGGGTAGGGGTAGTCCAAGATGTAAGTACAGACTGGGAGAGGAACTCATTGAGAGCAGCCCTGCAGAGAAGGGCTTGGGGCTCATGGGGGATGGAAAGCTGGAGATGAGGCAGCAATGAGCACCTGCAGCCCAGAAAAGCCAACCCTGTCCTGGGCTGCAGCAGCAGAGGCATGAGCAGTAGGGCTAGGGAGGGGATTCTGCCTCTGCTCTGCCCTCCTGAGACCCCACCTGAGGAGCTGCAGCCAGCTCTGGGCTCCTCAGTGTAAGAAGGACATGGACCTGTTAGAGTGGGTCCAGAGGAAGCCATGAAGATGATCAGAGGGCTGGAGAACCTCCCCTAGAAGGGCAGGCTGAGAGAGTTGGGATTGTTCAGCCTGGAGAAGAAAAGGCTTCAGGGTAACCTTCTAGCAGCCTTTCAATACCTAAAGGGGGATTACAAGATAGAGGGGGAGACTTTTCAGCTGCTCAGATTGCAACAGGACAAGGGGGAATGGAAAGAAGTTGAAGGAAGGGAGATTTAGACTGGAAATTAGGAGGTTCTTTCCCCAGAGGGTGCTGAGACACTGGCACAGGTTGTCCAGAAAGGTTGTGGCTGCCCCATCCCTGGCAGTGTTCAAGGCCAGGCTGGATGTGGCCCTGGGCAACCTGCTGTAGTGGGTGGCATCCTGCCCTTGGCAGGGGAGTTGGAGCTGGGTGATCTTTAAGGTCCCTTCCAACCCAAACCATTTTGTGATCCTCTGAAAATGGCAGGTGGACCTTGGAGAATGGTTCATTCCTTCTCAAGGTGGTGATTCCTTCTCAGAGTGTTGCTGAGCCCCAGGAGCTGACAGTCTCCCCTTGTACCATAGGTTTACTTTGATGTGTTGTAAAGTGGAAGCCCAGGAGCAGCTCCCTGGGCACCACTGCTGCTCCAGCAATAACTCAGAGTGGTGCCAGCATGCAGTGGGGAGGTGCAACCATGTGCTGAGTATTGAGCAGCTGGTGTCCCACCAACCTTCTCACTCAAAGCCAATTAGCAAGCTAGCCAATGCCCATGCCATGAAAGTCACTGACATCTGCAGCAAAACTTGGCTATTTCCACTTCTTACTTCCCTGCTCTCTGCAGAAAGTCATTTTCCACAGAGGCAGAAAGGAGGATAATTCACATCTAGCCTTCATCAATGCCTTCAATTCCTTGGTGATTATTGTTTAGCCTTTGAAAGAGAAGGACTGCTGTGCTGACAGGGACTTCTTCCTTTTTTATTGGGGCATTGGAGCATAAATGAGATATGACAGAACATCTTCAGGTTGCCTTTGGCATAGTTTTCTGTTAAATGCTGCCTTAAATTGAAGGGTTTTTTGCATGGCAGCAACAGAACACACCAGGTCTACTCTCCATTTCAGTGTAGAGAATTCTCTTTTCTCCCAACCTGGGTTGAATTTACTTCTAGGAGCCTGCTGTCCTATTTTATGTTGAAGCCTTAAGCTAAATAAATAGGATTTAGATGATTAGAATTCCTAGGTGCATATTAGAAGCAGCTCACAAAGCCATTAAAGGTGGCTAAGAGCTTGTTTGAGTTCTGATGAGGTCCTTATGCTATAGCCTGTAGAGCTTTGAGAGCTTTGCTGTGATAGCAGCACTCAGATGGGTGTGCTCCTGCTCCTTGAAGCCATCTCTAGTGTCCTGGACTGCACTCATTGGCTTCTTTGGGGAAATGCTTGGTGCCCCATGGCCCAGGAAAATGAGAACTTGGTCTCCAAAGCACACCTTCTCTTCAGACACAGCATCACAGTGGAGAAAACTCTCAGCAATGCTATTATTTTGCATGCTAACCTTGACATCTTTATTTTATTCATGGGTAGTCACTGTGAAAAGCATGAAAGCTGCTGTACAAGGCCCACATCATCTAAACAAAGCTTCTGGAGTACAATGCCTCTATCTAAAATCAAAGACAAGCATTGAGGCCAGAGCTAAGAGACTTCATGGCAATTAACAATGACAATTCCATTCTTATCATGAAGAGGGGTTTTTAGTTTTTTTTCTTCTCTAACTCTGTGATTGTAATTATGATTAGGCAGTGACACATAGCCAGCTCTTGCAGGACACTGGATTGAATTTAACCCTTGCAGGAACATTTTTGGAATGCTTATGCATGAAAAAAATGTGAAATCCTGACCCCAACCAATGGCAGAATTCATTTTCCTCCTCTGATGCAGTGACTCCTTTGTTGATCCAGGATTTAAGGCTGAAACCAGACCCTCTTAAGAAAAAAAAACAACCAAAAAGAAAGAGAAAAGTTTCTCTTTAAGCCTGAGATGGGAATCTGGTTGTGCTGGGGAGTTGGGCATTCTCCCAGAGCTCACCCACAGCTTCAACAGCTGGTCTGCAGGAGAGGCTTCTGTAGGGTGCATGGGGAGGCTGCTTTCTTGGGAATCATCTCACAGTTTCACCTGAGTCACTGTCAATTCCTTACCCACCTGTCTGAAAAGAGTATTTTAAATGATTTGTAGCTTTTTAGATCTGATTTAGAGAGTGTATTAAGAAAAGAAAACTCAGGAGTACAGCATTTCCAGGGAAGATCCTGCAGTTGCCTCAGTTGTGACCTGACCTACACCTAAAGGGGAATACAACTGCTCCTCCTCCACCTCCTCTTCCTCCAGGGCTCATAGTCTTCTGGCAAGTTGAAGTAGCAGCCTGGTCTTAGAGCATCCCATCTAGTAGTAGCTATGTGCCTGAGCACATTCTTGGTCCAGTTTTCTTGGTGACAGGATCCAAACTGATAGTGATCATGATGTCTTTCTGCAGACATCACTGCAGAGAGAGAATTCCTTGGGAGAGACTTGGAATTAACAGCAGAAGGAGGAAAGGGAGGAAAGTTCTCTTGACTGAAAAGCATCTCTTCCTGTCATTCCTTCCCTTTGTGTATCCAAGGCCAGGGCTAACTCTCCTCCTCACAGCTCCAGGCTGCTGGAGGGAGAAATAAATGACAGCTGGATTTGGAGTCAGCAGTCAGGGCTTGTGCAGTGAAGGAAGCCATGAGACTAATGAACATTCAACAGCAGGCAGCCCTGGGAAATCCTAGTCTTCCTCCTCAAGCTGTCCCAGAAATGGAACAAGCTTCACAGCATTGCTCCTAGAAGTGACCCAAAGTTAACAGACACTTAGAAGTCCCAGATGAGTAAGGAGCTGGACAAACTGACTGGCTGAAGTGCAAATGTGTATCTGTCATGAGTTTGGGTTTGGAGCTCTGATCTCAATCACACTGCTGGGTTAGCTTGGCTGTCACAGCTCCTGGTGGTGATGATGCCTTCATCACCTCCCTTGGGGAGTGTGCTAAGTGCCTGGCTGCTCCTTCTCTGTGTCATATTTTCATCTTCTCTCACCTTTCCTTCCCTAGCATTGTTTGCCAGGTGCTGACTCTGCACAGAGATTCCCTCACTGGAATTCAAATGATTCCTTGCAGTTCAGACAAAGGCAACTAATTAATCCATTAGGATGGGAAAGATCAAAGCAGCTCAGCCTTTCTTCCATCTGGAAGGAAAAGCTGCAGCCCAAGGTTTCTTGCAGAGCATCAGTCAAAGGCAGCAGAAGCAGCTGATTGAAGACTGGAATTTTCCCTGCAGGAAGCACCAATATTTTCTCCCTTGGTTGTACTTGGGCAAAGGATAAACATGGAAAATGGCAAAGGAATTGCATGAAAAAGACCTAGTTGACCCAGAGAATGCTTTCAGTTCCATTGTGGTTCCTTATTCCCACTCATTCCTGCCTTGAACTCCTGGTCTTCACTGGGCTGGTGCATCAGTAAGCTAGAGGAGGGGAGATTTAGGTTGGATATTAGGAGGAAGTTCTTCACTATGAGGGTGGTTAGACAGTGGAACAGGTTGCCCAGAGAGGTTGTGGAAGCTCCATCCCTGGAAGCTTTTAAGACAAGGTTTGATGGGGCCCTGGGCAACCTGATCTAGTGGGGCTCTGGGAAAGCAGTCCTGGTTTTAAGCAGAACATCAATGGCCATAGGAGAGGTAAAACTCCTTCACAACCCTCCAGGCCCTTTGCTGGAGAAAACTTCCTCCTAGTTTGGCTGTAACAGGAGTGTCAGGTGAGGCTGTGGATGTCTGTCCTGGAGACATGGAGGCAGATGAATCTGTCCTCAGTCTTGCTGAGCATGCTGGCAAGGGCATAACCAGGTTATCTTACCTTTGGGGATGAACATGGAATGGTTAACAGCTTGAGTGAAGATGTGGACACCAATACCTTGACTTCCTAGAAAAAAACATATTACTGGGCCAAAATAATGTGGGAATAAACTTCTCTATCCTTGAGACCTCAATCAAAGTGCACAGAAACCAACCTTTCAACTGCTCAGCTGCAGATGCTCAGGCAGTGGTAGCAGTAAGTGCAGGCTGCTGGGAGCAGGTCAGGTTTGATGAAACCCTTCCAGCAGCCCAGAAAATCACTATTTTATTAGACTAAACCAAGCCATTTTAGCAGTGTGAGCCATTTCAGCATGGGCCACTGAAGTACACAGCTGCCAGGGGCTGCTGAGAAATGCCTCCTGAGGTGTGAGAAGCAGGAGGGCAAGTAGGAAGAGGCTTTTGACGATGCTAACCTCAGTGTGTGCTGGGGCTGGTGGCTTAACACTGCATGTGGCTATCATCTACCTGTGGGCCAGCAAATGGTTTGCTCTTAGCCTCTGAGCAGACTGCAGCTGGCCTCAGAAAACCTTCAGAAAGGCAATAACTATTTCCCAGCAGAGCAGAGATTGGGAAAGAGTCAGAGGAAGATATTTTTATCCCTTCTGTTTGCTTCCCCTCACTTCAATAAAAGCACAGCAATATTGTGGCTCTCAGGAATAGATGAGACTAATGAAAGGTGCCCAGGAAAACAGCTGGACTCAAGTCACTGGGGACTTTCACCACCACCCATCAAAACATCTAAGCTGCCTCCATAGCAAATCAAGAGAAACATTTCCATCATTTACCTTGCCTCAAATTAGTTTAGCTCTTTGTCTCCAACAAAAGACTCATTTCCCTCTGCCAGGCTGTTCTGCTCTGAGGTCAGGTCACCCTGGCTGAGGGCAGGCAGTAGAAATGCCAAAAGCCTGCCTAAAAGGCTGCAATTGTGAGCTTCAGGTGGAAACAAAGAAATGAAATAATGCCTGAAATAATACCAGTGTCAAGATGTTAGATTGGCCTGGGCTGTTTAGCCTTTGTGCCTTGCAGTAGGAAGGCATTCCATGGGAAGGATCACTAGGGGATTCATACACATGTTAAGCAAGTGCCTGTTAGTTACCTTTTGTTCTGAGGCTTGAGGTGTTTAAGGGCAGAAATGGAAAGGAGAAAAATCAACAGAACACAAAGGATTAATAGCTACCTGACTCCTGAGATCATTCAGATCTGCACAGGCAATTTGTACACTTCCACTTAAATCTGACTCTGCCTGCTGACACAAAAGCTTCAGCTATTTCTTAGTCCATCATCTTAATACACTCATCCACCCACCACCTTATTGTCTCTGCTGTCACAGCCATGGCACCAGAGCTGTGACCTAACCCTGATGATCTCCTCCTTGAAACCCTTTGGAAAGATCTCTCTTGGGTCATTTCTCAGCCATAAATTCCCAGCAACAGGGATGAAGAGCTGACAAAGTGCATTTTTCTGATGGCCAACATTCAGACCATCCTTATGGTGTGGAACTTCCTTCCTGGTTGGGATCTGCCTCTTGGATGGGAGCTTGCTGTGGTCAGAACTTGGTGGCTGTGACATCTGGAAGGGAGACAGACTCTGAGAGAGAGGCTGTGCATGTGTGTCTAGCTGGACACCTCTAGGTGACAATCTGAGTTCTTCTATCTATCTAGAAAGCTCTTTCTCCCAGGGATCACCACAATACCTGGCTGCCAAAGCTAGTGGTTTACTCTTTTCCTGCAGATGTGACCAGGGAATAGCTCCCATATCATGGTCTTGGAGGCCCCAAGAGGACAGGTGGCCTCAAAGTAAGCTCCTGAGTGTCTTTACCCCTGGGGTAACAAAACACCTTTCCCAGCTTTCCCTCTGTAGTTCTTAAATTAAGACATAGACCCCACAGAGCAGCATGGATATTTCTGGGCTCAGTTTCAGTGTCAGCACAGGTGATTGGTGCTCTTAGCCAATATTCTTTTCCTCTGAGGACAAGCCCAAGATACTGGAGGTGAGGAGGATGGATTGTGCCCTCAAGAGCCTATCTGCCCAATGCCACCAGCACAGTTATATCCTGCTTTGACCTAGAACTTCTGAGTAGGCTGTTTACTGCTGCCAGGCTTGCTGGGACAGGCAGTGTGATGCCTTTGAGCCAGACAAGGGCAGTGGCAGAGATGTAGGAGGGAAGAAAGAAGGTTGTCTGCTTCTTTGCTCTGGAAAACCCCCCCCTCACACTTCAGATGTCATAAGGGAATGCACATTTCTGCTTGGCTGCCTCATCTGTCATCCCAGTCAAACATCTTGACAGCTTGCTGCTCACTCCTGTGTGCAGCCAGGGTCACCAGTTCAAGGCACAGAGGGTAGATGTTTAACAGAGGGAACTCCCAAGTTGCTTACTGCCTCTTTCAGCAGAGCCTCTCCAGAGAGCTCTGGGGTTTGGGGGTTTTTAACTTGCCTCTCTGGATTTCCTCAGAAGTTATCTTCTCCTAGAAAAGACAAGACAAACTGAACAGCCTGATGGTGCAGGCAACTGCAGGGCTGCACCTTGGCTGACTGTGGTGATGGCTGAGAACTTGACAGTGGAGGAGAGAAAGAACAGGAGCTGAGGGCCAGATACTTATCCCACTTGCACCATTACAAATCTACTGTTGTTCCTTAGGTGTCAAAGGATGTGCAATACACTCCTCAGAAAGCAAGTCAAGTGGACTGAAAGCTGCTGCTCTGGCAGTGCTGAGGCTGCACACCCAGGCAGCAAAGCAGCTTGCCTGCCTCTCTGCATCTCAGGTGGCCTTAGAGGGGAGCTGGGTCCTCACCACTGCACCAGATGGGAGCTGGCAGAGAGCAGAGGTGGCACTGTGCTGTCAGCCTGCTTCTAAAGCATGAGCAGGGCCTGCTGAAGGGTGTTACCCCAATCCACCAAGGGTAATTGCATGCTGACTTGACTTTGTCTTAGGCAGGCTTTTGATTAGTCTGTGTGTGACATATGGGTCATGGAATTCCATCAGCCAGCTAAGCAGCTAGGGAGGGGAGAGGGAATAATGAACTAGTGCATTTTTCTGCCTGAGGGAAAAACAATTCCATGCCAAACTATGTCTCCCAGACATGTTAATTACAGCACTCCCTCTGGGAAGAGTCCTGTGGTGGTCAACCTTGGCTGGGGTTTAAAATTAGCCTCCTTCCTCTCCCTGTTCATCATGGAGGCTTCACCAGGTACTTAATTGGCTCTCCTGCCAAGTGAGAGGCATCTCTCACACCAAGTCTAGCATTCAGGGGCTTTGGACTGGGCTCACTGGAGCTAATTTTCCTTGAGTTTAGCTCAGCAGATTGACTGCCCAAAGAACAGCAATGAGTTGAGCAGCCTCTGCTTCCCTGCTGCTGGCTCTTTAGCTCCTACTGTTCTAAGGCAGGATTGAAGGGGATTTCATTGAAATCCTGGAGAGCCCTCACTGGGAGCAGAATGTACCATCCTGATCATCATCCTGTACACAGAGGGTGGGCACTCCAAACCTGTAGACTTAGAACTGGGGGCCAAGAGAAAGACCTAACAGTAGGGTGTGATTTGTAGGCATTGTTAGAACTCCTCCTCCTTCCCACAGGGCTGGCAGCAGGGCCCCTTGCATGCTGCTGGACAAATGAGTTGGTCAAAGCCCTTGTGTCCTGAGTCTGCATGAGTGAATAGGTCAGTGAGCACCAAATTCCACATCTACACAGTCCTGTTCTTCAGGGACCTTTCTCACATGACCCTCAGGAACTCCTCATTTGACATGTCCTTAACAAGACTTCATCTCCTTTTGTTCCACTCTTTTAACAAACCATCCTGAGCTGACTCTTCTGCTGGAATTGTTGTGCCTAGCCAAGAGAAGAACCTTGCTGCAATGCAATTAGTGGAAAATTGCAGATGCAAGAAGTGCATAATTGCATTTTTATTAGCACTCTTTGCTTGCATCCTTTATTTCTTTGCACAAAGGCTTTAGCTGTGGTTTTCCCCCTCTCCAAAAACTCCAACAACTTCTTCTCCCAGGCTCTTATTGTCACACTGCTACCAGGAAAAGTTAACATTCTCAACTATCTCATTAACTTTCTTTTTGCTCTGTAGTTAAAAGGTAGTTAAACCCCTAAGCATTCATTCAACTTTAATGAGGATGGGAAAGTAATTGCATATGTATTTCTGGATAATTATGACTTAATTACATTACCAGTCGATTTATCTTTTGCTTATTTAGCCAAGCTCAGAAAAGAATGTATTAAGGATGAGGTGATGGCTGTTTGGGCTGTTCCAAAGAACAACACAATTAGGAGCAGAGCACTCAGACATCTGAGCATGCAGAAGAGGCATTAAGTGAGAGATTCTGTTACAGGTTTAGCAGAGGCTTTTCCTAAAGGGCAGCTTTAAATGCTTATTAGCAGCTCTGGAGATGTTAAAACTCCTCAAAGATCAGCAGGAATCCAAGATCTAAATCTTTGTAGTGTCCATTTTTCTGACTGCTTAAGAAGATCTCATACAGCTTGGAAGAAAGATCTTGGTACTTCATAGCCACTTCTAACATAATGAAGGCACTGAGAAAGTCAATTTTGCTGGCCCAGGGAAAACAACTTGATGTTTGAAAAATGCAACCTTCTGACCTTGGTTCTCCTGTCTCACTGTGGTCCCAAGTTGCTGTTGACCCCATGGATGCTCCCCAAGGCATGGGATGATGACCTGTCTTGTTTAACAGCCAAGGTTGAAAGTCAGGGAGATGGGAAGCCTGTCATTTCAAGGTGAGCAGAAGGAGCCACATGAGAGTGATGTTTGGAGGGGAAATAAAGCCACCCTCTGAGAGAGTAAAGCTCTAGCTGGTCCTAGAGCTAGTAAATTCAAGAGGATCATAGGAGTAGGACTGATGGTTCCTGAACTCTTGGAACAGTCACTGTTTCCTGTTGGCTGATGCTTCCTATCTCTTGTGTGCTCCTCTGGCAGTGACATGGACAATCCCTGATGCTCTTCCTCCTAATACCCAGCCTCCAGCTGCTTGGGAACACATCTAATGCTGGCCTGCAGCAAAGAGTTTTCATGCTTTCTGTCTTACCTCACACTTTTTCTTTCCTTTCAGCAAGATCTGTCCAGGTTTTTTGCCACCAAGAAACACAGAATAATGTGTTTAGGCAATGGTAGAAAATACTCTGTGAAGGCAAACACAACCCAAACTTCTGCTGGAGCACATTTGTCTTGGGAAATACTCAGGCACCTGTGGCAGAAAGTCCAGTGCAAGCCAAATGCCTCATACTGTTGGACAACACAAGCACAAAACATCCTGAGAATGCAAAGTTGATCTAAAATATATACCATTTATGCTAAAAACCATCTAGATGTGGTGTTGAGGGCCATGGTTTAGTGGCATGGGGGTGATAGTGGAGAGCCAGGCAGGAGGTTTCCCTCTCCCACAAAAATGACAAGGAAAGGAGAAAAAGTTGAGGGCAGGGGAAAAGTTGTGCAGATCTTTCTTCTCTTTTCAGAATAAATGTCAGGTTCTTCTGTTTGCTCTGCAGTTGTGTGATATTTGCCTGCTTCCTTTGCAAGACAAAGCTACAAATACCCTTCTGAGTGCAAACCCAGATCCTCACACCATGAGGAGATTCCAAGAGCTGAAGGAAAACAAAAAACCTCTCTGGAAACAGCATAGTTCTTGTTTCAAAGGTGAAGGGAGCTGGAGACATCAAGTCCACACAACTGCCCAGGGATGCACTCATGGCACCAGCTCTCAGGGAACTCCAGAGGCACCTGGCCAATGCTCTTAGCCACATGGGGTGACTTTGGGGTTGTCCTGTGCATGGACAGGAGTTGGACTCCATGATCCTTGTGGCTCCTTTCCAACTCAGGAGATTCTGTGACTCTCTGAACTGAAATGTGGAGGCTGATTTGCAAACTATGTACACAGTGAAGAAAAGAAAGGAAAGAGAAAATAAAGCTGAGTTGCAAATGCTTTCAAAGAAAGGTGTAGTTTGCACTTGGGTTGCTCCTGTGGAAATAAGCTATATCTGAGAAAAAAAAGAATAAAAATCTCTGTAACAAGTCATGTCACTTGGCTCTTAGTGAAATTCATCATCATGCTGAGAGGCAACGAGGTCTGTGCATCACAGTCTTCACACTGGGGGTGTTGGAGATCACAGGGCTCTTGAGACAGATCCCCAGGAGAAACGAATTTCCCTCTTCCTGGGCAGCTGCCTCCTGACCTCCTCTCTTTTGTGAGGCTTAACAATATTTCTGCTGCTTGCTAGCAGCCACCTCTTTTGGCTGCAGATGGGTGGTGAAGTGTGACAGCAGTTATCAGCCCAGCTGAAGAGCTGTTCACTGCCAGCTCTCCCTAAACACAGACCTCCTGAAATCATCTCAGCACACCTTGCTTAAAAATGCAAGGGCAGATGAATAATGAATAACAATGGCCACTCCTGCATTCAACTTTAATCCTAGCCAAGGCAAATGGAAACAAAAAGCTTTCTAGGATTCTGCAGAACAATTACAAGCAGGATTATTGCTCTCTTGAACTGAGTTCTTCAGGGGTTTCACTGAGCACTCCTCCAAAGGTGCAAGGGAAAGCAGACATCTCTGTTGGTACAGGGGCAAAGCCACCTTCTCTGTATGGAATTCCCAGCTGTGGAATGGGGAGTGAGTCACTCTGAGAGATTTGCATATCTGGAAGCTGGAAAGGAACGTTAGAGGAGTGCTGAATAACACAGGTCAGCAAATGCCATCCCATTGGTCTCCTCTTCTGGGCCACAGAGTTTTTAACAAGACAGTTAATCTTAATGTCAAGTACCAGCACTGGCTGATGCTGGCTCTGAAAATAAGAGCTCTATTTTAAACAGGAATTCAATGAAAGGAATTTCTTTGCTATAGGAAAGTGCCTTTGGGTCCCCACAGCACTATCACTTCCCATATACCCTGCAAAAGGTCCTGCTTTCACAGAATCATAGGATGCTAGGGGTTGGAAGGGACCTTCTGAGGCTCTCTTTGGAGGCAGTTGCAGGTTCCCAAGAGACCCCTGGAAATAATGGACACCTTTGCAACAAGCAAAGCCCTCAGCAAACTGATTGCTAAGGGATGTTCTCATCCCTGGCAGTGAAGGAGTCAAATTTGGGGATTAAACATAGTCAAATGTTAAACCAGAGACATAGACCCTCCAGTTTATTCTGCAAAAGCACAAGTTAAGATGATGACAGGAGACAGCTTCATTCCTTTCTCAGTTCCTGGCTGCTGCCTGGCAGAGCAGTGGGAACTCAGATGTTTCAATGGCACAGCTTGCTTGGAGAACTGCATTTTGCCATTTACTCTCCTCCTTCTCCTCCTCCTCCTCCTCCTCCTTTTTGCCTAAGCAGTTTAAGGCTTGATGGGATCCTGGACAACCTGATCTAGTGAGAGGTGTCCCTGCCAGGCAAGGGGGTTGGAACTAGATGATCTTTTAAGGTCCCCTCCAACTCTGACCATTCCATGATTCTGTGGTTCTAAGCAGTTGGATTCCAGCTGCCACTCTGAGGGGTTAGTACTTTCAGCTGTGGATCCTAAGGAGTCTCCTGCCCAGAGAAGGGCTAAAAGGTTGGTGAAGGGTTTGGAGAGTAAGTCTGCTGAGGAGCAGCTGAGGGAACTGGGCTTGGTTAGGCTGAGGAAGAGGAGGCTATAAAGGAGGAGCCAGAATTATGGATGGATTTAGTCCACCAGAAGATGTAAGCATGTGTCTGGGCTGGCTGGTGGCATTTGCAGAGGTTCAAGACTGGAGCTAGATGCCTTTCAGTGAGAGCTAGATGTTTGTTCTGCTCAAGAGCCACTGAGTAAACCCAGTAAGATTTTATTAGGGTTTTTTTTTTCCCCTCCCAGAACAGCACTGGGGCTTTGAGACTTCCCAGCACAGCAAAGGGAAACTGCATCACTCTGAAGGGTGTGACTTGGCTGAAGCCCTTGGGCAAGCCAAGAGCTTACCTGCACCACTGGCTGGTTAGCAGCCTCCCTTCCTGGGGCTGCCCATTTCTGCAGTCTTTTGTGTTTTGAGGTCAGGCAGAGGCAGGGACTCAGAGAGAGATGAAGCTTTCCAGAGGCAGAGCAGTCTTTGCAGCATTTAAAGAAGACTGGAGCTACACAAGTGCCCACTCATCTCAAAAGGAGGAATTCAGAACTGTGCTGTGCAGTGTTGAGGAATAAGAGATGTGAGAGACTAGCAGTGCTCAGTGCTGAGGCATGGCCTCAGCTGGGAATGAGGAAAAAAGAGGATTCTGAGCCTCATTAACTCAATGACTCCTGCAGCATCCTCTCCATGTCAACAGCCTGATGCAGCAATCCAAGGGGGGGTGGGGGATAAAAACTACCCTGCTTGAACTCAGCAACAATTTGTTTTGCTAGCAAACTGTTTTCAAGTGACTGTGTTTGCTAAGTGAGAATGTGGGTTGGGAGTGGAGGGGAGAGGAGAGAGGAAAATGAAGTATTTCAGCAATTATACATATGAAACCAGAGGCTGGCTGGATTTACTGCAACAGTCCAGCTGCCTGACTGGGTAATTAAACCCCAGCCTGGCTGGTTGAAATGCAGGAGGCATTGCCACAGTGAAGTTAAATTAGGAGTTGGTGATGACAAGCAGACCTTATGGAAATGTCAACATTACCATGTGCTGAATGAGAACACTGGATGGGCCCAGCTCCAGTCCAGGGGTTCTGAAGGAACAAGGAAAGTCTGAGAAAGGGAAAGAGTCTCCTCACTGTAGCTGCTACAACCTGCTCTCAGTGACTCCACTATATGGATAATTTTTGCCAGAGCTGATCTTTCTCAGCAGGGTTAATGGGAGAAAGTCCAAGAGTTGGCTCCTGCTCTGAACTCCCCTGTGGTTTGCTCCTTGCCCAGTGCTTCCCAGCACTCTCCCTGAATCTGGATTAACAGCATTAATTTCTTTACATAGCTCCATTTCCCACATGGAGCTAAAAAAAGGAAGCATAGTTCCATGGTTCACTAGGGAGGGGCTGGGAAATTAACTCCTGTGTGCTGTAAATTCTCCACCTTGCTGGAGGCAGGGAAGGAAAAAGGAGAGGGAGAGATTAGTCTTCTAGGGAGCCCAGCATGAGGATCTGCTTCTTGGTATTATTAGGGAAGTCACCAAGCATTTCTTAATAAGATTTTTTTAACAAACTAATCAGCAATATTGGATTTTCAAGGATTTCAGAGGGAATTCTTGCTAATTGAGGTGGTTTTTTTCCATTAGCAGCTCCCAGCAGGAGCCTTGCACCCAGGTGGAAGAGCATCACGTAGCTTGTAAAATCAATAATGCTGCCAATTAAAAGAAAAGCACAATTAGTGTGGCTGATTCCAATTAGAATTGCAAATTCCTAATGGATCCAGATGTCAAGGCTGGGCAAGGTTGTAGGAGTCTGCTGTGTTTAAATTTAGGGGAAAGCAATGCAGTGATGTGAATTCCCACTCCGCTCTCCACAACAAATCAGCTCCACGTCCCCTGGTAGCCACCCAGGCTCCTGGATTTCAGAGGGTTTCAGGAGCTCAGCTCCCTGCACTGCTGCTAACACAAACCCCTTCCTCTCACAGGTGAAGGGAATAGTCCAATGTGGGTTTGTGTTCTTTCATGGGCCCAATAAAATGATCATTTGTAAGTGAAATCTCAGTCCCCTCAACTCAGTGGTGTCTCTCCCAACCCTTCCAGCTTCCCTGATGTTATCCTTCCCTCCTCAGGCTGTTCTTTGGTGTGTAATAAGATCAAACTTGATGTCTCTGGAGGATAGGGCTTGTGGGGCCAGGATTTCCAAAGTAACACAAGGAGGAGGCCAGAGCAGTACCACATCCACTGCTGTTGGAACCCTTTGGGCCACAGGCTGTTGGCTTGGCCATGATCTTCTGTGCCTGGCCCCAAAAAACTCCAAGGTCATTTGGGGCATAAATTGAGGAAAACATTGCTGGGAGAAACTGTTTGAATCACAGGGAAGATAAGAGAGAGAGGGCAAGAGGGGTTCTGTTGTGGTGCACAACAGGCAGGAGGAGCTCCATCAGCTTGAGGCAGCTGTACAAGGACCATGCATGTTTGTGTTCCAAGTCTCTGCTTGGATTCACAAATCTTCCTTGCAGAGAAAGTAAGTGACCTTTTCCAGTGTGATCTGAACAAACTGTTGATGTCATCCCTCAGTTAAAAGGATCAGAAAGCTTTGCCTTTTTATTTTGGCTCTGGAAGAGGGGCTTGTGCCCTGCTGCACTCCTCCTACCATCCTTCCATGCTTTCCTTTTCCAGAAACCTTTTCTGTTCCCTGCTCCAAGGATTAATTCCACTATATGCAAGGAAAGCTGCCTTTTCAATTTCCCATTGAAAGAAGAGGACTTCATAAAACTCTCTTTTGTTCCTCTCCCTCTTGCTCCAGCTGGAGGAAGTTCAGTTCAAAGCAGGTTTTCTACCAGCACTCACTTTTCCACACAACTTCTCTTTGCTCACCAGGTCTGGTGAACTCCATGCAGCATTTTCTCTCCCCTCTTTGGAGGGTTGCAGAGCCTGTTAATTGCATTTGAAACAGTGCCCTCCAAAGTCCAGCAGTTCCTGATGGTGCTCACAGCTTCCCTGAGGTCCGCCAGAGCAGAGGTGTGAGACTGGCTACCTAGCAAACCTTCAGGGCAGGGCAGGGCAGAGCCATTTGACATGAAACAGTGAGCTCCTGGACCCTGGGAAACTTGTTGCTCCTTCAAAGAAGCACAGCATGGCCACCAAGCTGCAGAGAAGGAAATCCTTACACTAAACCATCTCTTAAGAATGTTCCAGAGATCTTGGGGCTGTGTCTTCAACCAGCCAAAGAAATGAGCCAGGATTAAAGCAAGTGTCTGCTTCTGAAGCTGAGGTTGTGCTGTGTGCTCCTGGGATGTCTGGTGATCACTGGAAACAGGGCTCCTGCAGTGCATGCATGGGTAACCTGCTGGTGCTGGGAAGGGAGTCAGTGAGTCACAGGCACAGATTTATTTTAGGCAACATTACCCTGGGTTGTACAGCTGTGGCATTGTGCACTACAAAAGATTTCATCTCTTTGAATTCAGAGCCTTTGGGGCATTCACCTTTTAAAAGCTACCTTTGGTGGCATTACTTATTTACTGTAGACTTCTGCCACTTTGGGCTACAGACTGCTCTAGACAGATCTATTCTCTTTATGCCTTTGGGCTTCATGCAAAAGCTGCAAAGGAAAAAGGAAACTTTCCACTAAATATAGACCCACACTCACTGCTTCCAATTCTTCTCACACATGCTGATTTCCAGCTTTCTGCTAGCTGATTTAATTCAGCCACAAACTGTCCCCCCCCTTTTCCCTTCTCACTAAAGTAAAAGACAATTCCTGGCTTCTTTCTTTGCTGTTCTCTCACCACAGAGGAGAGATGACCAGAAGAGAAGCTTCAACAAGTGTGTTGTTCAGTCTTCACTTTCAGACTGCCAAGAAACACAAACCAACTGATTGAGCTGAGGGAGGTGACAAGTTTTTCTGCTTCTCTTTGTTTAAATAGCAAATAGCTAAGGTGCTAGAAAATGCTATTTAAAGAACACAACTGCTCCTGAGGCTTTACAAGAACTTCAAACATCTTTTCTCTTTCTTTTCCCTGCTAGAAATGACTTCTTTGGAGCTCTTTACATCAACTCCAGGCATGGGGGAATAGCAACTGGCTCTGACCCAGAGGTGCTTGGGTTCAACTCATCCTTCACAGCAGGCATTTATGGGACCATCTTTCACTAAGAGCCAACTTTCCATCTGGTTACTGGTGACTCCTCAGGTGATTGTCTCCAGTATATTTGCTTAGTTTAATCACAGAATCACAGAATACTAGGAGCTGGAAGGGACCTGGAAAGATCATCTAGTCCAGCCCCCCTGCCACAGCAGGATTCCCTAGACCAGGTCACACAGAAGATTAATATTAGCTTATGAATCACTGTAGGTCACTGCACTGGGGAACAGAGGAGGAATCCCAGGTTTTGTTTCTGAAACAGAAGCCTAGTGGCTCTGTAATGCTCACTTCCCTTCTGCCTGGTCCCCTAGTAGGGTGTTGATGAGAAGTGGAAGAGCATGAAGTATGGCTGGATCCCTGAGAGCTGTGTTTGCAGAGAGGAGAGGATGGGAGACTAGAGATGTGTTTCTGAGCTGAAGGAATTGATGTTTGCCACAGAATTGGGCTGGTGCCACTGCATTAGCTAAGAAATGTTAAAGGAAAACCAAAAACCTCTCTCTGCTGATGCCAACAAAGCTCCCAGCATGGATGGTGCTGTGCTGACAACAGAGCCCTTTTGTCACCTCAACTCATGGCCCTTGGGGGCAGTGACTAATGAAGCTGGCAACAGCCATGCACTGACTGAGGAGAGTCTGAGGGTGCAGTCATGCCAGAGGATCTCTCTTGTACAGTAGCCATGATCTGCTTCCTGGGGCCCTTCTGACCTTCCAGCATTTACTACTTCTTCCAGCATGTCCCTCAGGAGTGGCTAATCCAGCAGAGCATGCTCAGAAGCCATGGAGAATTTGGGCTCTGATTTCCTCTGCAGCTGCTGGAGCAGCACTAGGCACCAAGCTCATTCTGAATTTCACCCTCTGCAGATCCACCCACAGGAGTGCTGTCAATCCCAAGCAGCCCACACATGTCAGAGGGCAGGAGAGTGCTGCCTTCTCACTTGGCATTTCTAGGCTGTGGAGTGATTCATTTGAGCTGTAACCACTTAAGACTACAAGAAAAAAAGCCAAGGATATTTTTGGTTTCTGGCTGCCCTTAGTGTTGGGGAATGCATGGAAGCAGCACTCCCAGGAGTAGCCAGCACTTCTTGCAGGGTCTTGGAAAGGTCTCTTGTGTTCCCTGTGAATATCAAAACCTGTGCCATCAGCTTCAGTTCTTCCAAGCTGCAGCAAGTAGAGTAGTAAACATTAGTCTGTCCTCCCTGAGGAGGCCCTAGAGAGACTTTCTTCACACTGCAATTCCTGCTAGTTCTCTCCAGGCTCTCCTGTGAACTCCCTCCTCAGTAGCAGTGTGTAATAACTGATGGTGACTGCTCCCCTTTAGAGTTCATTTTGCACCTAGTTGCCATAACTTTTAACACTTGCAGAGAGTCACCCATGGGAGCATATATCTCTCCAGTTTTGCCCAGTAATTAATTGCTTAAGCAATTAAATGTCCCAGCAATTCCTCAGTAATGACTCTTAGTGCAGGGATGCTGATAATTAACCTACAGCCTGTGCTAAAACTGGCTTCATTCTGCAGCCATGTTAAGGACAGGAATAATGATTCAGCAGCTCTGGAAAGACACTTTTGACATGCAGCTATGCTCTCACTATCTGGAATCTTCTATGCAGATGCACAGCACCATGCCTGGAAGTATAAAGAGCCCCAGCCCTTCAACATGAGTAGTGTGTTTGAAACCCTTCTCACCCTTCTCAGGTGTGTCACAGCTCTGGCTTGAGTGAGAGCTGCTGTGTTCATGGAGTTTTTCCAGGCACTGCCACTGGTGCCAACTCTTTCAGGTCTCACCTATGTGTGGCAGCTTCAGCTCCTTTGAAAGACAATCTAGAGGCTGAAGGAATCACCTCTCCCAGGAGCAGTTCTTCTCATCCCAATGTCTTCAGTGCTTAAGGGATTTTGCCTAGGATCCCTGAGGTCTCTGTCAAACAGTTCTACCCAAAGATCTGCAACAGTGGATTCCCTCTTCCCCTACAGGCAGTGGAGAGAGGCAGAGGTTTCCAAACCACAACTGAACAACTACATAGTCTGGGAAGGTTTCTGGTCTCTCCTGATGTGACCAACAGCAACATGTTATTGCCATAAGCTCCAAATCCCTGTTGCTACTGGTAGAGCAAGAATCCAGGCAGAGCTCAGTAAAATACATTCAAAGGTGCCTTTTTTTCTTTGGAAAACAAGACAAGGAAAGGATGATCTGAGCTGATTGAATCAGCCTGGTGAGCAGTGTGCTCAGGGGAGAATGTTCATAGCCTGATGTTCAGCTGTGGCTCTTAGGACTTCCAGGAAACCAGCATTCCAGCTGCATCAGCTTGTGGTGCACAGGTCTGATGCCTGCTTTGGCAAGGATTGCTACCAGAGGCATGCTTCTCAGCTTTGGGTAATCTTCTCTCCTAAAGTTATCCTCTGGGGGTAGAGAAATTCCTCATGTATGGAGCTCATATTTCAGAGCTCTTAAGTTTACCAGGATTTATTGGAGAGTTGGCTAAAACTGTCCTCAACCCCAAATCCTCATTTTGGCATCTTTTGCTTGCTCCTGTGCATAACAGACTACTGGGGGCAGCTACTTGAGTCTCCTAGTAGAGTGCTCAGTCCCCCAGCAAGCTAATCTCCCTCTTAACACACATTTTGGAAACACTTAGCTCTGAAAAATAAGCCAGTGGTGGAACTAATCCTTCCCAAGACTTTCTTCTTGGAGAAGGGAAAAGCTGCAGGAAGCCCAGAGTAGCTGAAAAAACAGTGTCTAGTGCAGATCCCTCCTCAGTGAGCTTTGTAGTGGATCTGGGCTGGAAATGGAGGCACAAGGTAATTGTTTTGCTAGACAGGAAGAGAAATGGTTTAGGTGAAGATTAAATCTCCCACCCTTCCCAAAATGACATCTTGAGGACACAAGGTGGTGGAACCAGAACAGCACCCACAGCCCCAGCTCTGCTGATAGGGCTGGGAAACCACTCTGCTAGCTGGAGCTATTAGCATTTCCTCCTGCTTTGTGCAGGGATCACTTCTGCTTTCTCTTCCCATTTTACCTGCATTGTGTTCTAGGCTGCTTACCAGTCAGGGTCCTATGGAGCATAGCCAGCAAGTTGTTTCCTGCCCCAGTTACTCTGCTAATTAGTAGTTGCTCATCATCAGCCTGTTGCCTCTCCTTTCAAGTCTTTGAAGGCTTGTCTGCTTCTGCAAAGCATATCACCTGCAGCCAAAGCACTGGTGGTGGGGTTTGTCTTCCAGAGGCTCTGCCAGGGAGGTTGGACTAGATGATCTCCAGAGGTCCCTTCCAAACCCTGCCATTCTGTGACTCTGTGATTCTGCACCAACAGAAATTCAGTGGTGTAGGTCTGAACCAGGTGGCAGGCCTGGCTTCTACCTAAGCCAGGTCAAAAAGGTTCTTTGGATATAAATATGTTATCTATCAGAATTATGGTGGAAGCCACAATTCTTGTTGACCAAGCCTGGAAGTTTAGCAGCCTCCAGATTTACCCCAGACACCACCAGAGGAGGACAGAGACCCACTGAAAGGAGGCAGATGATCACAGTGGTGCCAGAGGAGTGACACACTCTGGAGCTGCCACCCCATTGTGTTCCTCTCCCAAGCCATCTGTGTTTGCAGCCCTTTTCAGGACATGCCCTGCAATGCAAGCATATGTGTTGTTGTTGGGAAGACAGCTTGTGGTGGAAATAGAGAGGTTGTTAACAAGACAGGCAGATGGCAAACTCCCTGCAACATCATGATTACTGTACTTCAAAGAGATAATCAATAATCAGGCAATTAGGTTCTTGTTAACTCAGAAGCAGAGGCTGTGACATTTAGGAGGATGCATTTTCAAAGCAGCCTTTGGAGATCCAGGGCTGGAGCTTCTGTGCAGCAGCAGAAAATTCTGCCCAAACTTCCTGCAGATGATAAAAATCCAGCTCTTAATTACAGCTACTTGTTCTCAGAAGGAGCTGCTGGGCAGTATGCTAGCATCCCATGAACTTTATTAGGTTTCAGAGTGAACATCTGAGCATCCTCTATGGTTTCATTCCTCTTATTTTCTTTCTGTTTGGTAAGATTCCTTATGTTCTCTGTTTAACTTTCAGAGTTCTTTGGGAGAATCTTGACCAAAATCTGAAATAAATTAGAATATCTGACTTTCCAGATGGGATTTCAAAACAAGAGGCAAAGCTTGGCTGGAAAGAGAGAGTCCTGTGCTTGATTATTCTTTACTGAAGAAGAATAAAAGTGGTTTGGGAGAAGATGAAATCTCCCAGCTATTTCTTTCTTCAGTTCTGGTAGATTTTACATGTGGATTTCAGAGAAATGAGAAGACTAGAACCATGCTGGATGTGCCTGGTGATTCCCTGGTTCCCCTAAGCCTTTGCTTACAGTCAGAGAGACATAGCCCTGGGAAAGTTGGCACTTGGGAGCTTTAGTTGTTCTCTTGCTCAAACCTTTGGAGCACAACTTCAGTCCTGAGCCTAACCTGTGCTTGGGTGTCTCGTAAAGACCATTCAAACACTTTCCCATGGCAGAGGATATTTTATTCTCTTTTAGACCAATGTAATACAGATTTCATCTGATTTTTTTCCCCCCAGTAATTGACTGGTTTATACTTTGTGATACAGGTGCAAATCTATTGAAGTCTCAAAACCATTGTGGTGGCATTACTTAATATTGACTTCAGCTTTCTGAACTCAGACTAAGCTTTAAGCCATCTCATTTAGGTCATTGTTTTGCTTTATTAGTGCCCTGTAATTAAACAGGCAGATTGGTAACTACACTCTGGGAGCTTTCATGGTGGAGATAGCTTGGTTTGAGAGCACTGCCTTGGTTGCTTCTGGTGTAATTGAATGTAGGGAATGATTTGCTGGCTGTATTTACATTGTCTTTCCTGAGAAACAAAGATGGGGGTAGGAGGCATGCTCCTGTTCCAGGAAGACCCAGCACTTTGGTCACTTCTAAGAACAAGCTTATTTGAGTTACCTTCCTGGTGACTCTAGGGGTCTGGCTGTTAGGAGTTCAAGACACAGCCTGTTGACAGAGTTGTGCTTTTCTTCAGGGTGTGTGGGAGGTAAATGAAGAGGAGGTGATGATTTCTGGTAACAATGCTGACCTCAGGACCCCTGAAATACAGAAGGTGATGGGTGTTGGAGGAAGGTGTTGAGGAGAGCTGCAAAAGGGTGGATGTTGAAGGTTGTCTGGTGTTGCAGCAGTCTTGTGCCAGCAAAAAAGGTGGTTGTGTCAGTGCTGGTTGTGACAGCTTCAGGAATTCTAAGAATAAGCCTGAGTGAACCTGTACTTATTTACAGAGCTCCTGTGTCTTCAGACTCTTTGCAGGTTGCCTTGTAAAGCTCCTCACAGTCATGGGCACAAATGAACCTAATGCATGGGTAGTTTCTGTAAGAGGAATGGCTATTGACTAATGAACTAGCACTGAATGAGAGAGGTTATGCTGATGGTTACTGTCTCTGGGGGACACTCCTGTTTAGATGTCTGCTTTAATTATCTCCTTGATGGTGTGCTTCTGTCAGCTTCCTCTACAGCCAGTGGAACCCAAGCTTGGGACATGTTTGGAGGTTTCCCACCAGTGAGGAAGAAACGAGGTCAAGTAGCTGACCAGTTTCTTTGAAGCAGGTTCCCAGTTCAGAGCACAGCAGCACATTTCAGGCAGCTGTAGTTAGCTGAATGCTTCTTCCCAAGCTAAAAACCTGTTTTGATTTGCATGTAAAACTCTGATAAGAAGATATTTAAGTCTATGTTCATCTAAGCATGTTCTGACATTGCTTCACGTTCCCAGCATTTAGATTGGGCATGGTTCCTGTCTGTATGCTTTTGTGTTTCATTCTTTGTCACTAGACCTTAGCAGATGCTGCTGTTGATGAATATGCAATACAGCTATTTAAAAAGTGTGTAATCCTGCAGCTAAGTGGCAGCAGTTACTTAGCACTGATTGAAAAGCTCATCTTTCCTCCATCCAGACAGCTCCTGTTTATACTGTAAAGTGTCAAACTGTTTGATTACACCAAGCTGCAGACATTTTCATCTAGAGAGAGATGAGGCATTTCAATCAGTGCTGAACAGTAGCAGCACTTAATGATGGGGAAAAAAAATAAAACCCCCCTAAAAAACCAGATTTCATTAAGTCTGAGCTGATGTCATATTAGCTGTGCCAGGGGGAGCAGTGTTTCCTGAAATAATGAGGAAATAATGAAACTAACATAAACTGGAACACAGTTCCTCCTCTGAAACCAGGGGCTATTTTTAGAGAGCTGATATCTTACAGAAATGCTGTTGAATGAAGTATTGTCTCTTGAAAATGATCTGGCAAATGTTAATTTCTGGTGAAATAGGAATTCTCATCTTCCTGAGACTCCTTTCAGATTCTCTAACCTAGTCTTCCAAGCAAATAAGGCTGATGTGTTTGGGCTGCCTGTGTTCCTTTCCATGAGTGTGTTTTGAACCCATCCATCAAGGTCACTTGAATGTGGCAAGGAATTAGAGGTCTTGAAGATAATAAAGGTCCTGTGGATGCTCTGAAAATCAGAAGCTAGGTAAAAGCAAGAGTTCCATAGTATCTCCACTGAGGACATGACAATGACATGAATTTACTTAGTAGCCCTGAGAGGATTCTTAAGGGGGAAAAGCTTGCAGGAATGTATGCTCTGTGATTGCTAGAAGCTCCCTGTGTAGGACTCCCAGCCCCAGGGAATCAGGCTTGCAAGGAATCAGGCTTATATTGCTTTGCTTGTGAAATGTGTTTATGCTGGAATTGAGCTGTGGGGAAGGGACTCAGCTCATCTCTCTTCAGATGCCAGCAGCAAGGCATCTACCTTAGAATGATGCTGTCTGTAGAGTTAGTGGAAATAAGCACTTCCAAATCCAATCCTCCTTCTAACCTGCTCCAGATGTATAATTAAAGAGAAGGTGACAACATTAAAATATAAATCCACAGGTCTTGCCACATCCTGTGAAAGGTTTGAGTCCTCTGAAGTAATAAATGTTCAGGTGCTTCTAAATTAAAGACATCCTCCTTGCTTCCAGGTTCATAGATCACAGAATGGTTTGGGTTGGAAGGGACCTTAAAAGGTCATTTCATTCCAACTCCCTGCTGGGGGCAGGAGAACTCAATGCCATCTTCTAGCACATCTCAGCAAGAATCATCCATGGTTCCAAGGCACAGAATAACAGAATGGTTAAGGTTGGAAGGGACCAGCTGAGGTCACCTACTCCAGCCTCCCTGCTAGAGGAGGGTCACCCTAGAGCACATTACTCAGGATTGTGCCCAGATGAGTTTTGAATCTCCCCAGAGGAGACTCCACAACCTCTCTGGGCAGCCTGGGCCAGGGCTCTGCACCCTCACAGTGAAGTTCTTCCTCTTGTCTAAGTGGAACTTCTGGGTTCCAGTTTGTGCCTGTTGCCTCACATCCTATTGCTTGACACCATCATGAAGAGCCTGGCTCCATCCTCTTGACACCTTCCCTTCAGATGCTTCTATCCATTAAGAAGGTTCCCTCTCAGCCTCCTCTTCTCTTCAGAACCTCTCCTGCCCTGGGGTTAAAGTGAATGTGGGAAGCTTTAAATGTCAGGATAGAAAACCTCCCCTTTTCAAGAGGTTTACTTTCACAAGCCCAGTTCTGCCATTCTGCTGGGAGGTTGCAGGGCACAGAAGCTGGTTCTTCTCTATCTGTGGATAGAGACTCTCATGAAAGGATGACACAATGTGATGTTGCAGATCTCCATCTGTCACAGGTGTGAGTGTCTAGCCATGTGCAAGAGCACTGGATCAACCTATTAACACAACAGCTATTCTTTAAACCCTGGCTGGAGCATGTATTCCTCATTGGCAGCCCCTCCAGGACAGAGACATCAATGTGAATGATAATCTAACCTTCAGAGGAAGGATCTGCATCCTCCAAGTTGCAGCAGCAAGCAGTGAGGAAGTGACTGTTCAGCCAGAGCATGAGTAGCTGCAACTCCTCTTCATGGCTGAGGATGCAGGAGGGTGTCTGGGGGAGGACTGGCCATGCATGTATGAAGCTATTTTGCACTTTGTCACTTCTCAGAAGTGACTTTATGCATTCAACAACTGGAGAAGCATCTCCTGCCTCAACAGGGCTCTAGGGGTCATCTCTTGAGAAGAGCTTCTGCATCCATGGCGTGTGGGAGATGGTAACTGAAAGTGACAGGAGCATCTCCTAGCCCAGGGCACTGTCAGCAAGCCAAACTGCTCTGAGATGACAACCCTGCTTCCTCCACAGCCTCAGAGCTGTCACTCCCCATTTGGCTTCAGCCAGTGAGGGCTCTGATGAACTGATTTCAGTGAGAGCACAAAAGCTGCAACCAATGCGAAGGGTGTTTGGGGAGTGAGGTTTGAGTCTTGAGAAGACTTTGGAGGTGTGAAAGGGAGACAGGAAGCTTGTGAGCCAAACCCAGGGTAGGATGCTGGATCAGGAGGCAGAGATAACTCACTTGGAGCTGAGGACAATGGTTATGGTACTGGGGTGGTGACTGGAAGTCTTGCTGGTGAAAGAGCACCAAGAGATTCTCATGCTCTGCTTCATCTCTGGTGAAGGGTTGTTTGCCAGCAGGCACAAGCTCACTGGAGTACACTTGCTAAGGGCTTCCAGCAGCTGTAAGCTGAGCCCTCCTGTCTTAGAGCACTAATCATCCTGGAGCATTTAGCCACACTCAAGTTGTACAGATTCTGCCACTGTCTGTGTGCAAACACACTTCCAGATGTGCACCTAAGTGACCAGTTTGTCTTCTGGAGAGAAAGAAGATGGAGTAGGCATGGGGTCATGTCAAAGGAGACCTGTACCAAGTGTAAGGTTGCATAAAAGGAGCTCATCTCATGTCTGTGGGTTGTGAAACAGGCAGGAAACATCCCTGTGGTGGGAGGTGTTGCCTGTATGTCTTGGTGGTAGAATGGGCCCATGTGCTTTAACCATGGGCAGTTTTACTTCTGGGGAGCATTTCCATCAGGAAAAGGCTGGGTAGCTTCCATCCTCCTCTGGGAATGCCTCACAGGGATGTGAACTTGTACCAGAGCTGGAGTGGTAACTACAGGGTTAGATACATACACAAACAGCTGTCAGCAGGGTAACAGAGAGGCAGAGAAGTCTCTTGGCTATGCACTCTTAATGCACAGATCTCAGATGTTTACCTGCTAGTGCCTGTTTATCATCTTCCTGACACTGGAAACAATGGTGCTGGGACTGAGAGTTTGAATAATAAATAGCTCTGCTCTGAGCTGACATGAGCCCAAGGGGGTTTGGAGTCACTAGCCAATGCTGCTCAGAGCAAGAATTGTGTTCTCCTAGGGTAGATGTCTGCATCCAGTGAGTCCCACTGCAGACAACCCTCTTTGATGGTCACCACCTTACTGATCTAATTCAAATGTCAATAGGATTTGAGCACAGCACCTTGAATTTTTATTCTATTGGTATTTTGAGTTACTGACACCTGGTATTAGATGATGTTACAACCAGGTGTGGTAGGGAAAAGACCCATGACTAAAAAAGTGTGTGAGGCTCTTGCCTGGAAGTTCTGCAGAAGCCCAGGACAATCTGATGGGGTCAAGCCCATTTTTCAGATGGCTGGAAAGTTTTTCTGTGGCTTGTGAGAACCATGCATTTTATATGCTTGTTGAGTTAGAGTGTCTGGCTCCTTGGGAATCACTCAGTACACAATTTAATGCAGGCATTTCAAACAGAGACTAAAATAGCTGCAAAGACCTGTGTGTGTTGAGCCTGGCTGCCCTCCTGCTGCCTTCCACAGAGCAAGGGCAAATATCTTATGTTAAAGCAAAGAGCAGGAAAACTCTTGTGGGGCTAACCTGTTGCCCAAGAGGTCTAGGGAATTTATCTGTGTTGATTCATACAAGAATGTTAGCACTTTTACTTGTCAAGTTTACCTGCCTCACTCTGAGCCATGCTGAACTGAATTCATTAGTCCTTTGCCAAGGACTTGGAGATTTTCAGATGAAAGCTGGTATAGAAGTCCAAAGGCTGGAGAACAGCTATGATTAGCTCAGAGCTACAAGAAGAGTTGGAGAATGTTGAAAGGAGTCCTGCCAATTAATTTACACTTAACCAGAAGGGTTTGTTTCTGAAAACAAAACCAAAAGAAAAGGTAAGAGTAAAATCAGACAGCAAACACTGCAGGGTTCCAGACCCCCTAGATGAAATGATCTCTTTCTAGGTTGAATTTGTTCAGTTTTCAAAGTGTAGTGGTGGTGTGATTCTGAAGTATAAAATACAGAAAGGCTCATTTGCTTCTGTGAAAGGCAGGTGAAACAAAGCTGTTAAGACTGAGGATGCTGTGGTGGAACAGACTCTGTGTAGGGAATGAAAACGGAGCTGGCTAGAATCAGACAACTCAGAAACAAACATGGTTATTGGTTTGAAGATGTGCTAGTGTTGTGCTACTTAAAGGTGGGGGAGGAGAAGGTGACAGAGTAGAGGCAAGAGAAAGGATTCAAGTTTTAAAAGCCCCAGTGTAGTGAAACTTGTGAGTGCTAAGTGATTTTATGTGTGGCTTTTTGAATCACAAAAGAAAGAAGCTGAAATGAAAGCAATCAGCCTGGAAAAGTTGCTGCTGGCAGATCTGAGGAGGGATTAGTACCTGCTGGAGAAGTTACCTCATCAGTTCCTTCTTCAGTGATCATGTTTGTAGTTTCCCTATGACATGACAGCTTGGAGGGTGAGGAGCAGACTGTGTGTAGTGCCAGGCTCAGGCATAGATGGAGCCTGTGCTACCCCAGCACCCAGGTTCTGAAGGAGACTTTTCCTGCCAATATGTGTCTCAGAAGCTGCTGGGCAGCAGCTCTGAGATCAGCAGAACTGCCCTGTTCAGTCCAGAGCCTCAGGAGAAATAATTCCTGGTTGCCTCAAGTGTAAAGAAGATGAGGAGCAGGGTGCTGGGCAGGCACTGCTGGCAAGGAAGAGATGGGGGATGCCTCCAGCCCAGGTGGAGAAGGAGCACTTGAACCTGTGAGTTGGGACTCTGCAACTAAACCAAGAGACCAAGCTTGGGGTAATCACCCAGAGAACTGCTATGAATCTTTACCAGGTGTCTGGAAAGACAGGTAACCAACCTGTGCTCAGATCAAAACACCTCCTTCTGATATACATGGACTTTGCTGTCCTTCACCAGCCACACAGACCTTAGCTTTCTTGCAGAGCAAAAGCCACAAAACCTCCAAGTCTAATGCAGGGAATGGGAAAGAAAAGGAAGTGATGTTAATTTGGGGGTTTTTACTATTTCTCTTTGAGAGAAAAAAACCTCATCTGAAGGATCTGAAGCCTCTAGCTAATGAGACCTATTGGTTCCACACTGATTGTGCCTTTTTTTTAGGAGGTTGATGGGCTTAAGAAAATTAAATTGTAATGAAGTTGTCAGTAAGTGTTCAGCCCAGCAAGAAGGATGTGGCTCTCCCACTGGTCCTGCCCACCTCCTGATGCTGAAGGATTTGTGGATGTTCTCCAATGCTATTTGGTGTTGTTTTTCATGACAGAAAAAGCAGATGGTCCCAAGGCAGTGATTTCTCCTAGCTTTTTTTTTTTTGCTGGGTGTCTCCCTTGGAGCCCTTCTGGCTTTACTAAATCTCTTCTTGCTCAGAAAAGCACAGGATAGCAAAGAAAGGTTTTCTTGTTTCTCTATGCATTAACTTCCCCTTGGTAGATGTTCAGGACAAGCTTGACCTTTGGCCTCTGCTGTCTGCAGGGTTGTTGTTATCAGCTGGAAACCAGGAGGGGTTGTATGCTTAAACCAAGGGCTGAGAGGATGGGAAAAGCTGGAAACTAGGCAAACATTCTTTACAGATCAAGCAGCAAACAGATGGGCTAAGCAATTTGAAAGACATCAATGCACAGCCCATCCCCTTGCCCAGAATTAAGCAGGGGAAGTGTCCTGTTTTCTCTGTGCCTCAGAGTGGCAGAAAATCTTGTTTGGAAACTCTGCCAGTCCTTTGATCCTGAATTCAGAGATTCAGACTTTCACATCAGTTCATGATCACAGCAGAGGGCTTTGGTCTGATAATGAAATTCTGATCTGAGGAGTTACTGACCTTGGCTTCCCTCTGCCCTGTGGCCACATGAAACATCTGAGTTCCCTTCTGCTTCCAGGTATGTCTCATTGAGCTGCTTTCCTCCTCTGCTAGCTCACCTGTGGTACAGTCAGCTTATGCTCAGTGACATTTTCCACCTTGTTTCCCAAGAAAGCCTTGGAAGTTTGAGCTCTGACCTGAAGCCTGACAGTGATCAGTTCTCAACAAAACAATCCTGTGCTTGCTCTGAGGCTTTCTTCAAGTCTGGGAGGAGAGGAAAGAGCAAAGATCTCTGCCTCTGCAAGAGCAGAGGGTTGCTCCCAGGTGATTTGAGTGACCTGACAGAATATCTCCAGAGGATGGTTGCTTTGATTGCACTGCAGGAGGGCAGAGATAGTTCCCCAAATTCAGGCCCTATTCTGATCTGTATCTTAGGCAGTCTCTGATCCTGTACTGGCTTCAGGGGTGGTTTTCAAAGCAGAGTGGTCTGCCCACTTGGAGCAGTCCCTTTGGCTCTAACCACAGCTTCTCTAGGCTGGTTTTAATCAGATCCAGATTCTAAACCAAATGTGGCAAATGCTTGCACTCAGTTCCCCTCTGGCACATGCTAGAAGGGGGTTGAGCTGCAGGCAGGGCTCTTCCTTGCATGGTAGTGATGTCAACAGCCCCAGTGAAGCCTCTGCTGGGCAGCAGGGTAGCAACTAGCTTTATATCTGTATCACCTTCCCCATTTCAACAAACACTTCTGGTTTACACTGTGGAAAATGAAGACAGAACTAGGACTTGCTCCATAGGGCAGGAATTAGGATGTCCTGCTGACTGCATGGGAGGAGTTTCATTTCCAATCACTGTTACCCTCCACCTTTTGAGTAGGGCACTCATACACAGACAGGATGCAAGGCTGCTGCAGCTTGTTGCCTCTTTGCCCCCTGTTAGGCTTTTTCTCCCCCAGATTAACTTGTGGGCCCCTTGAGGCAGGAATAAAGCACCTGCCATGGTTGTAGAGTCCCCTTCAGCTCTACTACTAATCATGAATCCTAAGTAGCTTTGTGATTTGCCAACCCTTCTGTAGAGGCAGAATATATGACTTCTTCAGGAGGTACATGCACAGAGGTCCCAGAAGCCATCTCAGCTCCTCAGTCATGTTTATATACCCCACCTCAGTGCTGAGAAAACTCCTGCTCCAGCACTGCAATGCATTGCCCTCTCCTGAGTGCAAGCTTTGATTCCTTAAGGACTTTCACCATCACAACACCCTCTCTAGAGGGAATTTACCTTCTGACTGGCTTTTCCCTCTGCCTGTTGCCTTGGAGGTAGGGACAGTCCTGCTATAGAGCTCCCCTAAGGTTTTTCTTTTGACATTCTGAGTGGTTTCATCTGCTGCAGCCACCTGAAAATATCCTGTCCTGTGGGGCCAGCTCCTGCCCTTTGTACACAGCCTTCAGCTACTCCTGAATTCAACTCCTTTGCTGGTCAGATTCTCTCTGTCTAGCTCTATACCAACCTTTCTGAAGGTTCCTGGGCAGCTGGACAAGGGTTGCTTGACTTAAGGAGTCTTGTGGTGCAGTGAACTCTTCAAGGTTATGAAGCAGCTGTTGAGCAGAGGGTGCAGTGAGTGTCACAGGGGGGAGGGACAATGAAATGTGCAGTGGCCTCAACTCAATCATAGCAAACTCCTCACAAACTCCATTTGCAGGTGAAGCACTCATGGCTACAGGGGAAGTCAAGGAGATCTCTGGCACAGGTTCATATTTTAAAGGCTGTGCAAAACCCTGGAGCAGTCTCTGGTTCTTTGCTCTGTGTGCCCAGCACTGCTGCAGCAGAGAGAGGAGGTTACAGAGAGGCCAAGGGAGTAGATAGGTTGGAGCAGGGTTTGTCAACACAGTTTTGGTTGACTTTATGGCCTGGAGATGTGCTTTATAGAACACTAATTGTTTACCAATTTGGTTTTTAGTGGGCTTAGTTTTCTTCTCTCCAGCTTCACTAAAGCAAATCCTGAATGTTTTTTTTCCCCTACAGGCTTTATTTAAGGTGTTTTTAATCCAAAAGCAGAAGTCAGAAAGCTTCTCTCTGTAAATATTTTAGTATTTTTGCCTTTTTTTCCCTTTAATTAAACTATTTTCCTGTTGTACTCTTTCCTCTTGTGAATCTGAAATGTTTACCTGGCGTTCATATTAAGAGAGATGACTTAATTATGGTGTATAGGTATATTCTCAGGCACTAATCATCAATGTTTTCTGCTCAAATGATGTCTGTTTTATTCAGTGTCTTCTTCCCTCTCTGTTATGATGGAGGATTTAAGGAAACAGTGCTTTGTGGCACTGGGACAACTAGAACCATAGGATGAGCCTCAGTCCAGCAACCTCTGTAACCTCCCTTCTTTATTATCTATGTATCTAGCTCTATCATCTCTATATCTATGTATCACAGAATCCCAGAATCATATCTATATTTATATCATCTATATCTATATCATCTATCCATATCTATAATCTACATCTATATATCTATCTATATCTAATCTATATCTATAATCTACATCTATATCTATATTTATATCTATATTTATCTATATCCACATCTATATCTACACCCATATCATCTATACCTATATTTATCTCCTCCTCCTGCATTCATTCTTGTTCCATCCTGTCTTTCCTTTCTTGTGACAGCTTAATAAACATAACCTTATTAGCTGTGAGAGAATTTGGGCTGCTTTAATCCCAGAGTTCATACAGGTGCTGCCAGAGGCCATAACAAATGAAAACAAAGCAGACCTTGTTTTTCCATCCTGTCTTGAGCTGCAGCATCTCTAATAGCACAGCACCTTCTAGCTCCATGCCCCAGCATTGATCCAGCTGAAAGAGTAGCTATTTCCACCCTCCTATAAGCAAGGTTGCTCCTCCCAGCCACAGCCTCATCTGCCTTTAGCTCTACTTCAGATGGTTTGCAAAGAGCTGGAAATGCTTTGAGTAAAGGTAGGAAAAGTGCTAGAAAACAAATCTCCCACAGACAGAGATTTAATGGATCTAAAGCCCATTCCAAGCACTGCCTGACCTGACTTCTTTGGTCCTGTGTTGCAGTGAGGTAAAGCCCCCAGTGACAGCCAAAGCAATGTCCTCACTGAGCCCTAAACATCCCTGTGCAAGCCAAGCTGTGTCTGTTCAAAGCAGCAGTCCCTGCTCCTCCTAGGGGTGCCTGGCAAAAACCCTGCACAGAGTTGAACACTTCCAGATTTTTTCAACATCAAATCTCCTTCTGTCTGGTCAGAAATCACCCTGAGCTGTCAAGTTGCAAAAGAAAAAGGATGATACTTAGAAGCAAAGTGATAGCAGATTGTTTTGCTTCTGTTTTCTGTTGGAGACTGGCTCTGCTGATCCAGCCTCTGTGCTCAGTAGTCAGAGCCTGTTTCTCTGACAGGAAATTTGTGCCCATTAAAAAAAATGGAGTTTTACTCAAAATAGAGCCTGAAAAAATTGGATTTCTTTTAGAGCATTTAGGAATCAAATGAAAAATCCTGTAAAGGGCAGCAGTTCTGTCTCCCACAGCAAGGAAACATCTTGCATCTTGCTCTCTTGGGGAAGTGGAGGTGAAGCAGGAAAACATTTTCTCATCTTCATTTCTGAGGGAAGCTTATTTTTGAAGGAGATGTAGGAAGTTGCTTTCCTTTTTAAGAACAATACTTTCACTTCCTAATCTGCAGGATCTGACTGGTATGGAGTGGGGAAAGTGTGAGAAATGGCACTTGCAGAGACTGTTGAGTGTTCTCCAGCTCAGGGCAGATGCAAACTCAATGTGACTAATGAAAGGAGGGAGGAAAGAACCCTTCTCCCTTGCTGTGCAGAATAACAGAGGATCTTCCTTTCAGTCTGATTCCCCTGGTTTGTGCCTCTGCCTGTCTGCCCAAAGGAGAGAAGAATTGCCACCTCCATTGCTTGCTGCTTCCCTCAAAATCAGGTGTTTCTTTCAAAGGAAGAGCCTCTTTTCATGTGTGTTTTGGTCATGTTGAAAACCAATTTACTGGCAGAGGGGTAAGTAGTGGTTTTATTCTCAGTCCTTGGCATCTCTCTGGTTAACTTCTCCCTACAAGTGCATGAAACTGATATTTCCTCCCCTCTCTGCAATATGCTGTTTCTTTGGAAGCTGGAGTGTAAGGAACTTGCTGTTTATTACAATTAACAAATAAATCCCTATCCCTTTAAATTAGATCATAAATCTTTCAGTGAAAGTCAATACTGTGCTGATTATGTTTGCTTTCCCATAAGAGATTCTTCAGTGGTAGGAGCCAGGAGGCAACTCCTGCTCCAAAGAATCCAACCTGAGAAGAGTCCTTGTGACACACTTGGCCTTTTTTTCTCTGTGGCTTCTGCCTTTTATAATCATCTGAGATGCAGCTTCAACACAGCAGTGCCAGCCAGCAAATTACCAAATAACTCATATTGGAGAGAAAATGACTTTCTGGTCTTTTCAAACCAGTGAAATTCAGGCTGCTTCTCTTCTGAGGAGGAGCAGCCTGGGAGCTGTTTGTGGAGCACTCAGCACAGCTCTTCTCTGAGGAGCACTAGGGAAGTAGTGGCTGCTGCTGCAATGCAAGGAGGTTTGTCAAGTGTCCCTCACTGAACACCAGGCCACTGATGTCTCTGCACAGCTACAGGTAGAGGTTACACCCTGGAGACAGTTCTGTGCTCTCTGAGCTCAGGATCAGACAGCTTTGCAGCTCTCTGCCCCTTGTGTTGGGTGCAGAGCTGCAGTGGAGCATCAGATAAAGAAAGCCTGAGTCCCACAGATACAGCACACTCCCAGGTCCAGCTGGTTATTTCCATCTCTGGGCCATCTAACACTCAGTACTTTGGCTGCTCTCTCTTTCTGTGCCTGCACTGGCTGACTGCACTCAAGGAACTTTGGAAATCAGGAAGCTTGTAGAGAGCTGCCTGTCAGATTGGGCTGAAAAGAGGCAGGGGCCAATTAATGCTGCTTGCCTTTGCTTCAGAGCAGCTTATTGTCTTCAAGGGAATCATGTTCAAATTACCCCAGGCCCAATTTTGATTAAGCATAGGTCACAAGGCCAAATGCCTCTCTCTTCTCACTAGACTCAAGATCACAATTTAACACAGCAAAGCCTGTCTGGCCCTGCACTGTTGTGGCCTTGTACTCTGAACCTCTGCAGAAGAAGAGGATGGAGAAAGTTTAGAGGTCTTACACTGGGGACAAAGTATTTCTCAGACTTGCCTTTGTAACCTCTACAGTGCTACCTTGTCACTGCTGCTTGTAGATCTTTGGGGTTTACTGCACAACATGGTCAAGTGTCCTGGCAGGATGAGGTTTATAACCTGGCAACAGCTTTCAGTATCTTATTTTCCTGTCTTTTAGCTTTCCAGTGTTCCCTCAGTCTCCCTTCTTCCTTCCCAACCTCCAAAAAGTGTTTCCTATCTCTAATTGACAAACAGGGCCAACAACTCCAGGGTGGAAGGAAGCTGAGGTGTTGCCAGCTCCTGTGGAAAAAAAGCAGTGCCTTCAGACAGATGAGAAATCAGGCTCCAAAGGCAGCTTGTCTTCCCTGGAGGAGGCTTTCCACTGAGACATCAATGAAGGACTGAGCACACTGCCTCTGCTTTGTACTCCCCATCCTGCCTGCTAAATGATTTAGGAGCTGGTATTTGTCATGCTTCTTTGTCTTTGTCTCTTCAGTTAGTACTTTAAAGGCTGTTGAAAGGTTGTGATAAAAGCCAGTCCTTTGGATTGCTGTGTTGGAGGCAAGAGTGTGAAATGAATCACAGTGCTGAGCCTCCCAGAGCTCCTGCTGGTTTGCCACCTTCAGTCAGCTTGGGCCCTGCCCTGTGGGAGAAGCTGCTCCCTCCCATGGACCTGCTCCAGCACTTGGGAAGCTCAGAGCTTCTCTGCCACCAGAGGGGTTGGTGAATAGTTCAGCACATAGAGAACTCCCAGCAGTAACTCTTGGCTAATCTGGAGCACATGGAGGTGAAATTCAGATCCCCTCAGTCCTTTCTCACCTCACTCATCAGACTGTGTGCTTGTCTTCTGCCATCTTCTGTCCCAGTTCCAAAACCTGAGTGAAACATTTGGGAAAGACAGCAACTCTTCAGCTCAAATGTTTACTCTCTCCTCCCAGCCCAGTTTGGGACCTGACTGCAGGGAGTGCAGAGCTCTCTGCCTGAATGCAGCCAGCCTGAAACAAGAGCTCTGAGACATCTCAGACACTTTCCATCAGTGAGGAGGAACTGAGACACTTCCAGTCATTTTTTACAGCTAGTTTTCATAGCTCAAGTCTCATTTGCTCTGTGTGGCCCCAGGAGCTGGAGCTTTAGCAGAAGCAGCCTGGAACCACTCATGAATTGTACCCATTTTGCAGTGCTGGTGCAAGCCCAGGGCCCTGCTCTGGCTCTGGATGCACAACTGACTCCTGCCCTGGCTCTGGATGCACAACTGACCCCTGCTCTGGATGCACAACTGATTCCTGCTCTGGATGCACAACTGATTTCTGCTGTGGCTCTGGATGCACACCTGACTCCTGCTCTGGCTCTGGATGCACAACTGGCTCCTGCTCTGGATGCACAACTGACTCCTGCTCTGGCTCTGGATGCACAACTGACTCCTGCTCTGGATGCACAACAGACTCCTGCTCTGGCTCTGGATGCACAACTGACTCCTGCTGTGTATGAGAGGAGCAGGCATGGAGGATTCTTGGCCAGGTGTTTTGGAAGCAGACCTGGAGGCAACAGCTGCTGCTAGTGGGGAAGAAATATAGGATCTTTAAAGAATAAAGGGGTATAGATCTTTATTCTTCCTGGTGATCCTTGTGCTGGTTTCCTTAGCAGGGTAAAGCTGGCCTTGTTCCATCCCATTTCTGTCTGGATTTCAAACCTCCTCCACACTACATCTCCACTTCCAGCAGTGCTCCCAAAAAGGAGCCAAAGCCTTTCACACAGGTGATGGGAATGTTCCCCTTCAGATGCACAGGAATTTCAACAGGAGGGAAAATATCTCTACTCCCAAACATAATGGCATGGTGAATCCAAAAGGCTAAACTTGACCTGCAGACCTGCACTACAGCTCTTCCTTACCTCTCTCTGCAGTCACCTGGAAGGAGGCTGGAGCCAAGTGGGGGTTGGTCTCTTCTCCTGGGTTACCAGGGAGAGGACAAGAGGAAATGGCCTCAAGTTGCACCAGGGGAGGTTTAGATTGATTGTGAGGAAAAATATCTTCCCAGCAAGAGCTGTTAGGCATTGGCCCAGGCTGTCCAGGGCAGTGCTGGAGTCACCATCCCCACAGGGGTTCCAAAAATATCTAGAAGTGGTGCTGAGGGCCATGGTTTAGTGGCATGGGGGTGATAGGTTGCTGGTTGGTCTTGATGATCTTAGAGGTCTGCTCCAACCTTAGTGATTCTCTGGCTGTGATTCCTCCTTTCCTTTCCAGCCAGCAGCTCACATGCTCCTGTTGTGAGGATTTTTCTGTCCACAGATCTCAGGCACTCTTTGACTCTCACTCTCCATGGAGTGGATGTCCTTCTGCTTTCCCCTGGTGGCAGCTTTGCCACTGTCTCCTCCCATGAAGTTTGGCAAAATAATCACTTGAGAATCTGTCTGCAAACAGTTAGTGCCACTTGAAGCTCACAGTAATCATAAATGCTCCTCATTAGCTGCAGCACAACCTCAATTGTTGATCATTGCCTTTCAGCACATCAGAGACAATTCCAATTAACAGTAATAATTCAGAACAATTAAGCAGCTACTGCTGGAGTTATTTTCATCCAAACTGCAGTGAAATGAACCTTCTCTCCAGCAAGGCTTTAGCTCCTGGGTAAAGGCTTACCTGGAAAAATAAAACCCAGAGAAAAGAGAAATGGTAACAACTGCATACAGAGAAAAATCAATAAAAGATCATTTGCAACTTGTAAAAGGTTTGCAGACCTGAGCAGGAATCCTAGCCTGTATTTAATAAAGCTTCAATAAGTTCTGTGTTTACAAAGTGGAATTTGAAACAACCTGGATTGAGGTTTTCAGTCTGTGGAGGTTTAAGATTAGAAGAAGTTGGATGTTTGAAAACCCACAGTCCCTTCTCTCTCTCTTATTTTCTGGCAGAAATCCCCAAGTGAATCAGTTTAGCAGCAAAAGTTACACTTTGGCTTTTGAATACCTTGAAGCTTTACAAGTTTCCATCCTGTCCTCACAAGATCAGAGGTTTTCTGGTGGTGGAATGAAGGCAGAGGAGGCCAGGAGGAGGCTGGGCACTATTTTCCAACTGGCTGCAATTCTGTTTCACCTCTACCATTCCCAGCTGAAGAAGATCCCTTTCCTATGTGCTAGATTGCTTTGAACCCTTCTGCAGTCCTTCCTTTGTACCTGCCTTAGAAGCAGCTGAGGGAGGCTTGGCAGGAGAGCTGAGACCAATTTGCACTTTCCTCAGTCTCTGCTTTGCCTGCCTTTAGATTTCTGATCTGAATGTTGGAGCAGCTACAGGCACCAGCCTTTGTCACTTTGGCTTGGATCATTCTGCCCAAACACTCCTCCTGAGCTGTCTTTTCCAGAAATTGGGGAAAGCTGGTGGGTTTTTGTGGTCATGCAAACCACTCTCTCTGCCATTGCAAGGATTGCAGCAACCCCCTGCTCTGGGACTTACTCCAAGGGATAAGGCTGTAAACCTAGAAAGCTTCTAGGATCCAAGAGGTGCTGGAAGTTTTCCTTTTCATTTGGCTGAGGAATCTGTTTGGCTGGGAAAGGTCACAGTTATTATCCTTTAAGTCCTTGACCTTCTCTTTTATGAAGAAGCCATTTAGGGTTTTATAGAGCAGTCAGTGAAGCGTGGCAGTTAGGAGAGGCTTGGAGGCTAGGAGGGAGCACACCACCCTCCAGCATCCCTCCCACCCTGCTTCCTGCACAATGGAAACTGCCAGAAATCCATCTGGCTCTTGGGTTAAAGGATCTCAGCTGGGAAGCATGTTTCTCCCTAGCTGGAGGCACCAGCAGAACTGGAATGCACCACATCCCCTGACCACCTCTTTCCACTTTCTCCTTGCTGTATGGCTCTTCTTTCACCCTGCAACTCTTCTGGCTTTCACCTTCACTCAGGAGGTGTTTCACCTCCAGACAAGGCTTCTTCTGCACCCAGTATTGTGGTTCTGTGCCAGTGATTTCACATGAGCACTGTATGATCTTTCTTTCATGGATACAGAGCCTTGACAGACACACTGCTTGGCCTAAGGAATTCACTTTCCAGCCCTCTGACTGCTTGTGTTTGTTTTTCTTGCCCTGGCTCTACCACTTTCTTCCTGCTCTCAGTAGAATGCTGTTTCCTGGCTGGTCATTGCTCAAGGACCAAAAAGGTTTTGACCAGCAGGTTGGTGAATCATTCTGCAGCAGGATGAGTTGTGTCAAGCATATATGCTCCTTGACCAAAGGAGAGAAGCCATACCTCATGCAGAGGGGAGTATGGTGATAAACTCTCAAAGCCTGGCCACAGAAGAAGTCCCTGTGAGCCTCCTGCTAGCTCACCAGCAACTCCCCTTTCTCTGCACCTCACCAGCATTTTTACTTAGGGATGTTCTTTATAAGTTGAAAGAGATGAAGACCTTGCCATCAAAGATAACAACACAAATCTTGTTCCCAATTGCTTCTCTCTAAAAATGCATGGTCCCAGAACTGAAAGGAGGGAGGATGAGCTAAAGGAGAGCTTCACATTTCCTGCAGGTGACTGCACTGTTTTGAGTGGCTTAGCTGATAAAAAAATCCCTTGTAGATAGCTCAGTGTTGCCTGGGTCTGTACCACATCTTCTCTCTGCACATGTGAAGAGGAGGAGGTCATGCAGTAGCAAGGATTCACATTGAATTGCTCAGGAGCTGCTTGAGTCATAAGAGAAAAAGACCTGGAACAAAGCTTTTCCATCACTGCTTGTATAAATTATTCACAGGTAAATGTTTTCTACTGTTTGGCTGCTCCTGTAAATGCTATCTGCTGAGAGGCATTTCCTATCAGAGCTAACACTCTTTGCTGGGAGCTGTGTTCTAGCCAGGGGGCTGTGAGGGAAGACTCAGAGTTTCATGCAGCAATACTCAAAGTCCAGTGAGGATTTTCAATGGGAATGTTCTAGCAATGCCCATTCAGTGGCTGAGTCAAACCCATGGCAAGTACATCCCTGGAAACTAGGTGTATGACCTGCACTGATTCCATCTGTCCTGTTCTACACCTCATTTAGATGCAATCTTAGTTTGTTGCTGACTGTGGAATCTGCTTTGCAGCAAACTGGGTAGCCCAGGGTTTGGAAACAGGCTTTGTGAGCAAACCTAGTCTTTCTGTGTGCTCTTCAGAGCTGCTGAGTGAGACCTTGCAGATCCCTGCCCTTCTCCACCTGTTCACTGCTCTGTCCCTTGCCAGAGGTTAGCACTTGTGATCTGACAGCTAGAATTGTTCCCTAGCCCAATTCTATCAAAACAATCTGGATTAGCTTAAAACATTGCCAATAGTAGGGGTTTGTTTGTTGAATTCTTTAAACCCCTTTTGACAGAACCAGGTTAGACAACAACTCTAGGATCAGTTATGCCAGCTGATGTCAGAGGCTGGTAAGCTCTTAACCTGCCTCAGCTGAAGCTACAGCATCATAGAAGACTGCAGAGTCTAATGTCTGTCTACATCTTTGGTGGCAACTGGTCCTACTTCAAGCAAATGTGGCATCAGAGTAAGTAGATTTGTTGGGCACTAGCTGATGTCCTTGAGGATGACTGCTGGGGAGTTGTCTTTGGAAGGGAGAGCAGGTTGATGGGGGAGAAGGAGCAACCTGGAAGAATTCAGGCCTGTTTTGTGCTGGGGCTGGAGCTCTGAGACCATCACAACCTGCTTTTGCAGTCACTTGTCTTCATGTAGGGTATGTCCTCTGTGCCCTCTTAGGGCTGCCAGGTTGTCTCTGTCCCTGTGCACCCAGAACAATACAGAGAAAGGGAAGGGCATGCTTGGTGGTGTGGAGATGTGCAGTAGCTTTAAGCTGAGCAGTCTCCATATCCTCTTTGGAGGCCATAAAAAGGCTGGTTGAAGGCCTTTGTTCAGCTGTGCTTTTCTGGCAGGAGAAGGGCAGTCACAAGGGATTTGCTAGGTGTAGGGCAAAACATCCACTTGGAAGAGATGAGTTCTTCCCCAAAGGTCAGTGGAATTAGCTTTTTACCCTGCAGAGGCACTGATGCATCCCAGGGGAAGCCTGCTGCAGTGTGAGAGAGAAGGAGCAGAAGGAAACCTGGGGCTTTGGGGAAGGGAATTCTGGCTCATTAAGTACTTGAGGAAACTTCTGAAGGAAGAAACACAGCATCCTTCAGGATGGCTCTTATTGAGCAGTCTGGTCTTCAGAATGCCCATCCTCCAAGGGTTTGATCAAACCCAGGCTTCAGTTATTAAATTGTTGCTTTTTAAGTGTCTTCAGTTATTAGATTCCCAGCCTCAAGCACTCAGGGCTTGGATTTGCTGCAATAAAGTTTGTAGCTCTGAAGTCCCTGGTTCAGGGAGTTGAAAGATGAGAACCAAGGGGCAAATTTGGCTGCTGGAAGATTTTCCTCCCTAATTTTTAAGATGTGTGTAGCTGAAGGGAACTTGGGAAGCAGTTGCAGTGCTCAGCATGAATATGCACTCAGGTTGGAGCTCAAGACAGTTATCTCCCAGCATGTCTGTCCCTAGGGCTGAGAAGTTACATCTTCTAATGCTTCAGCTTTGGATGTACCAAGCAGTGGACTAAGACCTGGTTTCCCAGTCTCTAGTCCTTCATCTGATCCACCAAGACTGCTGCAGATATGTACTGAAACTGTTCAGATCCAATGAACTTGGGAAGTGACCTTTCTTCCCTTTGCTTTGTTGCAACATTTCTTAGTGTATTTTCCTCTCTGCTCTTCCCCTTTGCTCAGATAAGGCTGGATTTGGTGTTGTGAGGAACCTGGCAGGGCTGGGAAGGTGGAACACTAAATAAATAATGGCAACAAGATGTTTCTTCTCCCCTGTGGAGCTGTTAATAGCCCTTCCTCTGTGAAGCTGTGCCAAGTTTATTTGCCTTCTCCAAACCCAAGCAGAGAGAAACCAACTCCTTTGGCTTGTTTAATCATTTCCATCATCCACCTTACAGCTCTCTCAGTCCCTGATGCAGTTTCCAGAGCACAAGGAGTACAAATGATTTCAGGTAGCTTAAAAAAGGAGAGAAAAAAGGGGCATGGTGGCAAAATTCTGAGCACCAGAGCAGGATCTTCTCTGCTGGCCTTGTTCATCTGTGTTGTTGAGATTACTTTGAAGCTGGAGAACCTGGAATTCCTCATAGATACAGGAGGCTGTGCTTCTAATCTGTATATGAGGAGACCATTCCAACTCTGACCTCCCTCTCTCCACTGGATACAACATTGGCTTCAATCAAAGAGGTAATTAAACTCCTGAGATCTGGAATCCCCATGGTTGATGACTGTGCCAGCACCATCCATCTGGAATGGCTTGATGACTCCACATGGAAATAAAACCCAAACCAACCCATTTCTTGGCTTCTTTAGCAAATGCTGGTTTTTGCTTGGGTTTGAGTTGGAAGTAGGGTTTAAAGGTTTAAAGGTTTAAAGGTTTTGCATTTCCTGCAAAATAGAAACTTGGTTTCTGAGGAGTTTATAGATGTAGCTTGGGAGGGGAAAGTCTTGGGCTGTCTGTGAAGCCCAGAAAACTCAATCAGAAGTGAAGACAAACTGAGGCTGTTAAGCACTTCTTGGGCATAAAACTTTCCAGGTCTCTGGATACTTCAGGAAGGGCTAATCTCTGTCCCTGATCTAAAAGAAAAGAGGCAGTGACATATCTGCTATAAAACACCTTTCAGGCATCTGGAATGTTTGCACTGTCATAGAATCATAGAATGGCTCAGGTTGGAAGGGACCTGAAAGATCACCCAGCTCCAACCCCCTGCCATGGGCAGGATGCCACCCACTAGCCCAGGTTGCCCAGGGCTACATCCAGCCTGGCCTTGGACACTGCCAGGGATGGGGCAGCCACAGCCTCTCTGGGCAACCTGTGCCAGTGTCTCAGCACCCTCTGGGTAAAAAACCTCCTTCTAATCTCTAGTCTAAATTCAAGCCTGGTTGCATTTCTCCAGTTTTCTTCTTTTTGCACTCAAGTTTGAAGCCTCAGAAAATGTGGTTGCTTGTCTCTAGGGCTGCAGTGACTCTGAGTCTTGTCTCAGAGACTTTCCACGTCCTGGCTAATGATGCTGTGTATGCTACTGGAACAGGAGAGCTCCTTTGGATGCCATCTGCTGATCAACTTCTGCCTTGAAGCAGAACAATTGGGTGTCCTAGTAACTATGATCCTAACTCCTGTCATTGCCCATGCTCTGCTTGTTCTCTGGGAATGCCTGAGCCTTCTTGAGTCTGCATAAATATGTTGGTTGTTTCCTTCTCCTTCACCCCAAGGCAAGGGTTTTTATGCTGCCTCTGGAGGCTTCCCAGGATTTCCTGGCTGTTGAGCCAGGGTCAGGTTTCAGGTCACAGGCTTTCAGCTTCTGTTGGTTTTTGGTTAACAATATGTTTGTCTTTCCCCTGGCAAACATGCTCTTAAAGGGACAGGCTGCAAAGTCTCTCGGCTCCTTCCCTGAGTAAAATGGCTTTTGTATGAGAAGCTCCAGGCTGTGCCATGCCTGCCTGATGCCTAGCTCCACTCTTCCTCCTCCCACTCCCAGTGCTAGGTGTGGGACAGGTACTGCCACGTTCTGTCCTCTTTCACCTAGGTGAGGAAAGTATTAGGTTGTCCACAGCACCCAGTGGTGACAATGAACACAGAGGGATCCCAAAGCATCCCCAAGAATTATGGATAAGATGGTTCAAGTTGGCTGGAATCACAATGAAACTCTAGGTCAGGCTCTGCTCTCCAGTGCTGCTCCCCTGGCTCTGCAGAGCAGCATCTTTGGGCTCAGCTCTGCAATCTTTCTCCTTTCCTCTGCCATTCTCTTAAGCTCAGAAATCCCCAGAGGCATCTGTGAGTCCTTCTCAGACTATCTTTAACAAGCATCAACATTGTCTCATTAACACTGCTGGAAGTGCATATGATTAGCTTCCATCTTTTAGCCTCAAGAAGGACCTGCCTGTGGTGCTCTCGGGCAAGATACCTCCTAGTGTCAAGCAGAGTGCAGATGACAGCAGAGAACCTGAGACAATGCTGTGGGCAAGTGGCCACAAAAAGACACAGTTTTTCCACCACAGAAATTGTCTTTCTTGTCTTATGGCCTTAAAACTGAGCTACAGTAGAAATGGCTCAGAGTTAACCTAAAAAGCACCATCCTTCTGAGGGGTAAACTGCTTTGTCACAGTGGTGGCTGTGTTTCATCAGGTGAGCAACAGGCACTTCCCAAATTACACACACACTCACATGGACTCACATAGAGCACTGTAAACCTCTTCAGACTGTAAAAGCCAGCATTCAGCTTTGCCTTTTCCTCTTACAGCAGCAAGAAAGTGCTCAAGGATTGATGATGACCAAAGGTGTTGGGCAGTAGAGAAGCATCTGTGGTCTGGCCAAGGTCTTTATGATATGCTTTAACTTGCTCCCCTGCACTCTGCCTGCTCATCCATCTCCTCAGTCACTGTCTCCCTTCCAGAACCACTCAGAAACTTCCACCAGCCACTTTCATTTCAGTGAGCAATCTGCAGAAGAGTTTCCTTCCCTCCTGCCTGCCTGGCAGTCCTTCATTGTCCTGACTCCATCCTGCAGCTCAGCACATAGCTGGGACAGCAAGCTCCTGTCTCACTGGCATGTGGAGGTGGTAACAAGTATTGTAGCTCACTGGAATGAGCTGATTACTGGCTTCCTAATGAGGTGCATGGCCACTTGCTTCCTTCCCTGGCATGTCTAGAGCTACCCAGCTGTAAAATCATACCATTGCTCCAACCAGCCAAGCTGCACCATGGCATTTGAAGAGGTTTTTATGGCTCCTTGCAAACTGGGTGTAGTTTTCTTGGAGATAACACAGGCTCTTGGATTTATAGATGGCTAGAAATGGCAAAAACAAACCCCAAACAACCCAAAAATCACCTTGCCAGTGTGATTTTAGAGAGCCAATAGGTTTTCAAAGTGCCCATTTTCTGGAGTGCTGTACCTGCCAAGCAGAGCATCTGCAGTAGCATGTGGAAGCAAGCTAAGGGCAGCTCAGCAGCAGCAGGAGTGCAACCCTCACACCATTTGGAGCCAGAAGAATTAATCTCTGTTGCAGGAGCTTTAAAGTCTGCCTTTATTAATCTAGGCTGCAGCAGCTTCTTTGGTCTCTGCTGGTGCTCATGTGAAGAAAACACAACACCTCTCTGCATGACAGCTCTGGGGACCTCCTGTAGACCTCATTTCTAGTTGTCCCACTGGGGTAATGCAGCCAGCACTCAGCTCTCACACTCTGTCAAGTCTTCAGATTCACATCCTTTCCACTCCTGAGACTGCTCCTCTTCCTCATCACACCTGCCAAACAGATATTAAATACTGCCAGTCCTTTCAAGACATGTAAAGAAACCCATGGAATGCTAGGATCAGAGCTTAGCTTTTCCCCTTAGTCCTTCAAGGCTGAGCTTGCCCATTTTGGGAAAGAGCATGATTGTCTTGGCTTCTAAAGCACTGAATGCATCCAGTTACCTGCAGAAGGGTCTTTGCTCTCCATGGAGACCCACCTGGCTGTGCTTCTTACATCTGGCTTATGCTGTTTGGGGGTGACCTCTAAGGAGGTTTTCAAACCAGACAGGGACTCCAGGGTTATTTAACAGGTGCAGATTGCTTCCACAAGCCACAAACCAATCAAGTTGTTCAAACAAGCCCCAAATTATTCCTAAGATAGAGGGGGGGGGAAAAAATGGAGCCTGAAATAATGTCTGATGAGCTGGAATCTCCAAGGATGGCTTTGGTTATCTTTGCTGCTGCTGCTGTGCCTGCCTTGTGCATAGGACTGTACCATCAGAGGTTTTTCCTTGGAAAGTAAAATTCCCAGTTTCATCTGTTTTCATGTAGTTCCCTTTCTAATTCCAAGCCAAACCAACCAGCAAGCCTAATCCTCCACAGTGGGAACACAAGGAATGGGTGTACTTACAAGTGCAGGCAGCACCAAGCCTAGTAACAAATGAACTGGGATGAGTTTAAGCAGCTGCCATCCCTGCAGCAAACCCTCCTGGCCCAGCATCATCATCACATTCCTCCTGCTTCAGATCAGTGGTGTGTCAGCTGAGTTTTGGAGCTGTGAAAGGTTGCCACCTGCAGCAGATCCCAGGTCATACAACCCAATTGAATCCCTTTTCTTTTGTAAATGAAGCTAAATTGCTCCATCTTGCCCTTCCTTGGCTTGAGAGGAGGCACACAGAACTGCAACACCTCTGAGCAGATGCCTGGGCTTCTGCTTAGCAGCTTGGGCTTCCCTTAAGAATTGAAGTGTCCTTGATTTGCTTTCTCTTCATTTGCTTTAGATAAACTCAGTCACTTCAGAAAGTTCATTTGAAACACTTGTTGTGAGTGTTCTGTTGCAGACAAGCCCACAGCATATTAAATTTGCTTTGCTTTGCTCTCTCCAAGTGTTGTTTTTTCCCTACAGTGGATCAGCAAAGATCAGCCTGGTGACAGTGGGTAAGAGAACCAATGCAACCTCATTTCAAAGCTGCTTCTAATTTGTTTCCCCTGCTTCTATCCTGACAGCAGTTGGGCTTCAGTAGCTCTTTACATTTAGCTCCAATAACCTAAGGTAATGTCCCATTAACTGCTAAACTAATAATCCTAGACCTAGCATTTCCACCAGGACCTTGTCCCATTGAGCTGAGACACCTCAGATCCCTTTCTCTCTCATTAAATTAATTAAAGTCAAAGTTGTTGGAGAGGCCTTTGGCAATCAAAGGCAGAGCTGATACTAATAAGCAAAGCAACATCCACATGTATGTTCTTTTGATCTGCAGTTTAATTGCTCCCAGTCTGTGAAGGGAAGTTTTTCTGTCTACATATTTAACCTGCTTTGAGGGAAGCAGCTGGAACAGAGCTGTTCCCCTCCAGCCATCCTGCTGCCTGGATCTGGGGTGGCAATTCTGCTAGACAATGCAATATGAAGGTGATCAAGGGCTGTGTAATGGGTGGCTGATGGAAAGAAGTAAACAAAAGCTGTTTCCTCCTGGAAGCTGGTTGGAAAAGCCCTCTGAGATCATGGAGTCCAAGCATCCACCCCACATTGCCATGCTCACCACTAACCCATGGCCCCAAGCACCACAGATACACCTCTTCTGAGCTCTTCCAGGTGACTCTTCCACTGCCCTGGGCAGCCTGGGCCCATGGCTGAGAATCCTCTCAGGGAAGCAACTGCCTTTAGTCTTAATTTTAGGGATTATAACTGTATCTTCCACTTTGTTGGGAAGGCAGCACTTAAATATTGTGGCTTCAGAGTCCCCCAGCCACCCTAGGTCAAATCTTTCCTTCTGGAAAGTGGAGCCTAAGTTTCCTAATAGCTGGGGGTTTATTTCTTCTTCCTTTTCTTTGCCTGGTTGCTCCACAGAATCCCTTTGACATTTTAGGAGCTCAGCTTTCCAAGACCTATGTAGAAGGAAGGTGGCCCCAGTGTGTCTGTGGAGGAGTGAGAGCTGGGATTATTGTGCTCTCTCTGCCATCTGTGGCACAATGAGAACTGCTGAAATGTTGGAGTTTACAGCAGGGAAGAGGCAGTGACCAGTGCAGATGGAGCTGGAGGGTATCTGAGCTAGCTTGTGCTGCACAAGGACACTTGACTTACATTTACTGGAGATCCAGTTACCACTGCCAGACACTTTTGGGTTAAAATTCTCTATGTGCCTGCTTCTACCTGAGCTATTATGAACACTTTCTGAGATGGAGACAGAGAGAAAATGAGGTAGCTGGGGAGGAAAGGGCAGCCCCAGTGACCTGACTGCTAGCAGACCAGTGACAGGACCCAGGGCAGTGGCATGAAGCTGTGCCAGGGGAGGGGCAGGGGAGATCTTAGGAGAAGGTTCTTCCCCCAGAGAGTGGTGGAGCACTGGAACAGGCTCCCCAGGGATGCACTCATGGCACCAGCTCTCAGGGAACTCCAGAAACATCTGGCCAATGCTCTCAACCACATGGGGTGGCTTTGGGGTTGTCCTGTGCAAAGACAGGAGTTGGACTTCATGATCCTTGTGGCTCCCTTCCAGCACAGGACACTCTGATTTCTTAACTTTCAGCATGCTGGTTTGGAATCTTAATGCTTCTTTAATGTACTGTTGAATATGAAATGATCCCTGTTTGCTGAATGCTCTGCAGAACACATCCAAAATACAATATTCTGGGGCCAGATGGATACAGTGTAAGAGTTAACACAGTGAAAGGGGAAAACTTACCCCAAGTATCACTAAGAGGTGATGTGCTTTCAGGTTTTTCACAGCCTGCTGCTGTTATCCCTTCTGTGATGACTCCTTTTTGGAAGAAGGATGCATTTTCTGTGATCCAATAAAAAAAATGATGAACAGCTGAGTTCCTGTGGGACTGGAGGTAGGAAGGTAATTGGGGAATTACAGGTTGTTAGGAGAGTTGTGGGTGACTGCAAACAGTTATTAACTGAGCAAAGGCAAAGTCAGGATCTCCTGAAAGGAATGATAAATCTTGATCCTTGGAACAGAACTCTATTGTTCCATCTGGTTGGTGCTACATTAGTTCAAACAATGTTCTTGGGGGAGGGAAGTGTTTCTATCATCTAAACATCACATCCCTGGCAGGGGAGGGGAAAGAAGAAGAGAGAGAGAGGTAGATGGTGAGGGGGGAGAGCTCCTGAGCTTCTCACAGCTTGTACCAGTTGGGATGTGTAGCTAGAAACAACCACCAGAAAACCCCCATCCTTGTAGAAGATCTGTGGTGCCAGTGTTGTCTCTCTTTTCTTAAGCAGCCAGGAAAATAAGACAACTGTAGAGACTGTGTCACTTGCCTGACTAAGTAGGATGTGTTGCTTCTTTGGGGACAGAACCTGGGCAGTGCTGAGTTCAGTATCTGAGTCAAAAGCAAAAGGTCAGAGTTCTGTTGTACCCAAATTGCAAGGGCTGCCATTCTTCTGTCTTGCTGGCTTCTCAGGGGTAGTGATTAGTCTCTTCAGGTTGTCTTGTGCTTCTTTCAGTCAGACATAAACCAAACTTTTCCCTGTGATGTTTCTAGCAGTGCTGAGCTCTCAACATGAGTGCTAAGCTCAATTAATTTGTTAAGTGCTTTGGTCTTCAGATGAAAACTGAGTTTTAAGTATTGCTCTGTTCAATTCCAGCTTCCTTTGCCATCCATGCTGAGGGGATCCAAATTCATTGCAGACTGATAGATTCTCAGCATGTTTCTTGCTGTGCTGTTCTGTATGGATTATTTCTACATCCTCTTAATTCCAGCACTCCATGTGCTGCTTAGACAGGGCATCAGCAAAAGCTGTGGAGGCTGAGAGGAGATTGCTTGGGTAAATGTTGCCCTTAATTAATGTGCCAGAGTCTCATTTCCTTTATGCAGGAACTTGAAAGTCACAGATTACAGCAGTGGGAGAGGAGAGGTCAAGGCAATGTAAGTTCAAGAGGCTGGGCTCAGGTCCTCACTGTGCCAGACCTTTTGGTCCTGCAGTGAACAAGTCATTTGCTGGGACTGTAATCCTCATTACACACAGGGGAATGTCTCTCAGTTTGTTCAGGTGATGTAAAGCCTTAGATAAGCACCATCTATTTACTATTAACATGAAATTAGTTCTTTAGTCCTTACTGATATTGCCCTGCAACTAAGAATAACTTCTGCTGAGGAGCTGGGGGTTGGGGCTGCTCCAGAGGAATGCAGAGAGGTAGCTGCAATGTGGGGTAACCATCCTGCTAATGGCTTCCTCTATCAGCTCACCACCTCCTCCTGGTATTTCACCTGCTTTTGGTGATCTAATTATTGGATGTCTGAAACTGATGCCCCTCCTGCAGGGACTGAGGAGAAATAGCCTCTCTGGAGAGCAATGTGTCTTACCTGCCCAGGACACCTGGTTTCTCCTCATTGACTGCAGACAGGACCTGTCTGACCAGCTTAGACTTGGATCCAAACAGTTCCCTTTGAGACAGGAGTTGGTCCTGTTGTCCTCCTTAAGACTTGAGATGATGCAAGGCCTGGCTTAGTCCTACATCTCAGACTGTAGAGGTTTGTGGTGGTTGTAGGTAGCTGGGAACAGGAGTGTGAGACTTCTCCACACTTGTTTGCCCAGTGCTGGGTTATTTCATGGCCACAGATGCCTTAGCCAGCTTCTGCTGTGCACCCTGTATGTGATGTGGCTGCTTGGCAGACCTGAGACCCTGCTATGATAGTGGCTGCAGTTGGTTAGGAGCTGCCAGCAAGCTGCCATCCTCATGCTAACAGAGGTTTCCATTCCTTTAAAACCCTTTAGGTAGGCAACTGATTGTTCTCTCTTCCCCAGTGGGGCTCTGTTACAACAGTACAAACTGCAGACTTTCCTGGATGTATCTACCAGCAAGTGGGAGCCTGGGAGGAAGGTCCCCACAATCTGAAAGGAATCTGAGTGTCTTATCTTTGGAGAGCAGTGCTCAGCATCCTTGTATCAGCTCTGCCCTTCTGCTGGCGCTCTAAAACCTTAGCATCTGGCTCTTCTCCTCTCAGAGACCTGAAACCTCAGCACATTGTCCCCTGGGCAGTACAGGTGACCCATGGCTCTGTGTGCTGTGAGTGGTTCTCTTAGATTTGCAAGCTCTGACAACCAGCAAACTGTGCTAAGATTAGGCTTAGGAAATCAAATCCAGGCAATGGTGCTTTGCTTCCATATGGACTTGCTGTATGAGAACTGACAGGGTTTCAGAAGGACATGATTATCTTCACTGGACATAAATAGGAGAGAAATCCCCCCAAGTTTAGATGGCTGAGATGTCAGCAGAGCATCTCCCTCTGTGCAATCTTAGAATCTCTTAATTGCTGTGCAGGGAATGCATATGTTAGTCTGGAGCTCACCTGAGCTGCTGGAAGACAAGCTGAACTCTCCCTCTGCAGTTTCCTTTCCCTGACTAAGGATCTTTGTGGATATGGAAGATCACCCCTGCCCTAAGGGCAGTATGCAAATCAGTACCTGACATCTTGCATGTTCCCTCCCATCCCCAGGAGCAATTTATAAAGATGGCTCTAATTCTGCTCCCTGCTGAGGGACTCCACTCATCTCATCAGAAAAGATGTGTGGGAAGTTTCCTCCTTTGGGACCTTGGGTCTTTCTGCCTTTGAAGAGATGCAAACAATGGGAATAAAGAGGAATAGATGCAGATAGCAGAATTACAATAGGGTTATTAAAGACCAGAATCTTGCCAAGGGTATGTACTTTGGATAGAAATTAAGATGTTCACAGGAACACCAAGCTCAGTGGAACAGCAGTGAAGGAACTCTGCCCAAAGGAGGACATCTGAATTTCTGCACCTCTGCAGCCAAGTGAAGACTTAGTAGAGGAGATAATTCTCTACTCTCATTTTTGTATTGCCTCCATCACACCAGCCCACTATTAACTGTTGTCTGGCCAGGGAAGACAGAATAAACACTCTCTTTGAAATAACAAATGCTGCCAGAGCAGTGGTGATGTCTCCAACAGGTTCCTGAGGTGCCTGGGGGGCTGCAGCAGAGCTTGTGTTGGCAAGGTGCAAAGGGAGGCAGCAGCCGAAGCGTTTCTGGGCACTGCTAATTCTGCCTTGCAAAGGGGGCTGCAGAGGAACCTTTGGCATGATTGAAGGGACTGGCAGCTTGCTTCATAATTCTTCCTTATTCTTGGGCAGCAGAGTTTGGTTTTGGCTCGTGCTCCAGTCTGTCATCTGTCTCTGCCAACTGCCGTCGTCGGAGCAGGGAGCGTTAGTGGAGACGAATGAAGTTCTGCACTGTGTGTGAGGACAGAGCTAGCAGCAGAGGGTGGAGTGGCTGAGAGAGGAGATTTAAAACTGTGACATTCAACCTCTGCTGCATCTTCTGACAGCAGCCTGCACAGCTCATTACCTGCTCTGTGGCATCCTGCTCTACGACGCTTCTCTGTGCAGAGAGAAAGGGGAAAGAAAGTCATGATCCTTGGTCATAAATTGAACATACTCAGCTTCATTTGGAGACTTCAAACTTAGCAAGTTAGCTCAAGGATCATATGCTGTGAAGCTTGAAGAAGCTCATAAACTGGCTCAACTGTATCCAGCAGAGGACAAGACACCTGGAAGCCTTACCCATTGCCAATGGGAAGATGTGTGATGTCCCTCCAACAGCTCAGCAGGGATGATATCTATTCATTTGACATCTTCTTTTTGCCTAATGAAGTACCAGCTCCATATCTGGGTCTTTTTAGCTCCTTGTATCCTTAGGACCTCAATGAGCAGTGTCCTAGAGGGACATCCTTCTACTGTGTTGCTGAAGTCATGTGTTCCTTCTCTTCTACTCAAGTGGAAGCACCAACAAACTAAACCAAACCCAAACCAAACCAAAACCAAACCAAAACCCCCAAACCCTAAACAAGAACCAAAAAAACCACCCAACACCAAAAGTTTATGTTGAGACCTGTGAAAAGTCTGACTTTTAATCATGAGATCAGTGGTCACTTGAAAACATGCAAGTGTTCCATCTGTGTGGGAAGCACCTGCCACCCCCTTGACAAGTGATTTCTCCATTGAACCCTTTGGGTTTCTGGCTGCTCAGCTGGTGCTAGAATTACTCTGAAGAGAAATGTTCAGCAGAAGCTTATGCCTTGTTCAGGAAGCTTCTGTTTCCTGAAGGATTATTTTTATCTTGTTGATGGGCAGGAACTTGCTCTGTGCTTTATGAACCCTTGGAAGGAATCGGTGTCCATTTATCCCTCCTTGGTGTGGCAAGTTCACTCCTCAGGTCAATTCTGTTCTTCTCATGGTATTGCTGCTGCTGGTGGATGCCAGGGAATTGATTTGTGTGTGCTATGAAAATGTCAAAATGAGCAGAAAATATTTATTATTGTTTTAAGTGCCAAAAAATTTACTTGGCTGGAGGAGAAATGAGATGAAGGCAGTGCCTGAGCTGAATAGGTTATGAGGGGGGGAAAAAGGGAGTGAAGAGAGCACATTCTAGGAATTCCAAACTAGGAGTTCAGTGAAGGAGTTGTAATGCTTCATACAAATTGGTTAGGTTCATATTTATGCTGGGAGGGGACAGGAAAGGGTCTTCTTTTTGTATTCATGTCTCTATATGCAAGCAAGAGCAGAACATGACTAGGAAACTAACTGCTTTGATAGTGCCACTTAGCAGATGGCTCTTTAGTGCTGTGCTTCAGATCTGCCACTGCACACACTTCAAACAGGTCACAAATCCAGGAAATTCATTTCCCACCCTCAGTGCTGGGAGACAGATCCAAGGAGCAGGCAAAAATGGGAGAGCAGGAACATTCTCCACTGCTTGTAACTGGGATAAAAAGAGTTCTGAGGAACTGCACTGGTCCTGAAGCCACCTGTCAAGTGAGGATGTTTCAAAGCAATGACAAATAGGTGGTTGGATGCTTCAGGAGAGTTGACTGATTTCTCTAACAGGGCCATTTGTTTCCTTTGCAAGGAAGACATTGCAGTTCCTGCTTTGAATGTTGATGCTTGCCAAGTGTACCCAGCAAAGGGAAGGGTTTGGAACATGGATTAGACTCAGAGCTGAAGGAACAGCCAGGACCTACTCATAGCTGCTGAGAGGAGTCTGACTTGAGGCAGTGAAGCCTTGTCACCCAGAGAGGATGTCAGCCACAGCTGGAGACCATGGATCTATCTGGACTGGTGGTGGACAGTCCTATAGCTCTGGCAGGTGGCTGCCTGGGTTGTAGGGTGGGCTTCAGAAGCAGGTGTCCCACTTGGAGACCATGGTCACTGAAGCCTTTGGAAACCTCCTAGACATGAGGCTCATTTCTGAATAGAATCAGAACCATCTCTGATCTTTCCATCTTTGAACTGCTGTCCCTGTTCCTGGGCAAGACAAAGGTAAAGGGCAAGTAGTTCCTGTGGCAGGATCATCTTCACATTAGCTGTCTATATGTTGTCTGTTACCTGATATTTGAAGTGAATAGACTATTTGGGGGTAGACCTCTTCAGCAGATCAGGCTATTTGAAGCTACCAAGCTTCCATGAGAAGTAGAACTGAATTATTTCAGCTCCAGTAGAAGTCAGTCCCTGAGTTTCTTATGGTAAATAACCTCTCCTGAATTCAGAGTGGCTTCATCAGCACTTGAAAGTGCCAAATTTTGGACAGAAGGAAAGCTGGAGGCATTCAGATGGAGGAAGAAAGCTTTGCTGAAGGATGATCTTGGCCAACTGTATCTCCTCACTTCAACACTGTTGCTTGAAACAACAGCAACCACTAACAACATGATGATGTTGTGCCTTGTGGACCTTGGTCCTGCAGGCAGTTGGTAGAGCAGAAGGAGAGCAGCAGCTGAGTGGGGAGACAGGAGTGAGGAGTTACCTGTGCTGAGTGCCAGCTGCAAGCACCAGTGCTGGGCTGATAAATAAGCACAGAGAGAAATGCAATCCCATTTCCACAGAAGCTTCCTGGGTGTAATGCTGAAACATTTGGATGAGAAGAGAAAAAGAGGTAGGTAGAAGGACCCCCAACATCTGCACTGTTTTAGTCCTGATCTGTTATTTTCCACTCTTTTTTTGGGTGTTTTTTTTAGACTTTTACTTCTGCTCCAGGGAGGAAATCAAAGATGGGTAGAAAATCAAGTGGAAAAATGTAAATTCCATATTAGGTGGAAATGGTAAAAGGGGGGAAAAAAACAGATCACAATTTTCTATTTATAAACTGGAACTGCTTGTCAAAGACTCTTCAAGATGCTTTTAGACTTACTTAGCTGTCTGGCAGCAAGAATTCCCCCAAATACACATGAGGAGAGGATAAAAAAGAGCTATGAAACCTATTCTTTTATTTCCACCCCTTGTTCAGGGTGCATTGTTGCTAACATGCCATTCACTATCTCCAAATCAGCAGCTTATTCAGTGGCTTGGGGCTGTTATGGCTGTGTGTAAATTCTACCTGCTGCTGAATATCCTGCAGAAAGCTACTTGAGAATCCCAAGTGGGGTGTCTTGTACTTCCATGGAGCTCTAGGAATCTGTCAAGGCTGCTTTTACAGCTTCTGTGCAGCACTGGAAAGGAATAGCCTGAGGAAAATGGCACAGAATTGGCCTTTCTGCTCTGCAGTCCCTGTTGTCCTGAGCAGAAGACACAGCCCTGCCATGGAGTGAAGAGGAGAGTATGCAGGGCTTCTGCTCCTCTTCCTTGCCTCTTAAACTCAGCTTCCTAAACCAAGGGCAGAATGAAGTGAGATCCTGCAATAAGCCTTGCCCATTGCTCAGGGGCAAATCTTCTCTCCCAGATCAGAGCATTTACAGACATCTTGGAGGGATGTTGCTCCCCTCCAGCAGATGAACACAGTCCTCAGTCCCTCCTCCAACCCTCCTCAGTTTTTCTCCCCTTAAGGACTGTTGTGTGCAGTGCTGGAAAAGCAGTTTCCAAAAGAGCTGAAGTGGCAGAGCTCAGGTGAGGGGCAGAGGAGTAAATGCACCTTGCTAGAAATCAGATCTGCCCTGGAGCAGCTCTCAGACACCTCAGGGACTTCTGCTTCCTCCTCCAGAGACTGCTGCAGTCAATAGCTCTGCTTCAGTTTCTGTTGGCCTTTGGTTAGACTGCAGAAGCAGCTTACACCTGCAGGATGTTCACTCTGATCTATTTTTTCCCCCTGTTTTAATTGCTTCTAGGAAGAATGATTCCAGGTAGCTGGCACCAGGGGAAAGAGACCTATCTTAATTATTGTGCTCTGACAGCTAATGAGGACAAATAGAATAAGAACCCAAGGCAGTGAAGTCTTCCTGTGCTTTGTGACCCTGGGAGTCCTCTTGCATCCCCCATGTGTGCTTGCTGGGATCTAGGCATGAGAGCAAGGTCACCCATCAGAGAACAGTGTGTTGGGAAGTGAGTTCAGTGGCTCAGTGCCACCCAACAAGCTCATGAAGCACCCCTCTTCCTTCCTAGCCCTGAGGGAATGCCAGGCTGGCTGATGCAGAGGAGAAAAGAGATGATTTCAAGCCACAGCCATGGTTTTCTTCTGTGCCAGGAGTTCTGGCCCTGTGCTAGATGACTTCCAGCTCTTAATGAGGAAATTTAGCAGAACATGTAGTGGTGGAACTAGATGGTGTGTTTACATGGGTTAATTGAAGTACTTCTCCCTGGAGGCTAATTACAGTGCAAGTCATTAAATTCCAGTTAGGGTTTGTTGGAATATCCAGACCATTATGAACATCATTTCTGCCACAAAGAAGTGCAGTAGTTGTGGCTGGCCCCAGCTGGGTACTTACAGTTCAGTGCTGGGCAGGAATGCAGAATCTGAGGGTGGGGAGACACTGGAACAGGTTGCCCAGAGAGGTTGTGGAAGCCTCATCCCTGGAAGCTTTTAAGACAAGGCTGGATGGGGCCCTGGGCAACCTGATCTAGTGGGAGGTGTCCCTGGCAGGCAGGGGGTTGGAATTGGATGATCTTTAAGGTCCCTTCCAACCCTGACAATTCTGTGATTCCATGTAATTTACCAAGCTGGCAGATACTTATTTAATTGGGAAGGAAATGTTCTTCCCTAACTAAATCCAAACCTAGATCAAGTAGGGATGTAGCATGGACAAAATACTCTGTGCTTTCTTTTGCTCTGGAAACAATCAGGAGTCACCTGAGCCTTCTAATAGTCTTATTCTAGCTACTTAGCACCCCTGAGCAGATGGGGTGGGGTGGGGAGGGCATCCCCCACTTCCAAACCCCACTGTTGCTAGGGTGAAAAGCTGAAGGCTCTGAGATTCAGGCTTTGCTGTGGTTAGTAGGAAGGATTCAAAGGGCACCTCTCTTCCCCAGAGATGTGTGGGCAGGTTGCCTGCACTGAGCTCAGGGTGGTGTCTCTGGGTGTTGGGAGTGAAAAGCCTGAGAGGGTTCACTTGCCAGTAACTAGTGTTGAGTCAAGTGGTCAAGCCAAGGTAGAACACACCAGGAATCCAGCATCCAAGCTGCTGCCCCAGCTGGCCTTGCTGTCACCCTAACAAGAGAGTGATGAGCTTCTTGTGGGGCTTTCTAGAAAGGAAAGCTGATGAATTTCAAGCTTTGGAAGCTTTCTTTGAATTCTAACCTTCCTTTCTGTTTGTGTTCTCTGCTGATGACTGTAGTTCTCTTTTCTTCTCTGTAGCTGAAGGGATAATTTGGTGGTTGAGCACAGAAAGTTATGAGTGACATGTTAAGGAGGTAAACAGCAGTAGTGACAACCCTGCAAGCTCATTTGGCAGCAGTTGATGGTGCTGTGCTTCAGGACACAGAAAGTTTATTTTGTCTATGTGTTTGTAAGTCAAACTGGAAGTATAAAAAGGTAGCAGAGGCTTCTGGAAAACTAAGGACTGATCTGAGCCTGGTTTCCTGTTTGGGACTGGAGTCAGGAAGAACCAAATTGTTACAAGCAGTTTACAAGTCAGAGTTAGACTCTTTTGCTCCAAGCACTGCCCTCATTTCTGGTATTGTCCTACATTGAGATACAGAGCTCCACTGAGACAGTCCTCCCAGAAATAAACTTCTGTCCCTGGCTGCTCATGGTGGCTTGTACATCCTGACTGCTCTGGAGAGGAACCAGCCTGGCCCTGGGGCCAGCAGTCACCTGCTCTGGAGCACTAAAAGCTTATGTGGATATAATTCAGGTTTGTCTCACTGGTGGTGCAGATCAGTATCATAGAATGTCCTGAGGTGGAAGGGATCCACAAGGATCATGGAGTCCAACTCCTGTCCCTGCACAGGACAACCCCATAGTCACTCCATGTGGCTAAGAGCATTGTTCAGATGCTTCTGGAAGTCTGTCAGGCTTGGTGTTGTGACTGTTTCCCTGGGGAGCCTGTTCAGTGCTTGACCACCCTCTGGGTGAAGAACCTTCTCCTAACATCCAATCTAACCCTCCCCTGGCACAGCTTCAAGCCATTCCCTCAGGTCCTATGGCTGGTCACCAGAGAGAAGAAATCAGCTCCTGTCCCTCTGCTTCCCCTTGTGAGGAACTTACAGACCATGAGGAGGTCTCCTCTTCCCCAGGCTGAACAAATCAAGTGACTTTAGCTGTTCTTCATACAGCTTCCCCTCTAGACCCTTCACCTTCCTCATGGCCTCCTCTGGATGCCCTCCAGCAGCTTCCTATCCTTCCTGTACTGTGGTGCCCAAAACTGCAGCCAGTGCTGCAGGTGAGGCCACAGCAGTGCAGAGCAGAGCAGGACTAGCACCTCCCTTAACCAGCTACCACTGCAGTGCCTGATGCACCTCAGGACCTGGTTGGCCCTTTTGGCTGTCAGGGCACATTGCTGACTCATTTCAACTTGCTATCCAGAACCCTCAGACCCCTCTCTGGGGCTGCCTCTCATTCCCCAATCTCTGTGTCCATCCAGGGTTGCCCTGTCCCAGGTGTAGACTCCAGTACTTGCCCTAGGTAAACTCCATACAGGAGGTGATTGCCCACCCCTCTGAGGGTCTCTCTGCCTTCCAAGCTGTCACCAGCTCCTCCCAGTTGAGTGTCTTGGGTAAACTCACTTAGTAAACCTTCCAGTCCTGTGTCCATGTGGTTCATAAAGATATTGAAGGGCACTGGCCTTCAGAGGGATCCCTGTGGAACCCTGCTGGTAATTGATGGAACCCCAAATCTTCCAGTAGCTGAAGACAAATAGTTTTTGTGCTTTCAGTGGCAACAGAAAGCAAATCCTTCATGTGAACTCCACAGAAATCCCTAGGCAAGCTCTCAGTCAGTGTGGAACTGGAGTTGGATGTTCATTTTCTGTGAGTAACTACCACCACAGCTCCATCACAGCCATTGCTGTGAGCCAGGTAATTACAAGACCGTCATGTAAAAGTGGTGTTAAACCCAGTTTAATATTAATCTCTGTCACATTTACAGTGACAGCCAGCTTATCTTAGCAGGGAATATTGATGCCATTATCCCTGAGCAAGAAGACAGTGCTGCAGTGCAACAAGCAGACATTTCCCTAGGAGCAAAGGAAGGCTGCAACCAGCCCTGTAGCCACTGCTGCTCATACAGAGTCTGTTTCCACCTGCTGGCAGCCATGGTCCCTTGGCTTTCCTGGCACTGACAGAGAGGTTCAGATTGGAGAAGGAAATTTGGAGGAATGGACCAGACTTTTAGGGATCTACTAGGGTTTGAGGAAATTAATTCCTGGCTCATCTCTGAACAAAAGAAGCAGCTGAAGTGGAAATGCCTGGAACTGCTTGTTTCCTCCTCCCTCTCCATCTTCTGCCTGAGTTCACCCTCCAACTGCTTTGGCAAAGAGAGTTACTGGAGTCCTGTGGCATGGGTTCTGCTGGGCAGTGGGGCTGGAGTTCACCCCCCTGCTCCATCAGGACAGATGGAGCATTTCTGTGCAGGAGAGAGCTGCTCCTTGCAAAATGGAACTTTGATGTTGGATAATATCAGTATCCTGCCAGGAAACAATTCAGCAAATGGTATTGTGTTCATTTAGGCATCAGCCTGGACATGAATTGTCTCAGGAGTGCTTGGGAGTTGGAGGGGTTTGGATGGTGTGCCTCCTCCTACTTTTAGTTTGTTATTAAAACCTGCATTTTGGGTACAACTCCTCTGCCCCAACCAACCTTCTGCCCTGTACTGTGGGCATGAGATGGCCATAATGCCACTTAGGCACCAGAAAGCATGGTGATGAATAATACAAACCCTAAGTGGTTCTGCTGCTGTGGTTGGCAAGGGAAGAGGAAGAGACATCAAAGCCAATCTGCAGCAACAGCCCTGAACAGAAATTCTCATTTTGGCCTTCTCATCCTGCCAGGAGCTTTTGCATTTTAAAATGCTAAAATGCCACTGTTCTGTTGTTTCTCAGTTTACTGCTGCTTTCATGTTGCTTTATTCAAACTTTCCCAACTTCCTGGTGGAATGAACACAACAGTGGAGCTGGTGCTGCAGGCACAGGAAACAAGTGAGAGTCCACTGAGAGCTGCAGGGGAGAAAAGGGAGACAAAGACAGTGCCTAGCACAGAGAAGGACTGAACCAGAATGAATACTGTCTTCAGTCAGTAGGGTCTAGTCACTGATGCTTCTCTTTCTGGAGCCTCTCTTACAGACAGATGTGAGAATAAGTGTGAGGTAGCATAGGCAAAATCCTGCTCCAACCCCCTGCCATGGGCAGGATGCCACCCACTAGAGCAGGTTGCCCAGGGCCACATCCAGCCTGGCCTTGAACACTGCCAGGGATGGGGCAGCCACAACCTTTCTGGGCAACCTGTGCCAGTGCCTCAGCACCCTCAGAACCTCCTATGATTTCCACTCTAAATCTCCCCTCCAGTTTCTCTCCCTTCCCCCTTGTCCTATTACAATCTGAGCAGCTGAAAAGTCTCCCCCTCTATCTTGTAATCCCCCCCATGGTACTGAAAGGCTGCTAATGATGAGTGTTAATGCAATTATTACCCAAGTTATGGCTGCATCTGCTCTTTCTTGTCACAAGAGTATTATTTCCTCAGAAGAGCTCCATTGACAAGTGTCCTAGCATCTGCTGAGAGCCATCCAAAGTACAATTAATTTTCATTGTATTTCTCTTTAGTTTATAATGGGGCATAGAGAACTGGAGTCCTGAAGCAGGAGATGTTGCAAAGTAAAATAATACAAGTTAAATGCAGTGCAGATGTTGCAGCATGTCAAACTACTTATTTGTATGGCTGCCAGAAGAAGTGACCATGAGAAATGATGGGAGAAGAGTAAAAATGTCCCAGACAACATTTGCAGCAGGGGAATTGTCACTGATCTCCAAGGCAAAAAGCCCAGGAACCTAGGGGCTGTCAACACTGCAGCTGGTGGTGGCTGAGCTAGAGGAGGTGAGGAGTTAGAGAGGCTTCAGGCAGTGCAGCTGAGGGCTGAAGAGAGCCATCTGCCTCTCAGGGAAGGGATAATCCATATCCTGGCTCATTCTACAGCCACTGTGAGCACAAGATCTTTTGGAGGCTAACAGGGTGGTGGTACAGGATCCTACAGAGGTGTGTTAGTTTAAAAGGTTAAGGACTAGCAGGTCCTCAATAGAATCTCAATACAAGAGAGATGACAAGTCAAAATGACAGTTTAATGAAAGATAAGAAAATAAAGAATACAATGACTACAACAAAACTTAGTTTTAGACCAGAACTAGCAACCCAGCACCCTGGGGCATGGGGGGGTAATGGTGCTATAAGCCCCAGCGCCCAAGCTCCATGTGCTTCCCTCCCCCTGAGTCCCAAACAAAAGGAACCTGTTTGTTCTGCAGATGAAAAGTCACAGTCTAGTTGAAGAGTAGGGGTGGAGAAGGAAGCTCAGGAAAAGATAGGTCTCTGGAGAAATTCCTGCAGCTGGAGAGGGTCCCGGGGCACGAAGGGATCGCGGCAAGAGCTCCTGCAGCATCTCGGTCCTCTTCCTCTGGCTTGGAGAGTTGGTCCCAGTCCCCCAAATCCCGAGATTATATACCCCCCTCACAGCTCTGGTGGGAAAACAGCCTCTCCCTCGGGGTAGCTGAGTCATAGGATACCTCTGGAAACCCTGACAGCCCCTGGCAGAACCTGTTCCTCAGACTGGGTGCGAATGACTCTCCCCTCCGGAGAGTCATTCACACCTCTTATCCCACAAACCTCTTCAATACCCAGCCTGCAGCCCGAGGGGTGTAAGGCTGACTTAGATTGGTACAGAATACACAGCTAAAACCAGGACAAGAGGAAAGGGAGATGTAAGGTTTCTGAGTCACAGTTCTGAAGAGCAGAAAAAGCTGAGTCTACACCTTTGCTTGGCTGTTCTCCATCCAGGGAAACCAGGAACAAGGTTGATTGCATTGAATTCATTCTATGCCAACTTATCCATTGTTTGTACAGAGAATTTATGAGTCATAAAGGGCTTTAAGGCTAATAAAAATGGGTGAACATTGTATTGTACTAGCATACTTTGAAAGGACTCTTCCCACTCTGGTTGTTGAGAATGAATTAATGTGCCAAGGATGCTAATGGAAACTAGACTTACCTCCCCTACCATGAAATGAGGTTACCCAGGGCCAAGCAAAATGATTTCTAGTTCCCTCTCTCTAGGCCTGCTTTGCTAAAACCAGGATTCTTAGGGAAGCCATAAATATTTCTGATTTCAGATGACAAGTTCCCAGGTTCAGTTCCTGCTGCTAGAAACCTGCTCCCAGCCAGCATCTCTGCCAGCAGCTGTCAGTAAAAGCACAGGAGTCCACCCAAAATCTGCCATGACTTCCCAGGGCTGTGGCTTTTGCTCCATTCTGCAGCCACCACCCACTCCCCACCTCCCCCCTGGAGCAGCCTGTGTGGTACTCAGCTCCTGGTTTGGGATCCCTGCCTGTTTCTTGGCCTTGTCCTCTTCCATACCAGAGAGCTTCAAGGCAATGGATCTGTCCTACAGAGGACTCTGCTGACCACAGAGATTGAGTTGCTCCTTCTAGGAGGACAGCAGCCCTGGATGCTTTGAGCCTTCTGAGGCACACACAGGAACAAAGCATTGCTGCTGCTTTGTCTTCCTATTGATTCCATGAATAAAAGATGGTCTCCTTCTGATGATGAAGTGCTAACTATTGCTTCCTTAAGGGTGCAAGTGCCAAGCTACATATTTAAAGCTCACATAAATCATTGAACTCTCAGCTTCTCCTCAACAGGAGGAGATTGGGGTTATCATTTCATGTCTTCCTGAATGATTTCCTACCTTCCTGGTGAAGAAAAGTCATCTGGGAACCACAAATGCTTTAGGAAGTTGTGCTGCTGTGTTTATTTTTGCACCAACACCACATTTGTGTTCCTTCTGCAAGGTTATCAGCAAAACATTGCTCTGACACATAGTTGGGTGGGTTCCTAAGCCAAGGAGCACCTTGCTGAGGTTCAAACAGTCAAATCCTACCATTTGGGCTTTTTCTTTCTTTATGGGTTTCATGACAGGATATCTGGGGCCTTTCAGAGTCTCATCTTCATGGTAGCAAAAGGTTTCCTTAATTATTCTTTAACAAACCTTGTCAAAATTAAAGGGAAGGTCAGAGATCTTCAAAGTTCAGGTCAGAGATCTGAAAGCCACCAGGAAAAAGGGACTCATGTTATAAATCTATATATCTGTAGTAAATAGAAATTCATCAGTGAGCCCAGGCTGGCACAGCTCCTTCAGGTATTGTCAGTCCTGGATTACACTGAGCACTTTTCAGTTTTGCTGCTGAATTGGGGAAGAATTTGTTGCCCAAACAGAGGCCCACTCTTCCAAGCAGGAGTCCTGAGGTGCTGTGCTCCTTTGGTTTTGATTGTCTGTCCTTATTGCTTTGACAGGGCTTTGATTGGATTCTTCCAGCCTCTGTGGAGCTGGAGATTCTTTACTGCTGTGATTGCAAGATGTTGTGTTTTCTCCTGCTTTGATAGGAGCCTTGCCAATTTGTTTCTCATGATTCATCTCAGTGTCTTGAGGCCTCTTATATTTGATGAGGATTTCACAGCTTCTCTTTTCACACTGGTTAGGATGAATGCTTATTAAGCTTATAATGGTCTTTAGGCATCAGCTCAGCAAGATACCTAAGCATGTGCCTGGTTTTTAGCATGTGAGTAGTTCCAGTGATTTCAAGGGGATTTACTACTCATCTCTGAAGACAGACATAACCAGATGGAATGTGCTGAACTGGAGCATTTTCTCTTGGTGGCACAGCTTCTGAAACAACCAACTGCAGCTTTGGCATTGTCTTGGGAAAGGCTTCATCAAGTGTTGTCTGAGATTTGCTAGATAGAGTCCCTCAGAAACCATTAGTCTGTGCTCCTCCACCATGATATGGACTAGACAAGAGGTATTTAGGAAGATAAATTGTTGGAATCTTTCTTTCTGTTTGCTTAAGGGCTGTGTTTCCTTCAAAATCAACTATAAACCCAAAGCATTTGAAGTTAAATGTAGAAAACTTCACTTAATTACACAGACTCATCTAAGGTCATCAAGCCCAACCATCAACCTAGCACCATGGTGCCACTCAACCATGAGAGTTGTAGCAAGTTGGCTGTAGAAAGAACCAAGTATCTCATGGAGATAGAAATGATGTATGGAATTTGTAGGTGGAGCAGGATGGTCTCAGGTGCATCCATGCTTCCCAAAAGTAATGGTGGCCATGGCAGCATGCTTCAGTTCTACCTTCTCCAGATGCCTGTGCTGTTACAGAGTACCCAGTGTTGCTATAATCACCCACCAGTGTCCCCTGGCCCTGGAGATAGCTTTCCCATCCTGCAGGAGCATTGAGAGCTCCAAAGTTAACCTTGTTGTGTGTTGGGATGGACTTGAGTCTTCTAATTTTTTCTTGTCTTAATGCTGAAAGACACTAACTGAGCCCAAAACAGGGGAGGTGTGGAGAGGAAACATCCAGGAACTCAGTATTTCACCAGCTCTTGCTCTGGTTTCTTGAAAATGATTTCCAGTTCTTGCCTGCTGACAGAAATCCACTCCAATCAGTGGTGGAATTGACCTTGGACAGTCAGTAGGCTTGTGAGTTTTCTCTGGTTCTGTACTGAGAACTATCAGCTAGCCAAATGCTTTTGTAGCTGAGTTGAACCTTTCTCTTTTCCACACCCCCTCCTTTCATTTCCAGAGCCAGAGAGTGGATATTTTTTTACCTTTTTGTGTGATTTATGAGGGCTGTTGGTGTTATTTTTGCTGTAGAGGAGAAAGGGGAAAAAAAAAGTCAATTATAACCACAAAATAGAGCTTGAAAGGAAAAAAAAACAAAGAAAGGGGGGAAAATGTAAATTATAGCCACAAAGGAGAGCTTTAAAGAAAAAAACCCAACAAAACAAACCAAAAGAAAAGCCAGTGGCTAAAGAATTGTCAATTAACTGACACCAATTAGTTATCTCTTGTGTAAGAGAAACAACCTCACCAGTGTATTTGGTTTAACACAATCCCCTTGTCTTTGTCCTCCTAGCTATGGAGCATTTAGAACAACCAGATTACAGGAGCAGTAATAAACCCCTCAATTAATAACACCCCCCCAGGGCTGCTCAGCAAAGAGCTGGTGACTCTGAGCATGCTTTAGATGTTGCTACTGATTGCATACAAAGAGCATCTGTGAAAGCATTCCCAGTGCCTCTCTTCTTGCTGCTGCAGACACTGGGGGTGGTCTTGGCATCTGGGCATTGCCAGGGTCATTGCCATCAACACAACCTCCCCACCCAAACCAAACCAAACCAAACCAAACCAAACCAAAGCCTCCTAGGCAAGTGTGTGCCAGTGATCAGAAGAAGGCTCAGTAATAAGAATTGTGTTGAGCTACTGAGGCAGTAATTGTGGTTTAATGAAATACCAGTGGATTGCTATCCCTCCATATTTCCTGGAGGCAAGGGCAGCTTCTAAGCTGCAGCCTGTGCTTTACCAGCTGGACCCAAGGACTAGCCCAGGGTCACAGTTCTTAGAGCTGATCTCTTTTCATTTTCATCTACTTAGATGTAAGCTAACCAGAACACTCTGCTTTTCCACTGCTCCAGGCATCCTGTTGCTCAGGGGATTCCCAGCAACACTGAAGGGCTGGGGCTTGGAAAGGCAGAGATCAGTGGGAACTTCCCAGCAGAATCAGCTGCAGGTCCCTTGGCTTTCCTGTGGAAATGAAATTCAGTCATGGGAGAAGTCATGGCTGCTTCTCCTGAAGGCCTTTCCTCAAATTCCAGCAAAGGGAAGGCTTGTGTTGCTTGCTGCCTGATGAGAAAGCAGAGGGAGGGATCCTGAGTCCCCTCCTAGGAAGGAGAGGAGCTAGAGTGGCAGGGTTCTAAGGCCCCTGGCTGTGCAGAGGGCTTCTCCAGGCTTCTCTAGAACCTTCACCAGACTTATTCTACTCCCTTCATCTTTATTAAGCTGCAAGACTTTAGAAATCTTAGGTATTTCCTTCCCTTTTCATGTTCTCTCCATCCTCCCAAATGCCACTTCAGGATCTTTCTGTTGCTGTGTAAATCCCTGCCCAAGCTGCAGCCCCCTCAGTGCTGAGCTCACCAGCAGCACTCGACACCCAAGACCCAACCCTTCCCCTCCTGCCCTGGCACCTCTCACTAATGGGGAAAGAGCTGTGAGGAGGCTGGAACAGGGAGAAGCAGCTTCATAAAGACACAACTTTCAGAGGTCATGAGGGAGGGGGAAGCTAGGAATCACTTCTGGGGGCTAAGACTGAGGCTCTTTCTCCAGTCAGGCACTTCAGGCTGCCCAGTGATGAAGATGCTTTGTGAAAGGTGACAAGTGCTGCTTTTCTTTCTTCTTGTTAATGATTATTTTCTATTTATTGATTTCCTAGAAGTTTTCCTCATTTAGAGTGCAAGTCCTTTCAGATGAATGTGGAGCCCTGGCTTACATTTACCATGATGGAGCCTGGGTCCACCCCAGGTGCTGGGCAGGGGAGGACATTCCCTAGCCCAGCTCTAAGGCAAATTCTCTCCAAGGCATGGTTAAATGTGAAATAGTCCTCTATTAATGAAGCCTTTGCTATGTCTCTGCTGGTTTTCTGCCTCATTAAACACAGACCATTGATTAAGCAACAGTGGCAGATAGGAAAAGGCAAAATGGCTTGGAAGTAATTGACCTCTCTTGAATCCTGGAGGAAGAAGCCATCCTCATCCATAGCAGTGATGCATCTGTCTGTCTGCTGAGTATTTCTGGATGCAAGGAAACATGGAACTGCTCCAAACTGAAGGAGTTGTACATTTCAGAATAGAATTGAGGACAGCTGCTTGTCTGAGGAAAAATGTTGCTAAGTTACAGATTTTGGAACAACCAAAGTCCCTTTCTTGGGGAGGGGAGAGGAAAATGACTCCTTAGTTCTTCCAGCAGAGCTGATTCTCCCAGCCCAGGCACAGTTTTATGCCCATAGATAGGTTCTGGGCTATTTCTTCCCTGTTTCTTAGCTGTGCTGGATCTGAGCAGCACTGACTATTGTAGAATGGTTGAGCCATTTTTAATCTCATCTGGTATCATGTCAGTGCATGGAGAAAATCCAGCTCTGAACTGAGTGTGTGGTTGGTGGATGGATGGACAGACTGACCTACAGGATCCAGCAGGAAGGGATTTGGTGTTAAGGAGGTTGTAAGAGGACTCTTGGGACACTGGAAACTTAGGCTGTGGTGGGAGAGCTTCAGGGCATTTTACTGTCTTGGGGGAGACTGGTCTGACTGGAGTTACTTGTAACAGATATGGTGGGATACAGGGGTCAGAATAAATGGAAGGATTGAGCCAGGTGAGAGACAGCAGAGCTGGAAAATGGCCTCAAAGTGTCAAGAGAAGAAGAGAGTTCTCTGTAAAACCTCAGATGCTTCAGGGGGAAAAGTAAATAAATCAAAAGAAACATACTCCATGGGAATTCAGGGTTTGCTCCATCTCATCCAACAAGCCAAAATCACAGACCCAGATGAAGCTAGGCTGTGTGCATCTTTTGAGAGATGTGATAGCTCAGGCATTGGGAACAGGTCCTTGGGCACTGCAGCCCATCAGTGAGCACATGTCCCCTCTTCAGCTAGGGAAGGTGCTCTCTGGGGGTGACTTGCCCTAACCACTGTGTTGATAGGGAGATCCAGATATAAAATCCCTCAGGAATGATGAGTGGTTGGTGAACAACAGAGTTACAGACTGAAAAGTGGATCCTGCTGGTGCTGTTAATGTCTTGGTCATGGTCTTAGGTGTTCCTGTTGCCAAGAGCTGAGAAATAAAGAAGCCCAACCCTGAGAACCTAACAAAGGCTAGATGATCTACATCAGAGAGGGAAGGCAGGCAAAACCAGAGGCAAGAAACAGAGCAGTGATCTGGAGAGAAATGTAAAGAGTGCCTGAGCTGTGGGCACTGACAGCAGCAACAGAAATGCTTGTAGAGTAAGAGAGGGAGCTGCTTTGCAGAGGCGTGCAATCAGCTCCTGGCATAGGTGGCTAAGAAGGACTGGTTGAAACTGCTTCCTTGCAAAAGCTTTTTGACAGTCTGCTGGATTGGTGGTTGAGCCTTTCAGAAAAAGTGGCTGCTTTCCACAAAAATAATCTCTTTTTGTGTGGTTTTTTTTATTGTTTCCTTTCCCCCCCCCCCCACTGTTGAAAGCTTAAACTCCCAAAGCCCAAACATTTCCCATCACTCTCTTAACTTTGGACATTCTGCCAAGGAAACTCCCAGCTCCTTTTCATGACAACTCACCTTGTGCTATTTTTCACTCTTTCCCCCCTTTTTTTCTCTGTGAGAATAATGCCCAGTGCCACCTCTGACTCCCAGGAAGCAGGATGAGCAAGTTCCATCTCTGCAGAGACTGCCTCTTTTTCTTTGTGCTAATGGACTGCTGGTGTGAGGAGGAAAAGAAAACGATTATTTGTGGATCTAAAACTCCATCACAAAGGCAGCTCAGATGTTCCCTGTCAAACTGACAGACTGTCTCAGATGTCAGGAGCATTAAGGGCTGGTGCAGGGTTGCTCTCCCTAAATGACTGGAAAGCAAATGCAGATAAAAACCCTGCCCTAGCTTATTACCATCTGCTGGGACTGTGAAATCTCGAGTGAGACTAGAGGGAAGGAAAGGTGGCAGGAACCACAGGGAATCATCTAGTCCATCTTCCTGCCCAAAGCAGGTTCAGGATTGAATTCAGAGCAGGTTCCTTAGAGCTGGCTCCAGCTGGATCTTGAAAAGCTCCAAGGCAGCAGAAAGCAAATGCAGGAGAGGATGTAATCATATCCACTGCCAGGGCTGTTCCTTCCCAGCCATATGCTTCCTGCAAAGGAACAAATGCTCTGTCTCTGGTGGGGCTCTTGATGTCTCCCCAGAAAACACCAGTTGGTCAAGGGCCACTAAAGCAGAGCAGGAATGAAGATGCTGGATGTCCAAGCCACTTTCCTTCCAAAGGAAGAGGAGACTGAGTGTAATCCTGAACAGGCTTGCCACTGACAGGATTACACAGCAAGAAAAGGAGCTTTTAAAAGCAGACAAACTCTGCCTGTTGGTGAACCTCTGGAGCATGAGAAAGCTGGAGAAGATTCATGGTATCTGTTCCCACAAAGGAAAATTCCTGCCAAGAGTCACAAAAGCTTTTTTCCAGCTTTAGCTGCCAAAACTCAGTCTGTGGCAGGTTGAAAGTAAATGAGGAACTTTCAAATGAGGAGCTATGTGAGGACTGCAACCACCTATCTTTGTATAAACAACTTCACAGACCAGCAGCAAGCTTATAACCAACCTGTTGTCAGCAGCCCAGAGCCCTGTTGTAGTCAATCAAGGGCTCAGCAGGCTACTGTGGGGAGAGGGGAACTATCTCAAATCCTATGGCTTTGTTGGCTCCAGCAAAGAGATCTCTAAAAGCACTTTTAACTGGACCTAGCTCTTGGTTTCTGTTCATTTCCTTCTGAAGTACAGGAATACAAATGAGCTGGAGCCAATCTGTGCTGGTCTGTTGGGACTCTATACCCTAAAGTCTGATCAGATTAACTTAAAGCATTTTAGCACACAAGTGTGTTTGGTTCTCCTCATTTTACTTTCATATCAACTCAAGCTCTGAATCATAATTCAGCAGACTGGAGCATCAAGAAAGCTAGAATAAAAAATACCTCTGGCTTTACCATTAAGCAGCTGGAGGTGGTGAGCTCCAAGGTCCCATCCCAGGCTTCAGAAGAGCACTTTGTGTGGAGGAAAGGAAAGAAAACCTACAGGAAGCCCAAGTCCCTGCAGAAGATCAGGGATGTGCAGATCTGCCTCTGAACTCTGCAGGCAGGACCTTGGTTGAAGGAGACAGATGTGAAACAGTGACTCTGTGCCCAGGACTGCCACTGCCCCTTCCTCCCATGGTGCTGGGGGATGTGAGAGCAGCACATGGGCTCTGAGCTCTGCTGCTCTGAGCCACAGCTGCTTGCATGTGGATGATGCCACCAGGTTTTTCCAGTTCTGTTGATTCTTTTAGAGAGGAGTTGTGAGCCTCCAGGGCTGGTGAGTGAAGGGGCAAAGATCCTTTTCTCCTTGCTAGCCTCTTCACCTCCATGCTGCTTGCTAGGACTCTGCAGCCTGTCCTAGGAGACCTCACTCATCACAGCCCAGCTCATTTTGATGTCCTATTAGCACATCAGAGGCATCAGTGCTGACTCTTTGGGCTGTCCCATGCCAGCCTGTGCTGACAGCATCACGTTGCTGCACTGCTACCAGCAGCATGGATCTACCTGGGGAAGGACCTTTGCAACTCTTCTGTACCAGGCTGTGCAATGCAAAAGCTGAGAGGCAACAACCTGGGAGTTCAGCCACTGGGTATCAAATTGAGTGACAGCTTGGAGAGGCAAAGCTGTGCCTGACTTGCCTCTGGAGAGTGCCTTGGTGGTGTTCTGCTCCAGGCATGCATTTAGGGGCTTGACACCTAGTTTTAGACTCCAGCATGGGACTGTGGTGGGGAAAGGCCACCAGGAGCATGCAGAGAGGAAAGGATCCCCTAGCTTAGGCCAGGTTTGGGGAGGGAGGAACTGCTTACAGGTAGGCTTGGGAACTGCCTGCAGTCCTGGGAGTATAAGCACATCAGGTGCTGTTTGCCAGCACATCTCTCCTCTGAGCATCTCTGCTATTCCTAGTCAGATTAATTCCATTTCCATGGCAAAAGATCTCTAACCACCAACATGGAAAACCTCATCTTGAGACCAGAAAAATAATAATAGTAACTCTTAGTCCTTCTACAGCACTTAGGAGCCTTCAGAGCACTGAACAAACATTAGCTAATGAATCAAGCTGTGCTGCTTCTCCTGCCCCAGCTTGAGCCATAAATGCTCCAAGATTAGCAACTTGCTGACACATTTGTGCTGAGGATGCCTGAGGCAGAGGCTACTGTGGCTTTTTTGGTGCTGACAGGGGTAAAAATGGATCATCATGCCAGCAGATATGATCAGGACATATGCAGGGTTCATCCTCCCTAGACTGGTGTAAATGCAGGTTAAATATGCTGGAGGCTTGGGTGTTATTATGGCCAAAGTTCCAGCCTTAGGAAGTAAAAGTGCTGGCTAAACTGCCAGCCTCACAGTGCTGTGGCCAAACCCTGCTCACTCAGTGGGGTTGGGGTAAGCAGGGAGAAGCTCTGAGGGTTTTAAGCACAGCTCTAGATGCATTGCTAACAACCAGGAGCAGAAATGGCTGTTTTCTGTCTCATCCTTGTGGCTTTCTATGGGTTTGTGGCATTTTCCCCATCACCATGGCAAGGCAGCACCATCAGCTGCTAGCAGCAATAGCTGAAGATCCTCCCTGTTTTTTGGGATGCTGTAGGTGTTGTCCCCTTGCTTCTGAGGCAGTGTCTTGCCTTAAACACCCCTTCCTAGCCTCTTCCCAGCCTCTCCCTAAGAGGGTCTAGGCAATTCCAATACAAAGTGGCAAGCACTAAACATCTTTATTCCTATAGCCAGTCATAGTTATTTTGGGGATAGGATGCTGATTTCAGAGCTTCCCCAAAAGCAGAGGCTAACATTTACTCTGCAAACCTGGGGCAGAGCCCAGGGGAGAGAAGGAAAAGGCAGAGCTGCATTGTAAATCCTCCTTTAATCTCATTAACTGAAGTGTTTTGTGGCTCGAAGTGCTCCCTGTATTTACAGCCTGATTAAATGCTTGGATAAATAACAGCTATTAAATGGGCAGTATCTTGATGTTACTGAAATGAGAGAACACTTTTGAGTTCTCTCTTCCCTTTGCTTCATTTTCTTTCCCCCTACCAATTGCTGATACAAAGAAATAGCAGTGACAGGGCAACTAGCTCCCATCTTTGACAGCACTTTGGCTGCTCCTGGGATGGATGAAGGGGGGAAAAATACTCCCAGGTACACTCCAGTCATGGTTTTCTGGCTCTTTCTAGGAACTGTGGCTCCCCAGAGTGCTGGAGTGCACTGCAGAATTTACCTTGGTGCTAAGAAACCTCTCCTGGCTGGGCAGTGCTGCTACCTGTGTGCTCAGGCTGCTTGGCTTCAGTGCTCCCAGGGTGTCTTTTAGTGTGCATGAATGATGCAGAGAAAGAGAAATACTGCTTAAGGTAATGATTATAAATGTGTTCCCAGGGATTTAGCTGGGGCTTGCTAGCTGCATGTGATTTGAATGTTCAGCTGGGGCAAAAGAAGGAGTCAGGGGCATGGAGGAAATGGTATTTTATTGGTGGGGGGAGATAGTTTCCCAACTGTTTTGCTTGAGAAGTTTGAAGCTGAGAACAAAGCCTCTGATTTATAAAGAGTCAGGGGAGGAGAAGAGAGACATCTCCCATCTCCAGCCAGCTGCTCCCTGGGCAGTAGTCCAGGGCTGCACTGGTGGAGTCTAAGAGGATTGTAGGAGAGACAGGGCTTGCCAAGGGCCTGCCTGCTGCTCTGAGTTCCACCACAGCTCCTCTGGCCTCACATCCAGCCCCCAGAGTAGCCACACATGATTTAGGAGAAGTAAACTGTTGGGGATAAACTCATCAGTATAGCCTACACACAACAGAAAATCTCTGTGGGTCCTTGCAGTCCCACTCTGTGAGAAGGGGACAGTGACCAAGAGGTTAACTCTGATATGTGGCATAAAAAGGAGACTGAGCAATTAATTCTGAAATCTGGGAATTTAGCTATTCATGAACTGGGGTTTCTTATTATTTCAGTTCAGAAGAGCTTTTCCCTCTAAAAATTATTGCAGTTTAATTAGGAGATAATAGGCTAAACCCCCCAGATTTTGAAGGGAATTCAGGTTCTGTTGGACCTGAAAAGGATTTCTTTTTCTTTTCAGTTTGCAAAAACATCAACCCCCCCAAATCCTCCTTTTCAGGTTGAGCAGAAAGAAACCAGCTTTCTTTTCTCTCTCTCTTTCTCTGCCCTTTTCTCTCTGTCTGTCCAGTTTTGATATGGCTAATGAACTGAAATTGCCATTGTTCTCACAGCTCCATTCTGCTGCCTCCTCTTCATCTGTAGGTGAGGGAAAGGGCTTCAGAGGGAGGTGAACAGAGCAAAGCCTTCAGTGAGAACAGAAAGCAGAAGCAGGCAAGGTGGCTGTGGAGGTGAGGTAGGAACAGGGGGGGATCTGTAAGCCTGGGCTTTCTCTGCTCCCTGTCCTCCTGCTGCTGAGTTGGAGCTCTCCTGTTGTTCTGATGTCTGATTCTCTACATTTGGAGCCCTTGCTGTTTCTTTTGCACGAGTGACCCAGACAGACAGGAGCCCTGAGGCAGCCTGCAGGCTGGGGGAGAGACATGCTCAATGCTTCTAGCTCTCTGCCTGCTTTCTGATGCTCCCTGGCAGCATGAAATCTGCTGGCAGATCTGGTGGTGCTGATGGGTGAGCAGCCAAGGACCTGCTACCCAAAGGCTGGAGCCCCAGGAGGCTCCAGGCTGGGGAACAAACCTGCTGTGATAACCACTTGTTACTGAGTTAGGTTTGTACCAGAGCAGAGACTTCTCTCAGGGGCTCAGGGGTGAAATGTAAGATGCCAACAAAGCAAAACTCCTGAGGATTTCCCAGCCTCTGCAAGTGTCTGCAGCCCACTAAACATTTCAGGAGGCTCAGGGTGCCTAAGAATAGGATTGTGTCACTTGTAGTAGTCTGTGTGAGCAGCTCTTGGCAGGGCTGCCAGCCTCCACCAACATCTCTGTGTTGGAAGCCAACCCCCAGGGATACCAGCTAGTAACTGCAGCCATGGGGTTTCAGCTGTTTTAATGCAAGTGGCACTTGTGTTCAGCTCTGGAGGTCTCCTGGTTAACCCTTTCAAGGGTAGCCATCACACAACCCACAGCACAAAAGCAGCCTCTAGTTCAGCTAGTGCTCACCTAACCCAAGTCAAACTGCCATGGGCAAAGCTTGGGCAGTAATTAGCAGGACAGGTCTAATTGCAGATTAGAGAACAATGTGGAACAAGGGGAAAGCTGCATAAATATCCTGAGGACTAGACAATTCTGGGGCTGCAAGGAACTGGTAGGTAGTTTCTGTGTCATGCAAGAGGGGTGAGGTGCTTCAGGTGCAAGAGCCATGGTGTGCATGGTGCTGCACTTGCACCTTGGCTCAAGCCCACAGACTTTATTGAGCATTCTCCATCCTTGCTGGTTTATTGTCCACCTGAGTCCTGGCATGAGCCCTGGAATCTGCTAATCAGTGCAGAAAAATCCACCCCCATGACTAGGTTTTGAGGAGGCATTTCAACACCTTCCACCTCAGCACAACAGCCACAGAACTCACTTGTACAACAACTCCAGCTGGGGAGAGAGGAGGCTTCTGGAGAGGTTGGCCATACACTTGCTTCTGTGTGAACTCCACAAAGAAGATGCTTTCAGGAGTCAAGAGATAGAAGATGTTGGCAGTTCTTCTTCAGAGGAGTTAGTAGAACAGGGTAAGGCTTCTGAGACACTTTAGGAGACTCTTTTGCATGGGTTGATGGTAAATATATCTCATGCACAGTGTTCATTTGTTCAGGAGCTGAGCAAGCCCTTAGTACTCAAACCTTTCACCTCTTGGTAAACAGCAGCAGCTACCTCCTGGAGAGGGAAACATGTCCCTTGCTCCATCCACTTCATTTCCCCCAAGAACACAGAAGCTTCCTTTATCTGAGGAGCAGCCTTTCTTCACATGTCCATGCACTCCACCCTGGGGTCTCTGCAGCTGTTGAGTTAGAGCAAATGACAAGCAGCAGCAAGGTGGGGGAGCAGGAGGAGGTGGAGAGGGAGACATAGTGCACATGAGATACCCAGAAAGGCTGCTGTGAAGCCTCCTGCTATGGGCCAGGACTAACAGAATTGCAGGGAGAAGCTCAGCATGGGGGAAAGGAGAGAGGTGGCAGCAAGCTTAGAGAAAAACCTGAGATGGGGAAGAGAAACAAGGACATTGGTGCTGTCTGGAAAGGACCTAGACAGCTCTGCATGCTCCTGACCAGTCCCTTCAGCTTTGTCCTGCTTTGCAGGGTATTGAGGCCTCAGCAGGCAGAAGGAGGTGTCTCACAATGAGAACATTTTCTTGGGAGCTGATGTGTTCTGGCTTTATAACAGTGATGTGTGACAGTTACTTCTCTCTTCCCTAAAGCCTCCAGGATCCTGGTTAGAGGCAAAGATGTTTTCATCCCTCAGACACTCTTTGTAATTAGGAGGGCTGGCCAGGACCTGGCATCCTGCTGCCTAAATCTGAAGCTGTGAAAGGGAGTTAGAGCTCAGCAAAGAGCTTGCTGGTGATCCTCTGTTCCACTTGAGAAGCCACCAGTGCCAAGCCCTGCTCTGTGCAGATCAGCCTTGCTGAAAGAGGCCTAAGAGCTCAACTCTGAGCAGCTTCATGTGATGCTTGTCAGCTGTAATGCTATTGGGGCTCACTAGCGCAGCTGCCTACAAGTCTCATGTTGCTTACCAAGCAGCCCCTGCAGGAAGGGAGCTCCCTGGCCCAGCACTGGTGCACATGGCAAAACCTCCTTCCTGCAGTTGCAGGGAGGAAAAAAAAAGAGGCTATTTTTTCCTTGAGGGGATTTAACTCACTGAGCAATTATTCATGTCAGTGGCTTTTCTGCAAAGCTTGCTTTGTCTCTCTTCAGGTTTTATCTGAGAGAAGTTTGAATAATTTAGAGCCAAGAGTTTGGGGGTTATTTCTATTTGATCTCTCATTTTCCACTTCCTTTCTTTCCCACCTCATTGCAGTCATATATCTTTTAACTCAATTTCTCTTTCCTTTTTGGTGGAATGATCTTGCTTTCATTGGGAGAAATATCTGCTGCTTTGGGTGGAATTCATCTCTTTCAACAGTAGCTACCTGAAGGCAATGGGAAAGAGCAGCCCAAGCCTCCAGATCTGCAATCTCCACTGAACTTCTGACTCCACCATCAGTGGTATTCTCTTCCTAGGTGTGTGGATGAGGTCATTCTTAAACCTGTAGGCTTTCAGAAGATGTAGGGGGAAGATGCATGGTAAATTGCATTACAGAAGAGCCTCAGCCCCATTCCTAGGCCAGGCAATGGCAGGAGAAGGAGGGACAGGCAGAGAGTTACCCACTTTGCCCAGAGGATGCAATGAGATAAGGAACAGCAGTGTGGAGCAGGACTCCTTTCTGCTAGGCACAGCTGGGTCTGCTCCTGGGTCTGTTACTGGCAGAGCAGTTGCTTTAGCATGGAAGCAAAAGGCTGTGCTGCTCAGTTCCTGGAGCAGGAAGCTTCCTTACTCCCAGCTAGTGTAAGAGGAAGGATCTTGGCTTCCCAAACTGAACAAATTATTTGCTGAGAAGGATCTGTCATTTCCTCCAAGGAGATCATAGGAAGCAAAGACTGGCTTGGTCTCTGCAGCCCTTCAGCCTCAACAGGCAGAGAGTTGTCTGAGTGCCAGGCAGCAGGATCTCAACACCTTCATTCTGGCTGGGAACTGCTGTGCCCTGGCTCCTTCTTCACACTCCAGAAGCAGCTGCAGCATGTACTGTAGACCTTGTGCACCTTTGGGATGAGAAGTGGGAGGTCATTGGCAGCCTGGGCCCTTGCTCACTGTAGCTTTGTCACTACATGACTGCAGGTTGGGCACAGTCCTGTTGGAAGATGTTCAGGTTGCAACCACAAGGTTTGAGCTTTTAATCAGCCTCAGTACACACATGCAGTGGCAAGAGATGAAATTACTGCTGCTTATCAGCTGAAGCAGAGGAAGTGACCCCCACAGAGCTGACTTTAACTGCAAGCCAAAGTTGTTGTACTGATTAATTTGTCTCCTTGCTCAGAAGCTGGCATTTCATGGCTTGGGTGATGGTTCACTTCTGCAGCCTCTGGGATCAGAATCTGCATATAAATGGAGGAATGATAAATAAAGCTTTTTCATTTCACCTTAGTGATGTTTTATCTACCCCAAACCATTTGCATTCCTTCCTCAGAGTCAGGGCTGCAAACTCTGAGTGTCTGCTGGAGATCTGCTGTGTCCATTCCTTTGGGGTATATCCATGCAGGTAGGGCTGAGCTTGAGTTCACCCTCATCCTAACCCAAAACTGGAGTCTGCTGGAGCACTGCAGCTCAGCCCAAGTCACTGGCTCAGCTCTTGGGTTTTGTCCTTTTTGACCCTAGCTGGATTTGTGTTATAAATTGGTTTTGGTCAGGACATACCCTTTGCAGTATCTGCAGCAGTCCAAGATTTCTCTTGCTGCAAGGTGTCTAGACAGCTCTCATCATTCTTCATACTTCTTCCACTCTACTGCATTCAGTTGGCTGTTTCTGGGTGTTTCTCTCCCAAAATGCACTGAGCTGCAGCCAACAGTTATCTCACTAGGGGCATTTATTGGGAGATATTCTCCCAAGGTTTGGGATTTCCAGCTCAGTGGCACCTACACCCTAACCCAAGTGCTTGCTAGGAGTTGTGAGTAGAGCCATTTGTGACAGCTCTGAGTAATCTTGGAGTCTATCTGAAAACACAACTCATCTCTTCTAGAAAAGTCAGGGTTCTAATCTTCATCACTGGGGTGCAAAGGAAACAGGATACATAGGGAAGGATAAACCATGGAGCTACCCTACCTGCAGCCTGTCCCAGGTGCTCCCCAGGAGTTCCTCTCACCCCTTTCAAGGCTCAAAGTCTTGAAGGAACTCAGTCAGCAGCAGTTCACCTCCTGAGCACCTCCTTGCACTGACTCCTTTTTGCCTGGAGGTTATCTAAGTGCTGCTGCATGCAAATAGATGTTCAAAGCACTTCTGCAGGACAACCTTTCCTCCTCCTCTCCTCCTTAAGGAAGACTTACTGCATGATTGCTTTGCCCTCTCCTCCTCTCTGAGCATGCACATAAAACAATGCTAATTTGCCTGGGAATGATTCACATCAGTACAGAAATACCTTGCACTATGGGTATTTCCCTCTCTAGATTTAGCCTTCTGCTGAGGAAGTCAATTGAAATAGCTTTATGACTCCATCCTATAACAGGAGAAATTGTATTGGCTTCCTAAGACCTTGCAAATCACAAACTGAATACATTTGAGGACACAACAAGCTGTGTCCCAGTGTTTTGCAGAGCCTGGAAATACAGATAGGGCTGATTTTGCATCTTCTGATGATAAGTTTTGAGGCTCAGGGACTCAGGCTCTCAGGTTTAATAATATATTCTTTCACCACCCTGAAAACTCTTGACTTTATCACAGAACAGACTGATGTTTGCCTGTTTGAGGGAAGTTTATTCTCTGATTGTTGATTTTGTCTTGAAATTAAATGGTTGTAAAGGGTAGGATTTTCCAAGGAATACAAATGAAGTAACCTGGTGGAGCCAAGTCTTAGGCTGCTTCTGAAAAGAAAAGAAATCTGATAGGAAGTCTTGGACCCAAAACACTGAAAAAAAGTTCAATTTCCAGTTAAAAAGTTGAAGTAAATCAGGTTTTTCTTCAACACATCAGTGCTGAGAGATGTTATTCCTGCAAGTTTCCTTATTTCCATGTTTTCCTTGCCCATACCAAAGAAATCTGACCTTGCTTTCAGAGAAAACATGTATTTCAGTTCTGACTTGGAGCTTGTTTTAAGTTCCAGAGTAAAGCTTGGACTGGGTAAGCTTTTAACTACTCCAGCTGTGAGAGTTGGCAATGGGAATAAATCTGCAGGCTGGGCTGAAGCAGCCCCATTAAGAGCTTCTGCCTAGGTAGTTTAATTAAAAGCTCAGCTTATAGATCACCTTGATATATTAGAGAGTGGTTTGCTAGAGCATCTTTAACTCATGGCTGGGAGATAACAGGCATTGCACACAGAAAGCCTGAAGACAACTGGTGAAGAGCAATGTTGCTGTGACACCAGCACACACTTCCCAAGTCCTCTCTCCTCCTTCCCTGTTAGTCCCAGGAGGGATCCTCAGGAAGGAAAAGGCAAAGGTTGTGTGAAGGAGGGATTCACCTGGCAGATAGAGACTTGAGCTAAGCTGTCTCCATGGACAACAAGCCCCCAGGAGAGCTCTGGCAGCTTCCCCAGCTTGGTTCAGTTCAATCCAGTTGGTTGTATGCTGCAGAAGAGCCATTGAGAAGGAGCAATCCAGGTCACCACCCTGAATTCCAAGCCCCTTGTGCCTGCCCCAGATGTATTTATCTCCTCAGATCAGTTGGGTTCTGCTTTTCTTGTCACTAGTGATACTTTTCTTCTCTTCTTTGGAACTGTTTATTTCAACCAGAGGAGGAAAGTCCCCAAGAGACAATAGAAGCAGCATTTACTTGAAATATTTGGGTTAGCTTGAGAAATGAATGTGCATTCACCTCTCTGTGAACCAGAACAAGAAAGGGTGGCACTGCAGCAGGCTGGATTGTACCTCACTTATGGAGGGTGGCAGTGACCTTCAGTCCTCAATCTGCTGTGCAGAAGCCTTCAATTAGTGTCCCTGGCCTCAGGGCTGCAGAGCCATTCTTGCCCTCATTCCTTCTGACTTCCCCTCCTACTCTCCTTTACCTCTAATGGATTGGAGAGGATGCGTAAGGAGGAGAGAAATGAGAGCCTTTTAGCTACAGAAACATTTAGGAAAGGAAAAGAGCTGGAAACTGATGCAAGAACAAGTTCCCTCATGTGCTTTGGGACACAGTGAGGTGGAAGTAACCCAAGAAGAAGCTGGATGGGGCTGTGGGCAACCTGCTCTAGTGGGAGGTGTCCCTGGCAGGCAGGGGGGGTGGAACTAGATGATCTTTAAGGTCCCTTCCAATGGTTCTGTGGATTGTCACCCCTAGAAGATGGAACTGGTGGGGATGCAGGGCAGATTTGGGGGCAGTGAGCATCATTCTTGACAGAGGGAGAAGGAAGAGCAGGGCAATAACTGTAACTTCCAATGAAGCAGGAGATGAGATCTCATGGGAAGCAGCCAGGGGGGTGAAGAAACTAAGGAGAGGGCTAGATATTTTTCCTTTGATAGCAGGACTGGGAACACAAATCATCTCAACTGAAAGGGAGAAGAGGAAGTTCAATAAAAGGCAGTTCACCCAAATATAAGCTTCCCATTGATTTCTTGTTTCCTTAGTGTTTGCAGAGAATGGAAAGTAGGTTAGGTGAGGAAAGCTGAGCTTGAAGAGTTCAGGGTGTGGAAGGACACAAGCAGAACAGGCAGCACAAATAGGACACAGGGCTGGTAACATGAAATCATGCAGTCATTACTATCAGAGGCCAGGGAAAACCCTTTCCCAGATGAGCCCCAAAGTGCTGCAGAGGCTCTCACCCAAATGCTGAGAGGAGGTGCTTGGTGGAACTCATGTGGCAGCAAAGCCCAGACTAAGGAGAGAGCAGAGGAGATGCAATTTAGGTCAAACCAACTGCTCTCAAGGAAATTCATCAAGAAAGGAGGAGGATTTCACTTCTGCAGGGTCAAAACATGCTGGAGAACTTAAAGGGACCCAATAGAGCCTGACACTAGTTTTCCTGCATGGGCAAAGCCAGTTTGAGTCCCTCAACCTTGCCCTGCACCCACTGAGATGTTTTCTTTGCTCCATTGTCCTAACACTGGTTGGCACTGAAATCCTGCCAGTTCTTTGTTAAAACCAGCCCTTTCTCACTAACCCAGCTACAAGGGCAAGCTGGATGGTGCAAAGGGCTAGAGGACAGCATTCTGTGTGGGAAAGAGGGGCAGACAGGAGCAGTTAGGAGAAGGAGAAGTTAGCTGAGGCTGGAGTGCTGCTTTAAAAGGCTTTCTCTTTGAAAGAGGAGACAGGGGCTTCAGCTTGGCCTCAATATTTGGAATAAAAGCTGAAGAAATAACCTTAACTGTTTGTTGAGCATCTGAAAGCAAGCAAGAAGATGAGTAGCAGGCAACCTGGATTAGAAAAGCATAAATCATGTCAAATCAATTGAATTCACTCCTGAAACAGAGAAAAGCCTTTTGGTTAGTAGAACAGCAGATGTCATGGGAGGCCAGTGCACTTAAGTGCAAGAAAAAAGACATTTTCATCAGCAATGTTAGAGAAGTCTGGTCTAGATAAACTACACTGGTGTTGGCCAGAGGAGGCTGGAAGAATTAATTAAGTCAGGTTTCATTAGGAATTGCCCTGTGTCCAGTTCTGCTCAGTATCTCCATTAGCTCTCTGAACCATGTGGCAGTGGATGTGTCACCACCTTTTCAGAAGGCTGGGAGGGAGGAACTCCACCTCTGTGTGTGATTCCAGGCTGGGGAATGCTTCCATCAGGGTACAAATATGCAGGGTGGCCAACACTCATGAGGTGCACAGAGGTGTCCATGGGGTAGGAAGTGGGAGCAGCTGAGTTTACAACTGGTGTTAGCAGTACTTGAAGTTGTGGCTTCAAGTACAAGGATGCAAGAGTCTTCCTACACCTCAGGGTAGAGATCCTGATATCCACAGGAACTGTGGCAGAGGAGCAACATCTCTGGGCAAAGACTAAAGTAATTTGTCTGCTGACCACAGCTACAGAAATGGCACTTTAGGACTAGATCAGCTCCACCAGCACACCCAGCCTAATTGTGTGTCCTGTAGCTAATGGAAATGAAAGTGTTCTGTGTCAAAAGGTCACTTTCTAGCTCTTCCTTGCATAAATCACCTTCCTCTAGTCTACCTCCTTACATGGAACTCTTGGTGCATCTCCTGGGCTAACTAATCTCAAAGATTTGTATCATCTTCTCCTGGGCTTCAGTGGAAAAATGATTCTCTTCCCCATGGCCCTGCTCCAGAAGAGAACCTGCAGCAAAATGAAACTGCAGCAAGGATCAGCTTGGACACCAGTGCAATCTATCTGATGTGATGAGTAGTGGGACACTCCAAGGAGTTCCCTGACAAACCTTCTCCTCTTTCAAATGGCCAACTGCTTTTGCCCTCAGTGCTTTCCTGCAGCTGCCTTCCAGCCCTGCCAGGAGCTGCAAATGTCCATGGCTCTGGCTGTTGGAGGTGACTTTTGTTCCTTCTTTCCATCTCTGTTTTGCAGAAGCCTTTCAGGCTAGGAGGGTCTATTGTTTCTACACTGGAGCAATTATGCTAATACTAATGGAGAGTCCTGCTTGCCTTTAATATTCATTTGAGTGGCTTGGATGTGACAGAGATTTGAATGTGTGACTGACTGAGGAGGGCAGCATGCTTAGAGAAGTACCTCCAATTAATGGGTGCTCTCCATTTTACAAGAGGCTTGAAAGGGCCTTTTAATAAAATGATGTGTTCATGGCTGTATAAAATAGAGCTCAGCTCAGGAGAAGTGATTTGGAATTGCTCTTGCAATTAACTATTTATTTATTATTCTTATTTAATTATTTAGAATGGTTTAGTACTGGGAGGAGTGAATGCTGGTGCATGGGAGAGCCTGAGGTTGGTTGTTCTTTATTGTCTGCTGTGGCTGTGCTAAGGCAGAAGCTATCCCAGCAGAAGGACTGTGCATTCTCAGGGGTGTCTGTTCCTCCTCTGCTTCTTGGTGGCATCTGTTGCCTTTGGTTAGGGTGAAATCTCTTAACTGTGGTCCCAGATCCTGTTGTCTGTCATGAAACCCTGAGGTGAGGAGGTATTCTTCTTTTTAGGAAGACCTAAGAATGATGACATTTCCCAAACCTTGCATCCCATTCTTTCTCTGGTTGGTCCACAGCAGGTTCAGAGCCAGGGATTCAATTCAGAGAGTAAGGTGGTTGTTGTCATTCACTTAAAACTTGGAACAAGAGAGGCCTGGAACAGGTCTCTAAAAGCCATTGAACTGAATCTGGTTTGCTCTAAATTCATATTATCTCTCCCCAGAGCATGTCTGGATTGTTAACTCCAGTAGCAGTGGTTCCACAGCTTCCCCAAGCAGTGCCTGCTGGTGCTGTCCTGTCCTTAGTGTTGGATCCAGAGTTGAAGCTAAACCTCCATATGCCAGACCTTGGTCAGCCTTGGCAGACTGTGGGGAAAGAAGCACTGGAGATGCTGGAAAACCTTTCTCTAAGCTGTGCCCATGTCTCTTTGAGATTGAGGAGTTCCAGTCCTAGTAGTAGCTGGCACAAGTGCAGAGTTTGTTGCTTGCTAGGAGGCTCTGAGCAGCTGTGACCAAGTCCCAACCCTTCAGTGCCTGCTCTCTTGCTGTGGGCTGGGTGAAGGTGACAGGGGAGCATGCACACCTCCCACAAGAAGATTTATAGCAGCAATTAAGGCTGTGAATTGAACTTTAGTCATTTAAAAGAGCTTAAAATCAAGACTCAGTTGTCCTCTGCATTATCAGGCAGGGGAAGGCACTAGCACCAGTTCCCTGATGCCATTCTGTGAACAGATCCCCAGTGAAGCCAAACAAGATGAGCTAGAGCTGGGATTTGCTTTTCCAGCTCTGTTTCCACTGGGAAAGGGGAAGAATTGCTCTTGTTCCCATCTCTTTCTGGTTTGTAATCACAAAATAAGCATATTAAACAAGAGAAGTCCCAGAGCTGGGGCTTTAGAGGCACTATGGAGGATGAAAACCTTCTTGGATGAATAATTTTGGCTTCTGGTCTCTATGCTGTGCTTAGAGTGTGCATTGGACTCTCTGGGTTCCATGTAGGGAGTGAGTTAGTTAAGAATTCTTACTGGCACAAATAAACTCCTAATGAGCAACATCTTTTGGTGCTTAAAAGTCCAACCAGTCCTTAAGTTTAGACCTTGGCTAGCATGGGGCTGTCCCTCCCACAGCAAACCAGAGGGGAAGAGCTGAGCTGTGCAGATTGGTGCCTGCCATTGAGGGGCAAGTCCTCAGCTGCTGCACCAACAGCAGCAGAGCATCCACAGGTACTACCAACCATACAGCTGGAGCTGTGCTCCCACACCCCATGGGGACACAGGAGGAGGGCAGGCAGTCAAGGGGAGAACATACTGCCCCAGATACTGGCTGTACAGAAGCACAGAATCATTAAGGTTGGAAGAGACCTCTAAGAGCATCAAATCCATCAGCCTGTCACCACCATGCCACTAAACCATGTCCCTAAGCACCATGACTTCTTGCACCTGCTGCAGGTTGGCCAATGTGCTCTTGTCACCATCCCTTCACCTGTCCTACCTGACTGGCAGAGAAACCTCCTTCCAAGAACCAGTGTTTCTTCTCTTGAGGCTTTCTAACTAAACTGCACCATCTAGGGTTAGCAGGAGAACTGCAGAACTAGATTCCTCTACAGCTGATCTGGAGGAGGCCAAAGGGAAGCAGATGCAGGAAACCTCCCTGGGGAAAAAATGAAACTAAAACTAAGAGAAAATGCTGGAAACTAAAGGTTTGGAGCTTAAGGAAGTCATCTGCATCTGGAGATCCTGGGTGAATGCTGGGGCAAACTGGGAGCCAGTGTCAGGTTGAAGAGGTCCCAGGGCTGTGCCTGATCTCTGCAGTATCTAAAGCAATCAGCTGGACACAGGATTCCCTTTCTTCTCTCTGCAGTTTCTCTTTGCCCTTCAGGCTTTCTAATCACAGCCTTCCCCTGAAGGCATCACAGCAGCAAAGCTCTCCAGTCTCCTGTGCACTGCCAGGCATGTGACACACAACAGAGGATCTCCTGCAAGAGCAGAGTCAGCCTGGACCTTCCTTCCTTGTGTGGGCATCATTCCTCTGCTCTTCATGCACTGCAGCACTGCAGGGAATGCACCTGCAGGTGTTTGCTGAGAACTCTTGGCCTTCCTGGGGTCTGTGCTGGAATGTTCTGTGTGCTCAGCTGAAGCCCCAGTTGGAATGTCTCCTGTCATGCTGGCAGGCTGCTTCCATCTGCAGGCAAGCTTGATGGGAACTGATGTAAGCTGAACTGGCAGGCACCAGCTCCTGCTGAGATCCATCCTGTCCTTCCCCAGTTGGAGCCAGAGGGAGATGGGAGCCAAAGGCATCAAGTGCACTGAGGTCCCAGGGTTGAACTCTCCTGCTTTGGGTTAGAACAGAATGAATTCTGTTCAATGATTTTGCTTTTCAGTTGAAGCTCCTCTGAGAAACTGCACTTTCTGAGACTAACAGCATGTTTTCATAGCCACTGCCAGCTTCTAGCAGTGATAAGACCTCAAGGTTAGATTTGCTACCAGGGACTGGGGTACAAAGCAAGGTCACTGCTAAATCTTGTCTCTCATGTTGGGGGGTGCAGGGTAAAGGCTGCACCTCCAGGGAGGAGCAGACAGGACAGGAGAGCCCAAATTGACCAGCTAAGGATTCCATTCCACACATATCATATTCAATATAAAACTGGGGGTCAGTTCCCCCTCTCTCTTCTCCTCTCTTCTTCCTCTCCTGCCCTTCAATGGCCAGCATCTGAGGAGGACTTTGTCTGTTCTGCCTTTGATCCTAATATTCAACCTGAAGCTGCCCTGGAGCAACTGGAAGCTGTTTCTTCTCATCCTGTCACTTGGGAGAAGAGACCAACTCCCATCTCACTCCAATCTCCTCTCAGGGAGTTGCAGAGAGTGAGAAGGTCTCCCCTGAGCCTCCTCTTCTCCAGTCTAACCAAGCCCAGCTCCCTCAGCTGCCTAACCCTTATCTTGTGCAGCAAACAAGGGAGTGAAAAGATCAAGCACAGCTCCCTCTTGTTTGATAGCAAAGTCAAAGGCTCAGCCAGCAGGGGAAACCAGGCTGCACCGCATGACACTTCTTCAGTTCAATATTTGGCACTGAAAAGCTGAACTTTTAAGACAATGAGGGAATTCCATTCTGTTGGTAAACTTGGTATTTTGTGATGGAGAATGGAAAATAGCAGTGCTGTGGGTTTGGTGTTTAATGTCAGCATCTTCCATAGGAAACAGGAGAAGCAAGTGACCCAGATCTGACCATCAGTAGCTGTCACCTGGAGACAGCAGAGTCCCTTGGTGAAGGACTTGTCCAAGTAGAGGTTGTGTTGTTGTGGTGAGAACTCTTCTCTCAGTTTTGGGAATGAGGAGCCAGGGAAAGCCACAGTCTCCAAACTCAAGCTAAGTCCAGAAGCTTCTGACTCTGAGACTCTTTCTGCCAGTGGAGCTGCAGAGCCCAGCAATCTGTTTTGCATGAAATGACCTCTCAGCCCTGACAGGCAGCAGAGGCCACCACCAGCCCAGCCTGCTGCTGCCTGAAGAGGCTTTGCTCTGCCAGCAGCCCTTTGGGGCTCCAGTAATTTATCTGTTTCTGTGCAGCTTGAACATGACCTTTACTACAGAGCAGAAGCAGGAGAGAGCTTGGTGGTTCTGCTAATAGAAATCACCCTCTCTCTCACATCTCTCTGCCAAGCTGCCAGTGAAGAGCTGGTTTCTGGCTCTGCATCCTATGTGGGGTTAAAATATTGGGGCTTTGGTCCAGGGAACCTCAGATTCACCTAATCAGCCTCCTGGGGTGGTGTCCACTGTGCATGCCCCATCATGGGAGATAGCAAGAGACATGGCCCCAGGAGACAACAGCCTCAAAAAGGTCTAGGCAAAGCTCCTACCTTTTGGAGAAGCCTCCTGCTGCAGCTCTCTGCTCCTCTGTGAGGTGAGGCATGAGGCTGGGGAGGCAGCTGGAGGTGCTCCAGGCTGGACAACAAACCCTCCTCCATTAGCTAGCAAAATGTGAGCTTGACAACCTGAAAGGTGATGCTGAATGGCTTCCAGGAGATGAGTTTAGCTTTGTCTCTCTTTCCTGCTTCATCATTTTCCACCAGCTTTTCAAGACTGGGGTGAAAGGACACCTTGGTCATGGTGAGAGCCTGCCTGGGCTCTGGGCAGAGCCCTGTTGTCAGAGCATTCAGGATGCAAGGCAGAGAGCATCTCCCCTTCTCCTCCTCCTCTGGGCACACAGCAGGATCCTTTCACCAGCTGAAGCCTTTTGTCCCTAACCTGTTTCTTCCCTCTTTGCAGAGACAGATTCAAATGCAGGCTGTTTGCAGCAAGGAAAATGACCTTATTCTATAATTTGCATGCAAACTTCCATCCCACAAGGCACTTCACACCCAGAGCCAGGGAGAATTGACAGATATTAGCCAAAACAATGGGATGGCTTTGAAAAGAACTTTCTCCTCTCTCCCTTTTCCTTTCCTTCTGATTTCTGTGAAGACTGTCTCCAAGCAGCTGCCATAGCTGAATTTCAAGGTGGCTGCTGTAGGCAATCAGAGTGCCAGGGCTCTCCCCACAGCCTGTGGGATGCAGAGCCCAAAGAGAGATGCAGGATGGGTCAAGGAGGTTGTGTGTCCTGGTAAGGAGAAGGATATGTGCCAAGGGCACAATTTGTTCTCTTACAAAGGAATTGGGCATGTGGTGGCTGCAGGGGTGCAGTCATGGCACCAACTCTCAGGGAATTCCAGAAGCATCAGGACAATGCCCTCAGCCACAGGGGGTGACTTTGGGGTTGTCCTGTGCATGGCCAGGAGTTGGATTCCATGATCCCTGGAGGTCTCTTCCAGCTCAGGTCATTCTATGATTCTGTCTGGGGAGGGACCTTTGAGGAGGTCAGGTAGTGATAGAACCAGGATAAATGGATGAAAACTA
>VWZX01004105.1:181066-340282 GCA_013399015.1 Galbula dea | reverse complement strand
AAAGATATATTTTATATATATATTTATATCTAAAAGCATGTTTTCCCTCATTGCTCTAACCAGTTATCCAGTGACCTCCTCTACCTCTGGCTTAGGGCTGCCTACAAAGCACATCAGAAGCCTGACAATGATTTATCCAGGGTAGTTGTTAGGTGATAACAGAACATAGCTGGGGGGGAGGGGGATGTAACCTCCTGCTAGCAGCTTCCTTGCCTCTGTTCCTGAATGAAGCCATATCTGAAGCAGGGTGGTCACCTCTCAGGGAGCTGCTCTGACTACTTGTCTGGCCAAAACTCCTGTTCTCTGTTGTTTGCTGAGTTTTGTTTTCCTTTGGGTGAAACAAGCTCTGGTTTGATCCTCTGGTGAGTGATTGGGATTTCTAGGAGGATTCTGCTTTGATCTTTAGGGTTTCTTTACTGGAGTGAGAACTCCGTTTCTTACCCAGTTCCAATTCCTGCTTCTTCCTGCCTTCTGGAAGTGAGAAGAGACCTTCTGGTACTCCCCTCAGCCTCTCCTTTGGGTAACCACTCTTTGACAGGCCAGGGTAGCAGTCCCAGCAAGAGATTCTTTGACTCTCAGCTGCTAGCTCACCCTTTGCAGTGCCCCAGCAAGTCCTGCTCCTAGCAGTATGACATCCCCAAGGGGAGACACCAGAATGTTGAGGTGCTGAGCAGGCTGATCCATCCATCAGCCCTGAGACAGATTGTTCCCTCACAGCCTCCTCTCCTCTGATGCTTTCTTCCAGCTCTTTGTTCCTGGGTACACACCAAGACTCCTGAGAGAGTCAGTTGGAAGCCAGCTGTGAACCAACAGCACCATCCAGGGGCCTCCACTTGGTTCTGCAGCTCTCCCTGCAGGGACCTGGTCCTCTGGACCTGAGCAGAGCCTGGCCATGCTTGCAGGTGTCTGCAGTGGGTATTTGCAGTTGCTTGCTGCAATGGTCACTTGTCTAGCCCAGGCTTTGGGCAACTCTAAGTTGTGCCTGTGCCAAGTGCTGGCTGTGACTCTCTGGCACCTGTTTTATACTAAACCTGGGTGAATATTCACCCTCTTCAACTGCTTTTTGACCTAAAAGGGAGATAATGCTTAAATCTGTGAGAGTTTGCCAGAGAATTAAAAAACCTTCCTGAATTTTAAAACTTCAAATTCTAAATATTTGAAAAATTAAAAAGAAATCAGATTGTAATTTATTAAAAGCAAATTATTTGAAGACTGGCCTCCTTAAAATTGCTCTGTGCATCCCTTCCCTTCCTGAGTTGGTGCAACCTGATGTCACAATCCCACACTCCTGCACTGCTGCCTCCTTCCCTGGATTCCTTTCCTATCACAAACTGTGTCCAGTGCCAACAGCAGGAACTGGGAGATCTTCCCAGGGGAATGGTCTGAGCAGAAATGCAGCCTGGAGCTGGGCAGTCATTCTCCCTCTGCCTCCTTCTGTCCATCAGGAAATTCCCTGTGGATCCAAGGAACCTCACAGGAGATGAATTTTGATTTCAGTGAACTGAAATTTTCTGGTGAAGAAATAGAACAAAACCAAACCCAAACCAAGCAACCAAAACCAAACCCAAACCCAAACCCAACCAACCAAACCCAAACCCAAACCCAAGCAACCAAAACCAAACTCAAAAGCAACCAAGCAACCAAAGAAATGAAAACCAAAACCAAAAGCAAGAGCAGAATTTCTTGCTTGCTTTCTGACAGCTGGGGAGTTGTTTGCCTTCTGATTTCCAAAGGATTTGGGAAACTTATGGCCAAAAGCTTTCTTTTGGCCATAAAAGCCAATGAAGCTGTGTATGGTGTCTCTGTGGAGGAGCAGGGCAATCTGTTGACATCTAGATCCCCCTTGAACTCCCTGGTGTCTAGAAAGGGTTGTAGGAGTACAAGTGGGTTGGGCTCTTCCCTCCTATCTGAAATCCCAGCTTCAGTGGTGACTTCTCCCAGATAGTTCTATTCTTGGAGAGGAACTACCTTGACATGAACCCAGGCTGTGCAAAGGGTGGCTGAGGGGTCTTGGGGAAGTACTGGGCAAACTGGTATTCCAGACACCCCAAAATAAAGTATTTTCATTGGAGTTGGTCTGAACTCAAAGGGTTGCTGTGAGTTTCTGAGGGAGTGATTTGGCATAAAGAGCAAAATCCTCTTTGATTCTGCTGAAATGGCACTGCCATGGCAACACACAGCAAGAGTTTGTCTGGCAAACCTCTACTCCTCTAGAGATCTGAGGAAGGGTCCCTGAGAACATTGGAATGTCAGATTTGGGAAGAAAGATTTTTTTCCCTCTGAAGATTGCAGCACAGCAAGACCTGTAGCATGCCCAGATGGCCTAGATGAGTTAAAAAGGACTTTTCAGGACCTTGTTAAAAGCTCTGTTTTGAATCTATAATTGCTCTTGATTTGGGGTTTGTCTTAGAAAGGGATCAGCAATATACAACCACTTACCCATGAGTTACAGCTCATCTTCAGTCAGAAGCAAGTCAGCATATGCCTTCACAGCCCTCTGGAGCCTAAACCAGCCAGGAACATGCTCAGTGGCTCTGGTTTGTTCCTGTTTCCATATTTCCTGCTGCTTGCCACTGTGTTGGATTAGTCTCATATCATCTGATGGGCAAATGGCCAAAGGACATGTGGCTAGGGTACATTCATCAATAAATGGTGTCCCTTTGGAACAGGCTGAAAGGTTTGAAGTCTGGCAGTAAAATGCCCAGGAGTGACTCAGGAGTCTAAGCTGCATTTTCAGGGTGATTTGGACTCTTGAGAATCTCATTTAATGCTTCAGGTTTTGGATCTGTGATGCCTGGAAGCAAGCAGTTGAGGTGTTTGTAAGGTTTTCCTTTCCCCTTGCTGCCTGTTCCAACTCTGAGTCAGAAATCATGGCTCTCTCTTTAGCTTTGCCACAGAGCTGGCAGAGATGACATTGCTTTAGCTCTGTCAGAAGCAGCTGGATAACCTCACTGGCTTCTGCTCTTGAAGCTAACACCTTGGGCTGAGAACAGCAAAGCCTGGAGTGCCCATAGCCTGCTGTCAGCTCTGCTGTGGGTGGCAGAGAAAAGACCCTAAATGACCATAGCTAGAGCTGCCAGAGTTTAGCATCCAGAGCAAGTTGGCACCAAAGGGTCAGACTCTGACCAGGTTGAGGTCATGAGATGATCAAGGCTTCCCAGTGCTTCCCCCAGGTTGCTGGCCATCATCTTTGTGTACAGGGGATGGAGAGTGGGGAGCAGCTCCCTCTGTATGGTCTGAAGATGCTTCTGGTGTCCAAGTGAGAAATGAGACTAAGAGTGGCTTTTATAGAGTTCTTAGGGACCTAGAACAAGTAGTGAGGTCTCAGAAGGTCAGAATGTGGCAGATGTGTGTCTGGAGCCTTCAGCTTCTGTGTTTACCAGTGCAGTGGCTGTGCTGTGAGCTCTCAGCCTCCTCCTAGGGTTCCCAAGCACAGCCAAAGGAAATGTCAAGTTATCTTCTGCAACAGCAACATAGAACAGTGGATCTGAGTGCCAATTTGCTTCTGGCTGTAGCCTTTGATATTTGCAGATGATGAAGTCTCAGGAGAGCTCAGGATCTGCACTGCTTTGGGCTGGGCTGGTTCATTTTCTTGTGTAGTGCTGTGGTTTGGGTTTGTGAGGAGAGCAGCAGAGCACTTGTCACAGCATGAGATGCAGCTCTGGGGGGTGCCCTCCCTCTGGCACAGCAGCCTCTCTCTCCTTTGCCTGTTTGGCTGTATTCCTTTTATCTAAAGTAAAGGTGTCATTAGCCAGGGACTGAGTTGTTCCTCTCAAGGCAGGAAAGCAGCTTCCATCCACCACTTTCAGACAGCACCATTTCCAGCATCATTTTCTTTAACCCAATGTTTATTCTGGTCTGGTTCTTCAGCCCAACAGCTGCTCAGACCTGCTCTGCTCAGAGCTCTGACCACCCAGGGGGAAGCTTGTCCTCAGATTGGCAACTCCTTTACTCTCTAGATCCAAGAACAATAAAATGCTTTTTTTTCTCCAGCTAGGAATCCCCTGATTTTAACATTCATGCTTTGTCTGCTAACTGGATCAAACCCTAAAGCATCAACATTTTAGTGGCATTCCAGACAATGTTGGTGTGGAAACAGCAAACTGAAGATGGTTGTCTGTTCTGAGCAAAATAAATACCTAGCTTGAGAGAAATGTCAGCTTGACAGACTGGAATTTCCAAATGTTGATTCAGAAGCTTTAGTTTAGAGCCTGCCTCTAGGAAATAGCCATTCTGACAATATTCTGGGTTTTGTCATGTCAGCTTGGCAAAAGATTTCCATCAGGGAATCCTGGAATCACCAGAGTTGGAAGGGACCTTCAAGATCAGCTAGTTCCAACCCCCCTGCCTGCCAGGGACACCTCCCACTAGATCAGGATGCCCAGAGCCCCATCCAACCTAGCCTTAAGAGCTTCCAGATCTAGTGTTTTCCCTGTGGTGTTCATAGCCATGCAGCCTTCCATGGAAAGCATCATTTAAACCAGCAGAGCACTTGAAAGCCTTCAGGAAGGGTTTGGTTGCTCTGCCTCTCCTGGTGGAGCCATGGTTTGAGATGTGGCTGTGTCAATTCCTGATTTGCTTGCTTTGCAAGTCATCCAAAGAGCAGAAAAGAAAAGGGAGATGGATTTTGGTGGGAAAAGGAGCAGCTGGAAGTTCCATCTTTTGGCCTTGGATTGATACCTGCATGAGTTGAAGCTTACTGCTCATCTTGGTTTGTGCCTCAGCTTCCACCTCTGCCTTTAAGTCAGGACCTTCTTGTTCTCCTCCACTTATGGTGAAGATTGCTGCTGCTATGGATCATCTCCCTCACTGCAGTTACACAGCTCAAGCAACAAGATTACAGACTGCACAGGGAGCCAAAATGAAGCTTAGCCTTGGGGCTAAAACCTGCTTCAGGACTGTGTTTCCCCCATGATTTCCAGATCAAAGACATCCACTCCTCTCTTGGTTCCAATCTTTATTTCAGTTTACTTTTCACATCTTTTCCTCCTGCAAGCCCAGAATAAATCCCTGACATTTTTATAAGCTGAAGGAGGGGAGATTTAGACTGGAAATTAGGAGGTTCTTTCCCCAGAGGGTGCTGAGACAGTGGCACAGGTTGCCCAGAGAGGCTGTGGCTGCCCCATCCCTTGCAGGGTTCAAGGCCAGGCTGGATGTGGCCCTGGGCAACCTGCTCTAGTGGGTGGCATCCTGCCCATGGCAGGGGGGTTGGAGCTAGATGATCTTTCAGGTCCCTTCCAACCTCTGATTTTGGGTTTCCCTGGAGTTTCCATCTCCAGACCAAGGGGATTATCCCTTTGAATGACCTGAAGGCTTTTTGCTCATCACCTTCACCCCCACTGCGGTTAAGCAGAGGTGCAGCAGTGTTCATGGCAGGTGTTAGAACATCACCTGGGGTTTTCTAAGCACCAACCTTTGGCTGCTGTGTTTTACCCACATGCTCCACTAGATGGTATGATGAGACTGGAAAGAAAAAGCATGCCAAAAATGGTAAGAAAATTCACTTTAAGAATCCCCCCAGCCCTTCTCCTCCTCCCCCCCAAACCCTGGAATACCTGAATAACAGTTAAGGATGGAAGAAATAAAACCCTGTGCTGGCTCAGAGGAAGCCAAGACCCTTACTGGTCCTGAAGTGTTCATCAAAGCTGTTGGATGGACTCTAGGATGATGTCCAGCCCCAGAGGGTGATCTCAGTGCACATGTGGCTTTTCCCCTCACCTTGAAGTCCCTTGGACAATCAATTCTCTGCTCTTTGGTTCAGGGAGGAGACAGGACTCCCTTCTCCCTGGCACTGTGAAGCATCAGTTGACCACAGCTCTGAGCTCCACAAGGGAAGGAAAGCTTCTGCTGTCTCTCACAGAAAGAACCAAAGGAGCTTATTGAAGTCCCCCAGGGAAATCCTGGGCCATTCACTGCAGGATGCCTTCCTCTTTCACATGCATGTCACCTCCAAAGCAAGCTAGGTCAGTGCTTTCCTCCTCTGATGCATCACTCTTGGCACAAAAGGTGACTCTCTGGCAAACTTGTCAGCTGCTGGGGACAGGCTGCATCTCCAGGCCACCTTAGCAGGCAGCTGTTGAGCACCTAATTGTGCAGTTTGGGGGAGAAAGGCAGGATTTGAGTTTCACTGTAAGCCAGCAGGCATCAGATACAGTGGGAACTGCTGGGGCTGTCTGGGTACCAGATCTCTGGTCATGTCCCTGGAGAAGAGTGGGTGCTCATTTTCCCCATGGGCTTTGGGAAGAGGTGGGCAGAACTGAGAGCACAGCTGGAAACCAGGAGCTCCTTTCCCTGGCAAAGAGCTCCTTTCTCTCTGAAGCCCCAATTTTGGGCCTGAGAAGTGTCAGTTCTCTCTCCACAGCTTGGGCCTGGGAGAGATCTGGTAGAACAAACTAGAACCAAACCTTCAAAGAACAAATGATCAAACAGGTTGGGTTGTTTGGATTTATTTTCCTTGTTTTTATCTTGTTTTTTCCTTTTTTCCCCCAAAAAGCTGCTCTCCCCTCACTCCAGTACCAGCTTTCCTTGAAAGGAGAGGAAGGGGAGAAGAAAACTATCCTGAGATCCAGAAAAGGGGATAATAAAAACTAAGTGATCTGAGGATGGAGACAAAAAAGAGCCTTCTGCCTTGCAGTGGAAAGGTGTCAGACTCTCTGCCAGTTCCAGTTCCTCTCACTCATCCTTTTTCTCTTTAAGAGGAGAAAGTGGAAATATGAGGTGGAGGCAAGGGCAGTTCAAAGGCAAGGACATGAAGAAAGGGAAAAGAGAGGGAGTTTAAAGTGAAATGTTGAGTTGTGAAAGGCTAGAAGAGCAAAGGGAAAGATGAGCTGAGATAATGCCATTGCCTTCCAGTGCTGGTCTCTGGGGCAGAGAGAACATGATGCTTCACATCTCCTGTCGAACACACTGAACATCCCTGGGCTACATCAGGGCTGAGGGGGAGTGCAAATTGCCTGTGAAGACAGAAATTTATCCCATCTCCCAAGGGCTTTGGCCATCTGCTGAGGAAGCTGCTCTCTAGCCTTCAGCTCACACTGGACTCCTGGCCAGACACCAGTCCCTTGCTGTTCAGACTGTGTCCCACTTGCCAGGTGGGATCACCTTCAGAGCCTCCCCTCTGCCTGGGAGGAAGGCCATGTATCCTGAGACCCAGCATGAAGGCACCAGCATCCCTTCCTCCTCCTCCTCCTCCTCCTCCTCTGCCAGGAGCCCTGCACAGCTCCCCTGCTCTGCAGTGTGCTGGGATGGGCAGAGCTCTGCCCTCCTACATCTCTTGGGAACACTCTCTTTGCACAAAGACTTCAGTGGCACTGCAAGAGCCTTTCTCTCCCTCAAGCCCTCCTCATCCTCACCTGAAAGTCTCCCTCTGCAGCACCTTTTTTGAGAAGGGGAATTGCCTGGGGAAGCTGAACTCTTTCAGAGCATGCTGGAACAGCCATGAAAGTCTGGGAGCAGAGGCAGTGCCTGACTGAGCAGCAGCCTCAGGCTCAGGGGTCCACAGGGTCTCCTTGCTCTCTGTTGGTAGGGAGCTTGGAGGCCAGAAATGTCAGGATCTCACAGGAGAAGCTCTCCCTTTTCACTCAGAGCTGTGCTTGTGAGACTTTACCCTGTTGGCTTGGTTACTGTGTCTCTAATGAGGTCTGGAGGAAAAAAGCTACCTTCAGGCAGATCTCTTGGCTGGGTAAATCTTCCCTCTCCTGGAAACTGTTCACCTCAGCAAAACTTGTCCTGCTTTTTGCCTTTGAAACTTGTGAGACAGTCTGAAGAAATGTCTCCCAGCCTCCTGCTGTTGGATCCACAGAGGAGCTCTGGAGGAGTTGCCATGGCCATTAATTCAGAAGACAACCTGTTGTAAGGTCAAGGATGTGATTTCAGCTGCTTGGTGCTGCCTAGATGATTCAGACTGAAGGATGGTTAAGTCCAGCCTAACAGAACTCAAGAAGGTACCTTCAGGGCTGCTCTCTCTCTGATCCTTTGTGCAAGCTCATTTTGATGTGAAAACTTAGCAGAGCAAGCTTTGGGTACCAGGTGAGGAGAGGTCACTGAGCCAGGATTAGACCTTCCCTGGAGAAGCAGGAAGAATTTAAATAGCTTTATTTTTATGTTTATGGCCCTTGACATCCTTTGAGCTTTGAGGCATGGATGTGGCTCTCTTAAACTGGGGGAAAAACAAGAAAAGGGGAAAAAAGAAAGGAGTGTAAGATCCATCTCTGTCTGAGACACCTAGTGCCTCTGTGTCTGGGGAAGTGACTTCCCATGGAGCTGCCTTAAACTCAGCATAAAATGCCCCAGGGCTGAGCTTACAGGCTTGGAAGGATGCCATCAAATAATTCAGCTCTACATCTGGCCAATGAATAATGTGTCTACTTAAATATGGATTTGGATCCTTTACTTTCTCCCTTTGTTATCATTTTTCCTCCCCAAAGTTCCTGGAAGCTTTGTACTCATTCCTTATCTGGAGGGGTTGGGTGATTGCCTTTGTCATGCCCTCACTGGTGGCAGCAGCTCTCCCCTCAAAGGTGCTGTGTCTAGGAACAGCTAAAGTAGCTAACATGAGACAAAAAAACACTTGCAAAGACCAACTTGAACCTTCAAAGCATCCTTGATGCCTGTTGAGAAAGACATCAACAGACACAGGTTTAATACTTCCTTTCTCCAGACCAAAGGTGTTATTTCCACTGTATTTTATTAGACTTCCCTCAGCTTATTTCATGGGGAAAAACATCTTGAGCAGTTCTTCAGAGCTGCCAGTTAAAAGATGATTGTTATCACTCCTAGCACATGGAATGGTTGGGTGCTTGGGTGGTTTCCAGCACTCAGACTCTCCCCATCCATCCATTTCTAACTGCTAGTGGAGCAAACATGGACAACATGAACTATGCAGTGTCCAAAAGGCCAGAAATCAGATTCCAAAGGAATGGAGCCTAAAATGTGTTATTAAATATAATGATGATCTTCCTGAATGGTGAAGGACAAGGGCTGGGCACCTGGCATAGGGTTGTGTCTGTGCCTGCTTCTTACAGACACCTAACCACAGCAGCTCTGCCTATCAGGATCTAGTCTCTGTCTCCAGGTACTTCTCTATCTATATCTAAGTGTGGATGTGCTCCTCAGGATCTGGCCACCAAGTGGTAATTGCCCTTTGGAGTCTGAGGAACATGTTTTCTAGCTCTATCCTCCTCCAATTTGAAATCCCCAGCTGGGGAAGGAGCTGAAATCAATGAGAAACAATTTGTTGTTCCTGCAGTGAAGCTCTGACAAGTCACATGCTTGGGCAGATGCCTGCTGCCAGCTCTGCTAGGTCTGTGTTGGAAGAAATTACATTGTCTGTCATTGTCAGCATTCTAAGAAGCAGACACAACCCAAAACATGTTTGAGGATGTTAGATAGATCATTCTTTGGAGCAGGGAAGCAGGTAGATGAAGCTGGATCCTAGAGCAGAAGAGCCAACATTAGGCATCATAACTGATCCTTAAGGTGTTAGACCTACCAGAGAGCCAGCAGGGGAGTCCTGGACACAAAATCCTAAGGATTGATTAGAATGGAGAGGGGAAAACAAAATAAAGAAGAAAATGATATCCAAAAATCAACTGCTCCAGCAGGCTGTGGGAAGCAGCCCTGGAGAGGGTCAAAAGCCATTGAGGTGTGGTGCTGAGTGAGATGGTTTAGTAGCATGGGGGTGACAGGTTGAGGTTTGGGCTTGATAATCTTAGAGGTCTCTTCCAACCTTAGTGATTCTGTGAGCCCTCAGGTTGCCCAAGGCACTCAAAGCCACCTCAGATAGCTCAGGCAGCTCCCATCATCCCAGGCCAGGCAAGGTGAGGGGAGAGGGAGGCAACCTGTTGGTAACTAAAGAAGCTGGGAGACAAAGGTGATTTGATTGATCTCACCACACTTCTGCTGTCTGCAGTGTCAATGTCCACACCACAGCTGAGATTCCCTTCCCAACCACTGAAAAGCAAAGGAGATGAGCCACAACCATCACCACAGAGCTGAATCTGAGGAGGTGAACCACTGCCTGCTCTGCCTCCATCCCCAGTGGCAAGAGTGTGTTCTAAATCCCATGGCAAGGCACCAGGAGCTCTTTACTGATGGAAATGAGATGCCAAGTGACACCAAGCCTACAAAAAGTGACTAATCCCAGGCTTTGGCAAGCATTGCCTCCTGGTATCTCTGCACAGTGCTAACCTAGGCTGGACTTTGCCTTGGTACCAGGCTGCTCTTGAGACCTAGGTCTGTTAAGGGTGGTCAGGATGTGGTTGCTCTGCCTCCAGGTCTGCATGCTGGGGGAAATGCACAACTGGAAGGGGAACTGGAGTTCTTTCCAGCTATTTAACCTCTGGTCAAGTGAGATTCATCTGACAAATGCTGGTGTTTGTAGTGCAGATGTAGATCTGGAGACTGCTCCCAGCCTGGGTGTAGGAGCACACAGTGACCCCTGGGAGCCTGCTGGCACCTGCAGTGGTAGGTGGTGGTTGGATTGCTCCTCTAGGGCCAGGAATCAGACAGACAGAAGCAGAGTTGTGGATGGGACACTGAGCAGCTACATCTTTGATTAAGACAGCAACTTCTCTGCAACAAAAGGAAAGGTTGTAGCTGATCTCCCCCAGCTCCACTCCTGCTACCCATAATGTCAGTTATGCTTTCAGAGCAGATGAGCTTTTCTCTTCAAAGCTTTGAGTGACTTCCCTGAGCTGCTTATTGCATCCCAGGCTGTTTTCTTTGAGGAAAGAAGAGGCAAGTGTTCATTAGAGCTGCTTGAATTGTCTGGTGACGTAGCTGGGAGTATTTGTGTGAATAAAAGAGAGTTTGTGGGGTTGGTTGGTTGGTTGGTTGTTTTTTTCCTGTGCCTGGAGCCCTGTGACCTGTAAAGATTTGCAAGTCTCAAGAGAAGGGTGTCACTGAATCCAAGTTGAGATGTTTGTAGTGAAGCAGTTCAGTCTGCATCAATTGTCTGGGCTTAATTGAGAGCTGAAAGGAAGAGGCACATCTTCGTTCTTCTCTTGGGGGCAGGACTGAAATGTGTGCAGTAAATCATGCTCCAGAGCTGCCTGTCTCTTCAAGAGACTGCAGCTAATTAGTTCAGAAGGGAACATTTGCATTTTTGCACCACTACCCCCTGAGGGAAGGATCCCCCCCTGGAAGTGGCTGTAAGGAAATTCCCTAATCTTCACTTTTTCCATGAGTGGTTTGGCATTTTTTTGCCTCAGCTACAGGAATAAACACATCAAATGTATTATTTGAACAGAGATGGGTTAATACCTTGCTGAATGATGTGTAACTGTGGGCCCACATCTAGATTAAATGTGAAGGAACAGTGACAAAAGGTCATTTATCATGATGAAAAATTGAAATGAAACCTTTCAGTCTTGGTTTCACAAATGAATTCAAACAATGCTGCTCTGGAATGATTGACCACCTTGGGCTAGAAGAAAAGCTTTCAGGGCAAAGTGTTTTCCTTTCTCTTCCTCATCTTCTTTGGAACATCTTTGTTACTGTTTTCCATCTGTCTCCTGCTGCTCTTATTGTGCAGTGACTCAAACATTAGCAGAGCAGCTTTTTGGGCAGCCTGACACCTGCATATTTTCCTTGGCTTTTCTATTTCTCCCTTGGGCTCTGAGCAAAAACAGCCCCAGGACTCTCCTCTCCCAGCAAAGACAGAGGTATGCCAGAGAGCAGGACTTTCTGGAGGCCACAGCTTGCTGCAGGCACTGATCCTCCAGGAGGAGAAACAAAGCTCAATGAGCTATTAGACCTTTCACCAATCTCCTTACCAATGAGACACACACACACACAGAGTGTTCAACAGCCTTGCTATTACTGTTAATTCTGTTCTCTCCCTCCTCATTTCTGGACCACTGAGAGGCTAAAATATTCATCAGGACATTGATGAATTTGAGGCTGAATTCTTTTAATTCATTCCTGGCTGAGTTCCTGCTTGCATCCCTAACTCCACTCTAGTTAATTCAGAGAATTGATGGCTTTAGCCTTCTCAGGTGCTTTGCAAAGTCTCTATTGGTTCCTCATTAATGGGACATTTTTTTTCCCCCCCTTTCTGGAGTTTATTACCTAAGTAGGAGTCTTGTTTAATAGAGAAATAGATAGAAATATAAGTGGAGCAATATGTGAGAGTCCTCACTGCCTTCCTCCAGTCCTTCATCTGAGCCACAGACACCTCCTGCAGAGACCAGAGGACTAAGAGAGCATGCCATGCTTCTGCCAGCACTTGGACACATGGCTGATCTCCCTCAGGGCTGGAAGAGAGAATTGTTAGAGTCACCCAAACCCCTTCTGAAGGCTTGATCTGGCTGAGCTGAAAAAGTCCTGCTTTCTTTTTAATCTCACCTTCCTCCCCTGTCACTGGATCTGACCTGCAGGTGCCTGTCAGGGGCTGACTGCTGCTGGCTTTGGAGGGACCTGCTTTTATCTCTTCCCAGACTTGAAGATGACTCTACAGCTGGTTTAATTTACCACTTAGCATCTATCTATCTATCTATCTTTCTATCTATCTCTATGTCTTTATATCTCTTTGTCTGTATCTATTGCTATCTATCTCTGTCTCTATCTACTTGTCTATCTCTATCTCTCTCTTTCTATCTATATATATCTCTGTCATCTATTTATCTCTATCTATCTCTGTATCTCTACCTAATATCTAGATCTAGATCATCTCTATATTATCTATAACTATATCATCTGTGTCTATATTATCTCTACCTGTATCATCTATATCTATGTCTCTCTCTCTCTCCCCCCTCCATCTCTCTCTCCTGTTCTGTGTCCCTACTCCACCTCACACACTTAGGCACTCTCTGTGTGTGCTGTGCAGCATCCAGATGCAGCAGCACAGGCAGCTGCTTTCCCTTCCAGCTGAGAGTGCTTTCAGCAGGCAGTGTTGTCCCATCCTTTGCTCACAGGATGGGACAAGTTCAGGCTGAAGGGCTGAGCTGTGACAGTAACTGGGGGCAGTGGTTCCTTCTGGCACCAATTCCTGCATTCAAACCACAGGATTCCTCCATGGGGAGTGCCTTGACCTCACTTCTCCAAAGGACATTTGTCCTCCTGTCTCTGGCCTCCTGCTGGAGCCTCCTGCAGTGTTACAGGTGCAGGGTGTTCACTGTGCTCATACAGGCTGAATTTAGCCAAGCATGTCCCTCCCCTGCTCTGTCCTGAGTACTCCCCTGAGTGGCAGCTCCCGCAGCACAGTGTGCCAGGTAAAAGAGGGTTCTGCAGGCACCAGGGAGTTAACTCTGCCACATTTATTGGGAAGAATTTCTTCCCTGAGAGGGTTCTCATTAGCCCAGGATGCCCAGGGCAGTGCTGGAGTCACCATCCCTGCAAGAGTTCAAAGAACTCTTGTGTAGCTGTGGTGCTTGGGGCCATGGTTCAGTGGTGAGCATGGCAGTGTTGGGTGGCTGCTTGGACTCCATGATCTCAGAGGGCTTTTCCAGCCAGAATAATCCTGTGATTCTATCTGATGGAGACAAGGAAAGCAACAGAAAGGACAGAAAGACAAATGCAATCACAGAATCATTAAGGTTGGAAGAGACCTCCAAGATCATCAGGTCCATCCAGCAACCTAGCACCAGAATCACCTTGTCTGCCAGGCTTCCTTCAGGGAGAGCTGCCTTCCCCCACTGCAGCTGTGGGGAGGGATGTGGGCAAGAGCTGGCTGCCAGCAGAAGAGTCTTCAAAGAGATTTCACCTTGCTCATGACTCTTGCTAGGGTTATCCAAAGGAAAAAGTGTGCTTTGGTTTGATTTCCTTCAGAGCACAATGGCTCTCTTGATTTGGGCTGCATCTGTTTATTCCTGCCTCTCCTTCTCTCCCCCTAATACATACAGTGGCTGACATCAAGATGGAACAGGAGTTTAATGAGGATGTTTCAATTAATTGAGGAGTTTAATGGTTGGATGGGTGATCAATGTTTTGTTCATTAAGAAGTCTGGAATGGAAGTTCTTGTGATTTAGAGGGGAAAAGGAGGTGAAAATACACTTCCTTCCAAGGGCACTGTTGAAAACTCCACCTTCTGCTCCCAGCTGATCCTGGCTCTGTAGGTTGGGGGGAAAACTCTCTTTTGTCTATGCAGAAGAATAACATTGGACAAAGCAAAGTCCTCAGCTCTAATTAGTGCTTCTGCCAAGGGGAAAATCATCCCAATGGTGACACACAGTTAGAGATGCTCCCCACATCACAGCCAAAGCTCCTCCTGTCACCTCAGCATCCCATGGAGGTGTGCAAGGGCTGTTCATACCTTGGAAGATGCAACATCAGCTTCTGTTTCCTTTCTACCCTGAAGCACTCTCAGCATCTCTGCTCCCTCCTAGTTCTGTAACAGGGAACCTGAACTCTGTGCTGGGAACCTTCAAGGGAAATAGCAGTTCTGTATCCTGAGAGCAGAAGTTGAAGTGATCATTAAACAGCAGGAGTCACTAGTTGAAATCTATATCTTCACTAACCAGCCCATTCTGCCTCACCCCAGGTGCAATCCACCCTGAGAAGAACAAGGCCAAAGCATAATTGAAACTTCACCAAAGCCTTGAAAAATAACTTCCCCAATTCTGAGCACATCATATTTTAATTTCTTGTATTATTATTTTTAACATAACCCCCTGAACAATTGTCCCAGGGCTCCCAGCAGGAGCTATTCCCTCTGATATCAGAGCCTGAAAGGTAAACCTCCTCTGATAGCAAGCTGGAAAATGGCCTGGGAACAGAACAAGAAAAGGAAATAAGTGCTGAAGGATTAAAATGGGAAGGGCACTGAAGTCTTGGTTTCATAGCTGGCAGCATGTTAAGAGGAGTAAAGCACTTGGCTTTACAGACAGGGAGCAGGAAAGCATCCTGGCTAGCCCAAAATCCCCTGGGAAGGCAGTGAGTGATGGTTGGACCCACAGCTGCTGTCCCAGCCCCCAGGCAATGCTCCCTGCATGCAGCACTCAGAGCACTTCCAAACTCCTGGAGAATTCACCAGAGCAGGTCAGGAGTTGGGGCCAGGTCACAAGAAGATGCCACAACCAGAAACATCTCATCCTTGGCTACTTCTCTGTGGCCAGGGAGATCACCAGTGATTTAGAGGAGTATTTAATTAGCTACTCCTTCTCATTTGTAAAGGGAAGGGTTGTTTGGGTTATCAATTAATCATAGCTATGGATTTATCAAAGTAGTCTGGCTGGCTGGGGGACAGGAGCCAGAGGCACATGTAAATCCCTGAAAATATTGTGGTCAGGACACACCTTGAATCCAGGAGTCAGTTTTGGGCTCCTCACTGCCAGAAGGACATTGAGGTGCTGGAGTGTGGCCAGAGAAGGGCAATGAGGCTGGGGAAGGGGCTAGAGCACAAGTGTTGTGAGGAGCAGCTGAGGGAAGTGGGGTTTGGTTAGCCTGGAGAAGAGGAGGCTCAGGGGAGACCTTCTCACCCTCTGCAGCTCCCTGAGAGGAGGCTGGAGCCAGGTGGGGGTTGGGCTCTTCTCTTGGGTTTCCAGTGACAGGACAAGAGGAGATGGCCTCAGGTTGCACCAGGAGAGGTTCAGGTTGGGTAGCAGGAACAATTTCTTCCCTGCAAGAGTGGTTAGGCATTGGCCCTGGCTGCCCAGACAGTGCTGGAGTCACCATCCCTGGAGGGCTTCAAACAACATCTAGATGTGGTGCTGAGGGCCATGGGTTAGTGCCACGGGGGTGATAGGTTGATGGTTGGACTTGATAACCTTAGAGGTTTCTTCCAACTTTACTGATTCTGTGCCAGATTTGCAGCCAAAATCTGGGGCTTTGCCAGCCCCAGACTGTGAGCTGGTACTGCAGGAGTGTGGGAGGCTGGAGATGCTTTGCCAGCTGACTCCAGTTGCTGTCTCTCTGTCCCAGAGGAGAGGGGCAACCTCCTGGGGCAGGGTTTAGAGGAGGAGCCTGGCTCAGGCTGTTGGAATCTTCACCTCAGGGAGCCAGTCTGTCAGCAGTGACTGAGGAGGAGTCAGGGTAAGTTAACCACTGGTATGAGGTGTGAGTTAACCACTGGTGTGAGCACTCTGCCATGGTTTCAGAGAGGTCTAAACAGCAGCTCTCCAGGAGACCAAGGAGATTGTTTTCCTGTCAGGAGCTTTGTGCCTGTGTAGACTTAGCAGCCAGAAAGACCTGAATTTGTCTTGGGCTAGAATTTGTCTCTGCATGTGAGCAGCAGAAGGGACTGAGTGGTCACAGAGCAGAATCTTTCACCTCTTAATTTCTGTCTTCTTAGGCAGTGGTCTGATGTTATTTCTAGAAGCAGCAATAATGCAACCTGAGGTTAGAGAGATCAGCCTTTCAAGTCACCAGATTCAATTTGTCCCTCTCTTAGGCTAAACTTAGAATCCAATTCTGATCACCAAAAGATCTTTAAAGAAGAATAACAATCCAAATTGACTCCAGAGATCTAGAGAAGATAAAGCATGAGCAGCAGCTGAATTGGTCTTGCCTTAATTGGGAATAAAACCAAACCCAACTGAGTTTATCTTGATTTATCTCATGGGAGGACTCAGGGAAGAGAATGAAACAACACTTGCAAAAAGCAGGGAACTTATTTCTTCAAGATCTAATAATTCTGACAAGAACATTGCAAACATATCAGAGGAGAAGATCTTACTGTCCCCAGATGGAACAAGAGAGAAATTAGCAAATGGCACATTAACATATTGCTGATTATATTCCTGCCTTCCTGCAAAGGAATTAATTCATCTGTGCAGTTTACAAGAGCTCTCATTTTGCCTTGGAGTTAAAGACAATGAAGAGCCTCTGCATTTGGGAAAGAATCCTTTCCAAAGAAGATGGAGACCTTCTCCTTTCTGGTTAGTCTAAGCCTAAGCTTCAGGCTTGTTTTTGTACCCTGGCTTTGGAGCCTCTCTGTGTGATCCCTGGGGAAAGAATAGGGAGGGGTTGGGTGAGAAGAGGTTTGCAGAGCCTGAGACTGTTACATCTTCTGCCCCAAGGACTAGTTAATGCCTGAGACAAGGTGCAGAGAGAAGACAGGCACCTGATCTTCTTCTGATGGTTTAAGGCACTGCCATGGAACATGGCACAGGCACCTTGAACTTGCTGCTCTAAACTGAGGAGCTTGAGGAGCAGCTGAAGCCCAGGAGTCTGCAAGTGCTGATGATAGTCTTTTAGGCAAGGACTTGCTCAGAGTTGAAAGCATAAAAGCAGAAAGGGCATCAGATGTGTTACCTGGATGAGCTGCTCAGGAAAGGACATCAGATGTGTTACTTGGATGAGCTGCTTGGTTGGGGGATTCATAGTCCTCATACTGTCCCAGGGAGCAGCAGTAGAGACAAAAGGAACTCAAACAGGGCTTTGCTTGGGAAGGGAATGGAACAGTCTCCAAAAGAAATGTTCCAATCTCTTCCTTTTGGATTGTCACTGAAGTTTGTTTTGGGGGTGGGAGGGGAAACCCAAGCCCAAACTCCTGTTTCCCAGCAAGCCAGGCTTGAATACAGGGCTTGGGGCAGCTGCTTGGCAGAGGTAAGTTGTTCACACTGGCAGAGCTGGGTGGGAATAACACACCCCAGAAAGCTCTGATGGAACTTTTGGAGCCATTTACTGCCACTGCAGGTCAGAGAAGATGTTCTGACAGCCATTGCTAAACCCAAACCCACCTTTTGTTCCAGCTAGCTCTACCCAGCTCACCCTTTCCCCAGCCCCTGCTTCTTTTCACACCCAATAGTATCAATTTTCCAGGTTTTTGCAGTGCTGAGCCTCTAGATCAGTGGAAGAGAGGATGTGTGCTTCCATGTGCTGGATCTGATCTGTCACAGAAGCCAACTTTTCTCCTCTGCAGCTTGCAGTGTGATATCCTCATTAGCCCTGTTACTGAGAGGCAAAGTCCTGACAGAATTAAATCCCACCTCTCCAAAAGCCAGGCTGCTTCCCCTAGCTGGAACAGACTAACAAGGTAGATGGAGTGAGGGTGCCTTCAAGTTCCTCAATTAGAACTTGGTGCCCTGAAAATAAAGATGCATCACAATTATCACTTTGCAAAGGTCATTTTTCTCTTTTGGGAGAGAGAAAAGTGAAACCCAAACCCAAACCCAAACCATCAGCAGTGTTCTCAAAGCTAAGTTCAGGTTTTCCATCCAGGAAGGCTTTTTGCTCAGGCATGTGTGTCACAGACAGAGGCAAAAGCTTCTCAGGATGTTCAGAAGTGAAACAGAGCTCTTCAAAATCATTGGGGAAAAAGATGTTATTAAGGCTTGAGTGATATTAGGATGTTTGGGAGAGATGTTTTAATTTCCTCTCTTCATCTGTAAGTTCTTCAGCTTTCCTTTCTGTCTTGAAGGATGAGTTCTCTTCTCTTTTAATCTTACTGAGGTTTTTTACCCTGGAATTAAAAGAAATTAAAAGAAAAAAGTGTCACCTTCCTCATCTTACTTTATTTTTGGAGTGAAGACAAGAAGAAACACTTTAGTCTTTGGCCTCATGGTGTGTGGCTCAGTGCTGCTGTCCCTGGCTGCATGCAGAGCTCAAGGGAAGCAGAAGTTCCTCTGAGATGTTACAGGGACCTTGGAAGATCTAGAAAGGTCTGAAAAATCCAGCAGTATGGGAGCCAGCAAGGGTTAACTCATCCTATGGACTTTATCTAGTCATTTCTTAATTCATTTTATCAGTTGCTCTCTCTAGTAAATTCACTTAATCATTCTAATTACTTATTGATTGGCTGCTGGTGCAGAGGAACACCAAGGTCCCTCTGTCACCCCAGGCTCACTGCTGGCATGGCCAAGCTCCTTCTCTGGGCCTTATCTCTGGGCTGGGTAGCTGACACCAGCTTCTCAGCTGCTCTGCAGCCTGATCTGCTGGAGTTTCTTCCCTCCTGGAGGAGGCTGGCAGCTCCCAACAAAGGTATTAGTTATTCTCAACCTATTTACTTGGCTTCTGTGGGGCTGAAAGAGTTCATTCAGCAGATGCAAGCTGGGATAATCCTGCTTTATCTAAAGCTTTAAAGAGTCACAGAGTGGTTTAGGTAGGAAGGGACCTTTGAAGGTCATCTGCTCCAACCCCCCTGCCATTGCCAGGGACATCTGTAACTGGAGCAGGTTACTCAGAGCCACATCCAACCTGACCTTGAATGTTTTACCTCTCTGGTGGTAAAGCCTGGCTTGGTTTAAGTCAAACTTCAAGACTAAACTCCCTGAGCACTCTCTGCTGATCTTGGCCAGAAGGGTCTGACTCCCCATTCAGTCTTTCTGAAGTCCATTGGGCCTGGGAAGCTTTCCCCTCCCTGGAGAAATGTTACCTCTTGGGACTGCCCTGTGCCCTGAGGGTGAAAAAAGGCAACTCCCTTTGGGAGCCAAGATCTGGAGAGAAAGTCTGCTGAGGAGCAGCTGAGGGAACTGGGGTTGCTTAGCCTGGAGAAGAGCAGGCTCAGGGGAGACCTTCTCACTCTCTGCAACTCCCTGGAAGGAGCCTGGAGCCAGGTGGGGGTTGGAAGGACACCCCTGTGAGTAGGATGCTCCAAGAACCACTCCTGCAGTGCTCTGCTGAGGCTGCTCTGCAGATCCTGAGCCCATGGTACTCCCATCCCACTGGTGGCAGAAGGGAGAGAAGAACTGTTGCTGAGGGCATGGAGTTGTTCATATCAGAAGGTTTTTAAGGCACAAGTGGGGCTCTCAGCTCCTGCCAGGAGGAGTCATCCCTGTGTATGTGATCACTTCTGTTCTCCAAGGGCTCTAGCTCCCATTTGCCTACAAAACAAGAGCTGTTCCCACACTTGCCTGCTCTGAGAATCACAAACTGCTTTGTAATGACTTTGCCTCCTCCTGTACCAGTTGCTTTTCCCACTCATTGCTTCAGCTTGGCCTCTCTCCTTCTCTTCAGGACCCTTCTGTGTTTGTTCCTAGTGTCTGACACTCATTTCACAGGAGCCTGGGAGCTGTCAGAGCCATAACACACAACAGCACATTAGCATTTCTTTTATTCTGAAGTGGTAATTACAGCCTTCTGGGCTCTGCTGAGCTTGGATTTTCTGAAGTATACATCTGGAAGTTCCATCAAAGTTGTGCTGGTGAGAATTAAGCATAAGGCCATTTGTCCAAGTGCTCAGTGAGGAGACTTCTGCAAGCCAGGTGGGCAACAAGCTGAACATGACCCAACATCTGGCCAGGCAGCACCAAAGGCCTGCAGCATCCTGGGCTGCAGTACAGAGAGCATTGTCAGCAGGGCCAAGGAGATAAGTTTTGGTGGGACACATCTGGAGTGTTGCATCCAGGTCTGGGCTCCCTCAGCCCCTTCAGGCCATGCTTCCTTCTCCTCCAGGCCACAGGTCTGTCAGTGGATGGACAACATTGCTCATACCCTCAGCAAGCCAGCAGCAGCTCTGGGGAAGGAGTTACACTTGAGCTCAGACATAAAGCCTGCACCAAAAGGGCTACACAAACACTAAAAGAGGAATTTGGAGGTATCTCCCTGTCTTTATGAACTGTGCTTTCACAGCCTGGTCTAACTCCAATGACTCCAGCAAACTGCCCTGGGTTTACACTGGGATAACTCCAGCTTGCTCCCAGTGGGGTTGGTCCATGCAGAAGTTGGGAGGCTGCCATGGGCCTGACTTGGAGGTTTGCATCTCTTTGATTTGTGCACAGCTTGTGCACCTCATGAGCTCCCCTGGCTGCTGAGTCCTGCATCCTTTAGCAAGACACCTTCCACCACCAAGGCTTGGTGCAGTGCTGCTGTGGTTCACAGGCAGCAACAGCTCAGGTTCATGTCCTTCCAAAAAGGACACACAGTGTCCCCTGCTCAAGTGCAGGACCAGAGTGAGTTCCTTTGGAAAGGAAGCACTAAGGTCCAAGAAAAAGGAGCTGCTGTAGCACAGTGCCAGCAGGGGCAGGGGGCTGCAGGCATTCATTCAGCCTTTGGTCTCATTAACATCTAAGCACTAGCTGGAAGTTTGTCATCCCTTCCAGGAGAAGCTGGCAGGAGACACCTGATAAGGTAGAACAGACAAAGCCATTAACTTGGAGAAGCAGATTGATGTTCTCTTCCCCCCTGAAGCCTATCAGAACAGGTGACAAGTGACACAGCCATCTCCTGGTTGCAGTCTCTAATCATGGCACAGCACCAGCCTGGTTATTTCAGTAACAACAGGCTTGAAGGAGAAGATCTCTGCCTGCTATCCAGGTAAGGTCTCCCTCTATTTAATCTCTTTGAATGCTGCTACAGGCAACTAATCTGTGCAGTGCTGCCAGTCCCTCACCCCAGCAGGCAGATGAGGTGCCTGTGTTACCTTCCAACACCTTTTCTCCCTGCTGGGGCTGGATGTAGAAGCTCCCAGGCCAAGAGAAGGAGAGATGCACCAAGGCATAGAGCAGAGTCTGTAGCTGAAACAGGAGAGGTGGGAAAGCCACTTTGTGGTGGGGAGCTCCCTTCTGAGAGGTGCATATTGCAGGGCAGAAGCTGGAGATAGAGGTGACACCCTTAACTAGGGTCAGTTCTGGCCCATGCCAGTCTGCCTTTCTCCTGGCTACCACCTGCCTGAGGAAGACTCTGCTCTGCAGGGGATATTGTGCATGGTGCAGGGGGTCAGTGCTCCTTCCCTCTTCTGGTGGCCATCCTGTGAAGGAAGCCCCGTGCTGCAGCACCATGCTTCCTCTGTGAGGCCAGGGAGCCTAACATGCTGCCAAAGATGAGATATTTGAAGAAGATTGGGAAGATGAGGAAGAAGATCATTCCTCCAGCAGCATGCAAAGCCATCTGTCCTCACAGGAACTGGAGAGACTCACAGGGTTTGCCATTCCTTTCTCCTCTACATCTGGCATTTCCAAACCAAGGGCATGATCCTTCTTCCTTTGGACCCTGCAGGGCAGATGATCACCTGGCTTTCAGGTAGCTGTCTCCTTGCATCAGCTGGGTATCTGCCTTGTGAGCATTGCATCAATCAGTCTCCATGTGATGTGTCTGCAAAGCAAGTAACAACCATTTCTCTTTCAAGCTCTGTGTCAGTGTAACTGCTACTGTACAAGGGTGTCCAAGATCCTCATCTGGTCAGGAGTTTCACCACCTTTTTTGACTCCTACCCCACTAGAAGGGGTTAAGGCAATGCCCTCATCTCCCTTCACTGTTTCAAGCCTTGTGATGCTAAGCTGAGCTCTCAGTCTGCTCTGTCATCCCAACCAGGCACAGGAAAGTCCTTGCAGAATAAAGTTGTTTACTCATTCTTGAAGTCTCTGGGGATAGAAACATTCTGGAGGGCTGAGAGGAATCATGTTCCTTGCAGCCCTGTCCACATAGACTAACCAAGGGAATCTGTTCTCTTGGACAGCTGAGGCTCACTGCAAGAGTAAAGCAAGATGCCTTTGGGAGTTGTAAGCAGCTAAGATGATTCAGGGATAAAGTAGTGTAAGACACTTTGCCCAGGGCTGAAAGGAAACACATCTATTGTGGGTTGAGAATGCTGATCAAATGTGGTCTGTTTAATTGCACTTGTGACCCATCCTGTCCTCTCTCCTTCTCTCTGTTGAATCATGGTGATGGCTTCCCTGGCTCAGTGTGTTTTAGCCTGTCATGTTGTACCAAGCCCATGATGTGTCACAGAGGCATAGGAGATGACAGGCTAGGAACAGCCTGATGGGCTCTGAGGCTGGAAACAGGGATGCAGTGAGCTATTTTGGGATGGGATGCTAGCCACTGACAGATGATAGAAAGCAGAGCTGACAGATGAAAGGGCCAAGCTGCTGTTTTCAGCCTTGGCAGAGGAACTTACTGACCTTTAAAGATGGTTTGGCACATCCCCCACTGCTGAGTCACAGCACCCCAGCAGTGAAGGGGTTAATCTCCCTGCCTCTGGAGGATGGATTCTGTCATGGCTTGGATCAGCACTAGGGTGGCAGCAGGACTAGGGCAGGGATTGTCCTGGACTGGGCACTGATGAGGCCACATCTCCAATCCTGGGGTCAGTTTTGGGCTCTTCACTGCAAGCAGGACACTGAGGTGCTGGAGTGTGTCCAGAGAAGGGCAAGAAAGCTGGGGAAGGGTCTAGAGCACAAGTGTTGTGAGGAGCAGCTGAGGGAGCTGGGCTTGGTTAGCCTGGAGAAGAGGAGGCTCAGGGGAGACCTTCTCACTCTCTGCAGCTCCCTGAGAGGAGGCTGGAGCCAGGTGAGGGCTGGGCTCTTCTCCTGGGTTCCCAGGGAGAGGACAAGAGGAAATGGCTTTGAGTTGTGCTAGGGCAGATTCAGATTAGATATTAGGAAGAATTTCTTCACCAATTGGACCATCAAGTTTTGGAGCAGACTATGCATGGAGGTGGTGGCATTACCACCCCTGGAAGCATTCAAAAACTAAGTAGATGTGGTGCTTGGGGCCATGGTTTAGTGGCATGATAGTGTTGGGTGACAGTTGGACTTGATGATCTCAGAGGTCTTTTCCAACCCTACTGGTTCTCTATTTCTCTGTTTGAGGCATGGTGTGCTGGAGAAACAGTTCCAAACCTTGGCTCCTGCCTTGCCCAGCAAGAGGCCCAAGAGCAAATTGCTCCAAGCTGGAGTCACCTTTGATCTAGACATTGAACAGATTTCCAAGACAAGCATTTCAACTCCTCTCTAGTCAAGGGAGACAAACATGGTCCAGGGGTGGTACAGCCCAGAGCAAACCAGACATCTGAGGCACTGGGAGATGAGCTGCTGTCTGGAGCTCCCCCACCCCTGGTATGTGGTGGAGGATGGGTGACTTGCACAGATGGAGACATTTAACAGCTAGGTGTCTAGTGTTGGAGTGAGCTGAATCACACCCTTTGTGTCTCTGCATGTCATCTCCACAGAGTGTGAATAAACTCCTTTGTCTCTATTTATCCTGAAGGCTCTTTCCATCCTGCATGTCTTCTGGAAGCGTGGACTGAGCCATGGCTTTCCAATGAGGTTTCTACCTCAAGGTGGAACTTTGAGGCCCCAAGAGTTCAGAGCAAATCTCCTCTACCCTGATCTCTCTCTGCCACCCTACCCAGTGTCAAACACAGCATTTTGAGAGCCAGTGAATGAGTTCTTCTCCCACTTTAAGGAAGAGACATTTTCTTGCATGAAGTGGTGAAGCAGGGATTGCATTTAGCTCAGGAAGCTCTTGGGAATATCCAATGCAATCAGAGAAAAGTGGAATAAAGCCAAGGCCCTTTGGTGCCTCTACCACTTACAGTTTGACTAAGGCTGTTTGCCAACAGAAGCTGCTCAGAACCATGGAGGTTTGCTGGGAGACATAGAAAATCATTGGTTTCTTGACACAAAACAGTTCCTTTGACTGTGAGTTGTATTTTCTCTGAAATTATAGCCATAATAGAACTCCTGCAGATGCTGTTGGGATGATCCATGATGCTCAAACCTGCCCTGGGGTGAAAAGGATTTTCCATAGGTTGTCAGTGTCTGTTCTTCATGACATTATTCCTGCTAACTGGAGCAGGTTTGTATTGACACATCTCTTTTCAATTGCCATGCTAAAACTCCCTAAATTATCCAGGAGGAATCCCTCTTTGCCAGTGACATATTAGCCAGGGCACATGGTTCTATCAAATCAGCTCTGGATCCCAAATCTCTCCCCCCCTGCCTTACCAGAGTGGTGAGGGAAGGTGAAAGGATCCAGATGTTTTGTAAAAGGGATAACTTTCTTTACCTCTTTGCTGTGATTTCAGTCCTCTCCTGAACTAAATGGCAGGAAATTCAGGTGCTTTCAGAGTTTACTTCCCACTGCTGTTCAGAAATTGCCCAAATGGAGAACTTTGTGCTTAGTCTTTGAGAGGGAAGCTCCATGAATCCATGAATCCTTCTCATCTCAATCCATGGGAGAGATCTCCATGAATCTCCAGCACCTTCCCAGGAAAGCAATGCCTCTTCAGTTTAGCAAGGTGCCAGAGGAAATGTTTAGCTGGAACAAGGCAGTGTTGAAAAGGGAAGAGAGAGACAGAGAGGGGGAGAGAGAGCATCTGCCTCCTGACAGCTGCCTGGCATCCCATCTGCAAGAGGTCTCAGGAGATAACATCCTTCTCTGCAAGTGCCTTCCAGAACTTGTTCTCAGTGAAGCTCTAGTGAATCCTTCCCAAGGGCAAGTCCATGTGCAGCCTCCTTTCTCCTCAGGATCCAGCCTTGTCAGTAGGTTGCAGTTTGGAAGAGGGAGGATGACCCTGGGGTTAAAGAGCCCTGCAGCAGCTCTCTGCTTAGGGCTCACCAGGATGGGAGGGGATGGAGTTCTAGCACAGTGAAAAACCACATTTCACTGCTGCTCAGGGTTTATCTTGTGGTTACCAGCTGGGCTCCTAGCCATGGGGACTGGAATGCACTGGCTCCAAACTGAAGAAGCAGCTTGTTCAGCTGCAGCTGAGAACTCCTGAGTTTTTAATCTCTGGGCTGTGAGAGCCCCACCTGTTTGCTAGCAGGTTACCAAAGCATTGTAAAGGTTGAGGATGCTGCTTTTCCTCTCATGGTCTGAGAACTTCAGGTGAGAGAGTCTGCACAGCATGCTGCAAAGCTGGACACCCCTCTCCCTCTGAAGTGGTGGGGTCACCATGCCTGGAGGGCTTCAAAAAAGGTGTAGATAAGGCACTCAAGGGCCATGGTTTAGTGTCTGTGTATGAATGAAGAGCACAAAGGTGCTGGTTTGCAGGTGTATGCTAAAGCCTGGTGGTGTAGCTGTTCCTCTGAAGGCTGAGATCTGGCTCTGTGTGCCAACAAGACAGCAGGGAAGGCAGCCCCAGAGACCCCTGCAGCCTTCTTGCCTCCTAACTCTCACTCCAACGTTATCCACAGCAGTCCAAATGCAGTTTAGTGGCTAGATATTGTTCCTGTGCTCCTGGTTTTATTAGGAGATATTACTGTTTTCTCTTTGAGAGGTGACTGAGGAACATTTATGTTGCTCTCCTGGGGCTCCACATGGGTTGTACTAAGACTCACATGTGCTTCCTATGTTTTCTACAAAGACAAAGCTCCCCTTGGGTTTCAGCACACATTTGAAATGAGTTAGAGAAGCATTTGGGCTGTAATATTAGCTGTTATTGCCTTGCCATATACTTCTGGAGAAGGCAAGAGTTGCCATAGGTAAAAGGGAGAAGAAGATACTGTAATAGTCAGACTCCCCAAGGTTAGAAAAGACCTCTAAGATCATCAAGTCCAACTGTTAACCTAACACTGCCAGGTCACCACTAAGCCATGGCCCTCAGCACCACATCTACACACCTTCTAAACCCCTCCAGGGATGGTGACTCCACCACTGCCCTGGGCTAACCACTCCTTCAGGGTGAAATTCTTCCTCATGTCCAACCTAAACATGACACAAGGATACCTCTGAGGCAAGAAACATCCCTGCTCTGGGCACACTGCAGGGATTAAAGGCACGGCAGTGCATGTAGGCTCTGAGCTCTCTGCCACTGTAACCCTGCTGCAGTGGTGGAAGTATCTAATCACTGCAGCATGTCCATGGAAATCTACTATTCTAACAGTGCAGGAAGGACCTCACAGCTCCAAGGGGATGTTGTTACCAGAGCAGGACCCAAGGGATGGAGCTTGGGTAGTCCTGAGCCCTCAGGGTGTAGGGAGCTGCATGCATGGGTGTATGTGTGTGAGTGTGCATGCTCCTCCCTCTCCCAGAGTGTTGGATTCTCCAGCACTGTACCCTGGGATGCATCAAGCACTGCATTGCTAGCTGATGGAGGGAGGTGATGGTTCCACTCTGCTCCATGCTGGGGTGGCCTCACCTGGAGCATTGGGTGCATTTTTGGGCACCACAATACAATACCAGAAGGAGATCAAGGTGTTAGAGAGTGTCCAGAGGAGGCCACAAAGATGCTGAAGGGTCTGGAGGGGAAGCCACATGAGGAAAGGCTGAGATCACTTGGTCTGGTCAGCCTGGAGAAGAGGAGACTGAGCAGAGACCTCACTGCAGTTCAGAGCTTCCTCCCCAGAGGTGAAGGAGGGGCAGGAGCTGATCTCCTCTCTGCTGACCAGAGACAGGACCCAGGGCAGTGGCATGAAGCTGTGCCAGGGGAGGGGCAGGGGAGATCTCAGGAGAAGGTTCTTCCCCCAGAGAGTGGTGGAGCACTGGAACAGGCTCCCCAGGGATGCACTCATGGCACCAGCTCTCAGGGAACTCCAGCAGCATCTGGCCAATGCTCTCAGCCACATGGGGTGACTTTGGGCTTGTCCTGTGCATGGCCAGGAGTTGGACTGCATGATCCCTGTGGCTCCTTTCAGCTCAGGCCATTCTGGGATTCTGCTGACCCAAGAAAGATGCCTTCAGCATCATGGAAAGTGCTGCCCTAGCAAAGGGGGATTTAAATTTTTCCTTGCTTGCTTAGAAAAAGAACAATGCTGGAAGCAATGGATTTTTAAAGTCCTAATTTTGCTTCTTGATTAAACATTTAAAAGATTGCCTAGGTTTGAGAGGAGCCCAGGCTGCCTATTAGCTTGCAGTTACACAGTTATCAAGCTAATTTAGCCCTGGCACTTTACCAGGAGCAAGCACCTCATTTGCTTGAGAGACAACCCCAAATCAGGGGGGGGTTAAAAATATAAATTCAGCATCATCCCCTTTAACTCTCTTAATTTTTAAGGAAAATTGGAGAAATGAATGGTTTCTGATTTATACCACAGAAAACCAACCTCATCTTTGCTGCTTCAGTTCCAGCTCTCCTCTAGCTGGGCTTCAGTCAGGAAATAGTTGTGTGGAAATGTTTCCTCCAAATCTAGATGGGAATTGGAGCTCATTGATGGGAAACCTGAAAATTGGCTGCAGATCTGCTATTGATTTCTTCCCAGTGCTCTGGGGTAGGTTGCAGGTTCTGCTCTGTGGCTCCAGGAGATCTCAGCTCTGCTTGTGCACTTCTGGGTGTCTGTGGAAGGATGGCCAGGGTCTCACCTCAGCTGGACCCTGATAATACAAAGCTTAATCCATGAGCATTTGCAGGTCAGAAGATTTTGGATGACATCTCCTAGGAGCTCCATCATGATGCCTAGGAGAAGGGATGGGAAATGATGGTGCAGTTGGCTGTGTCTATGTGTTGAAATGTTTTCCCCCTGCTCTTCCACCCAAGGTGTTTTCTGCACTGATAGATGAGAAGCTCTCTGAAGGGAGACTCTGTGCTGAGTGCCCTGGGAAGGCAGAGCACAGGCTGCTGTAAATCTGCCAGGAGCTACCTGACAAAGCTCTGGGTGTGCTTTATAGCAGCTCCTTCCTCCTGTCATGAATATCAGACACCAATACAAACATAAGTCAGTGATTTGGTCCCTGTCCTAGGAGCTGCCTCAGCAATTCAGCAGGACTTGAGATCCTGCTGAAAGGAGACACTTGAGAGCAGCATAAATCTCCCAAGTGGATTGGAAAAATCTCTAGGTGGACCTTTAGGTTGAGGCTTATGGCCTTAAGTTGCAGCAGGGGAGGTTCAGGTTGGATAGCAGGAACAATTTCTGCCCTGCAAAGAGTTGTTAGGCATTGGCCCAGGCTGCCCAGGGCAGTGCTGGAGTCACCATCCCTGGAGGGCTTCAAAACACATCTAGATGTGGTGCTGAGGGCCATGGGTTAGTGGCATGGGGGTGACAGGTTGCTGGTTGGACTTGATGATCTTAGAGGTCACTTCCAACCTTAATAAATCTGTGACTGTGTGTGTGAAAGTGATGATGGGGAGGAAAATGAGGTGTTTTACCAGAGGTTCCATACATCTCAAAATCCTAGGGGTGCCCAGAGTCACCCAAAACCCTGGGTGAGCCCAGCATGCTGCAGAAGGTAAGGAAATGAAGAACTCATTCTCTCAGTCCTGCCTGTAGTGCTGATAACCTCTCTTGGGGTACACAGCTCCAAGTGCATTCTGTAGATGGACAGGAGGAGGTGGGGAAGTTCTGTTGCTTGCTTTGTGTTTAGCTGGAGTGTGGACATCCCTGGAGCACAGGCCTTTAGGAAGAACTCTGCTTTCATTCCCAGCCAACCAATTCCATTTCTAATTTCTCTGATGACATAAGACTTCCAGAACATGCAGTGTATTGTCAGAACAGACCCATACTCTGAGCCAGAGAAGTGTCAGACTCTTCAGTCACTCCCTTCCCCCTTGGAAGGTGACAGTAACCTTTCAGCAGCAGAACCTCTTCCTCAGACATCCTTTTCAATTTAGCTTTCATGCAGGGAAGAACAAGTGGGAGGTGACTTTCCAGCTCCAGCATCTCTGCAGAGCCATGCAGAATGTCCCCACTCTGGAAGCGCAGCACTAAGACAAGCTGCTGCCATCCCTGCAGAGAGCATGGTGACTCTCAGGGCTAAAGCCTAAGGTGGATCATTTCCTGTATATATGCACAAATAAATCCCCTTAACAGTTCCTTTTCTATTGCTTTATGTTTCCTTCTTCTCTCTTTTTAATCCTGAAAGAGAGATGAATAGGGAAAGTGACTTGCATTGGTTCCAGCTTGCAATGAAAGAGCAATTTCAGTTGATTTAAGAGCAGGACCAGTTTGGGTAATGATCACAAAAAGAGGCTGAGATTAGTCAATAAATAAAGTGCATTGTCTCCTCCTGTCTCCACTTTCCTTAGGGTAGGGTCACTCTCAGACTAACTTCTCCACAATCATAAGCTCAGGGCCCATTTGTAGGCAGCCTGGAGTGCTGCAGCCTCATTGTGTGGGGCACTGAACCAGCATGGCTCTGGTCAAGGATGTCCTGCAACACTTGCTAAGCCTAGAGATGACTTTCCAGGGCTTTAGGCTGAAATGGTTCTGCTCACCATAGGAAATATCCTGGAGTTATATTAACTGCCCTTTGCTGTTGACACAGACAACTCTGCAAACACAAGTTATGGCTAATTCATTGTCTGTGTTCCCATTGTGCAGGTGGAAATGGTTTGTGGAACAGGTGAATGAGCTGAACTGCTTCAGGTAGTAGCTCTTATGGGTTCCCTGAGAGGTCCTTGCACTGCTTTAGCATGATCTCCTCCCTCCACCTGCTGGAGAGGAGGCACTGTGAGGGTGGGAAGGGCTGGCTGAGAACTGTGCTGTCACACTGGTGAATCACCTCAGGATAGAGCAACCTTCAGGCACAGTTAGAGCCATAGGAAATCAATATTTAATACAGTTCATTTCAAATTCACAGACATTGATGTGTTAGGAAAGGAATAGATTAACATTCACTCTACCAAAATCACTGTTCTCCAGGATCTTTAGCCACACATCCTCTGGAAATGGCAATTTATTATGTCAAGGATATGAAGCAGAAGGAGGAAGAGATGGGAGCTGGAGTTTTACAGCTTCTTACATTTTATATTGGATTTATTTAAGCCCTATGGACCTTTTCCTCCACAGGAACACCTGGTGCCATGGGGTTTTTCAGGTGTGGTCAGAGAGCTAGAAGCTTGTTCATCTGAGATGCTGGATGCTGTGATGTGAAAGCCATGTGGCTGCAGCAGGAGAGTGCAGGGCAATACTGCACCAGCTTGCTGTGGGAGTGTAGGTAAAGTGCTTTCTGTGTTGGAGCTGCCTCTGTTTGATCAGTTCAGTGAGTGGGCACAGGGACCTGGGACACCCAGGGCTCTCCTCTAGCAGCCACCCTTCCTGGTCAGTGAAGAGAGGCAAACACTTCCAGGGCATGTTTAGCTCCTCCTTAAGCAGACCTCAAAACTCACTTGGATAAATCCTGCCTGTTTCTTTCTGCTGGGCATGAAAAGAGCTGAGGATGACAGCTGAGGACATCTGCTCTGTAAGTACAGAATGTGAAGTGACTGGAGCCCCACCAAGAGAACTGCTCCTCACCCAGGGGCTGGAGTGGGAAGGGAGGAGTGAGCTCTGCTCTGTGCCCACGTGGACCTGCAGGGTGGCTTCAGAGAGTGCCCAAAGACAAGCTGTGGGAGCCTGAAACACATTTTGCCAGGGAAAGAATGAGACAAGACTTGATTTTTAGGGGTAGATGATATTTTTAGATGAAGTCAGTTTTTCTTTATCCCTGGAAGACTCATATTGAGGTTGAAGAGAGCATTTTAAATGATATTGCCAACTAAGAAGTCAGTGGATCACCTGGTTACAGAAACCCCCAAGAGTGAAACAAGAAAGGTTGAAGGAGTTACCATATTTTCTGTTGTCATTTGCAAAGTAGAAAGCTTCTGGGGTTTATTCCTCTTCAAAATACACTCTGAATTTGTAAAAAACTAAAACCCAAGAAGCATTGAAAAGCTGAAGCCCCAAAGGAAACATTTCATTTTGAACCATGGGAAACTGAATGCTTCTCTTTTGAGTTCTCATGCTCTTTCTTGATGTTTTTGCCTCTTCTTTATTGGATAGCTCAGAAACTCCTGAAAAGAGTTCCCACTGGAAGTTGTGTCCTCTCAACCATCACCAACAGTTTGATGGCTAATTTTCTTGGGGATAAAAAAACCAACCCAACAAAAGAACTCAAAGCAAAGCAGGTGTGAATCTAGCTTTGGTTGTTACAAAGTCTCCTGACCTAGTAGGGTCTTCAAAATGTGTTGCATCTGCAAATGAAACAATGCCTTTAGCAGAAGAGCTCTTCTCTCTGAGGAAGCCATCAACAAAACAATGAGGGGCTGTGCAGATGTGTTTTCCCTCTGCTGAACCTCCTCTTCCCTACCCTTCTCCTTCCCCCTGGAAGATTTGTGTCACCTGCAAGGTGTCAGCAAGCTCAAGGCATCATCCTTGTGCAGTGTGTTTCATAGAGCTGAGCCCAGACTCTGCTCAGTGGTGGCCAGGGACAGCCCAAGGGGCACTGGGCATCAACTGGAAGCCAGGAGGTTCCAGCTGAGCAGGAGGAGAAGCTTGTTTGGTGTGAGGGTGCAGAGCCCTGGCCCAGGCTGCCCAGAGAGGTTGTGGAGTCTCCTTGTGTGGAGAGCTTGCCAAGGCAGCTGGAGGTGATGCTGGGCAAGCTGCTGTGGGTGACCCTGCTGGAGCAGGAGGTTTGGTCTGGGTGATCCCCAGAGCTCCCTTCCAACCATGGTGAGGTTCTGGGATTCTGTGAGTTTCCTCAGCTCACTCCAGAAGCCTTGCTGCAAGTGGGAGGGCACAACCTGGGGGTGAGCAGCAGGCAAAGTCTAGCCTTGGGGAGCTGTTAGGTGGAGAAGACCTGATCATTCCTAGGGGAAGGATGACCTCAGAGAGTGGCTGCACCATTCTCTGGAGTTAAAAGGTTTGCTTCTGTATGCCCAGGGGACCAGGCAGCACTGTGCTTTGCTGACTGCTCCTGCTCTCTGCTTTTATGGGGTCTGTTGTCTTTGATTGAGAACTCTTTGGCTAGGGGTGAGTGTGCAGAGGGAGTCTGCTCCAGCTGTGCTGCTCCTAGACAGAATCTGTAATGATATTAAGTGACAGGAAAACTGAGCTAGAGTTTGTTTACCATTATGTTCACAGCTAATTTTATCTGATTCAGTTTTCTGCAGAGCACTGCTGTCCCTCCTGAGAAGACTTGGCTCCACTTCTCTTCTCTCTTGGCTGTATTACTGGAACTGTTTGGACATTTTTTGTTCAAACAGAGTAACATTAAAGTTGTTTTCAGTCCTACCAGTGGTCAAATAACAGCCCCTGTTTAGCTCAGCCAAGGCATGTATCTTCTGCTTGCCAAATGTGTTACTCACAAATCTGTTCTTCCCTCATTCCTCCACCTGGGATGCTGCTGGGGATGGATGCTGGGTTTTTTAACTCTTGTGTCTCACTGGTTGTTATTGGCTTGGCAAGGCAGGCAAATCCTCCTCAGGAATGCATAAATAGTTGCAGAGTATGTGAAGTACAAGTGGTGCAATATAATGGCATCTAAAAACCCTCCTGGTTCCCTTCCCAAAGGGCTCCAAGGGCTAGAATGACCTGAGAGAGCTGCTTGGCAACAGCTCCTGTCTGGCTTTGCAGAGTCCTACATGAACAGCATCCTTTAGAGGTTGCTCTGAAGAAAGTTTAGCCCCAAACCATTCACTTTGATAAACTATTGACCTGGAAGTCCTCAGAAGGAACTGACAGGGAGGATTTCTGGCCAGCTCTCAGTCTCTGTGGGGAAAGTGGGAAGACATGAATTCTTCTGTTTCCCCTAGTCCTGCTCAGCACCCCTGAGATCCTGGTGTAGGGAAGGTTGTAGATGTCTCCAAACAGTGGTTCCTAAGGCACAGTTCTCTGGTGAGTGGTTTGAGAAGTGCTTACAGCTGGTTCTCAGAACCACCTTGAACTTGTCACAGACAAAGGAATGCTGAAGGCCTTGTCCAGCATCCTCCAGACCAGGTGGAGGCCAACATGGCCTGAAGCATTGCAAGGAAGAAGTCTCTAGAAGACTAGAGACAGGTTGTTGAGCCCTTCCTCACTGAGGAGTTATTTGTCTGTGGAAGTAAAGGTCTTGCATGCTTACTAACACATGGCTTCTTCAAGAGCCCATGAACTCTCCAGTGGTGTTTACTGGACTCCAGGATCCAAAACCAAACCAAAAGTGCCAAGTCTGTGTGCACAAGTGCCTGTGAAACTGGGCAGCTCCTGCAGGCATCTTTATTATTCACAGTAATATTGCACTCTTGTTCTTACCATCCTGTCTTTGCCCACACAATTTCTTCATGCCAGTTTCATTGTGAGAAGAGAAAAAGAACTGGGAGCATCTCCACTCCCTCACCTGAAGAAGCTGCTCCTTCTCTCTGGCTCTTCTGTTAGGTGATGAGTCCATTGGCTTCTCTTGTGTTTCCTTGCTGCCTGCCCAGCAGCCTGTGTGTGCAGCTGCTTGATGTGTGCCTAAACCACAGACACAGCTCAGGGACATGGCAGAAGAGGGCACAGCAAATTGGGTACAAAGAGAGAAGCATGGAGAGGATCCTGTGGTGGCTGGAAAGAAGGTTGAGTTCCTTGTTTGTCCCAGTGCCATACTGGGGACTTTGTATTTTGCCTTTCTTCATCCCCAGGGAGTTGAGAATAAAGTTGAGAAAACTTGTCTTAAGGCTGTTGGGTGCAGGGTTTTGACCTTGAGTTCATTTGCAGCCAATTAACTCCAGCTGGCTAATTACACATTTGTAAAGGTTAGTTGGAGCAGAGTCCTCCCCCACCCTCAGCTCCAGATGAGGAACATCCCTAGCTCTGGAGGGCAGAGGGCACACATTTATATTCTGCTCTTCATGTGCAGGGAGCCACCAGCTTTGCAACTTAATTGGCAAACAATTAATTACAGGTGAGGAGAAGAAGAAGACCAAGCAGAAAGAAAAGCCTTTTCCTGCATGGTGTGGCTTTTCCCTGCCTGACTATGCATTTCATACCAGAGAGACCAAAATATGTTGGTCCTGGAGACTCAGTGCTGCAAAACACATGACCCTGGTGAGCCCAGCTCTCTCCACCAGTAAAGCAGGGCTTTATCACAGCAGGGAGAACTTCAGTCAGCCTCAAAGAGATGGCCACTGGGGTTACCTGGAAGTGTCACTTGGCACAGAGGCCTTGGAGGAGTCCCTCTGGCTCTGCAGTCAAGGCAGAGCCCTCAGCTCTCCCCTCTGTGTGCTACAGCATGAGCCCAGAACAGCTTTGGATGGGAACAGGCATGGCAGCTTGACCCTTCCCCCTCTGTTTCCTTCCTTTAGTTATCTCTCAGTCTTCACTCACAGATCATCCCAGGACTGAGAGCAGTTCCTACCCCACCAGAGCCAGCTCCTTATTCCAGAAAGACTGCAAGAGAGGCAGGAACAGCCAAACTGTGAGACAGGAACACTGCCAGAGCATGACTTCAGTCCCAGCATAAGGTCTAGGTCTGGTCTCAGTCCCAGCATAAGGTCTAGGTCTGGTCTCAGTCCCAGCATAAGGTCTAGATCAGGGCCAGAACCAGCTTTGGGAGCAAAGTGGGGAAGAGGTAGAATGGTCCTGCAGTGTCTGTGTCACCCATGAGGCCAGGGCAGGCTCAGGACAGTTCAGCCTGTCAGCAGCAGCTGGATTCCCTGCCTGAGGACCACACATCCTCTCCAGGAGCCAACTATTGCACTCAGCACTGGTGTTGTGCAGAGAACTTGTTCATGTGTCTCTAAACTTCTGTTTCCAATCATTAGCTGGATCAATAGACAAGAGCTGTCTCTAACCTTAATCTCCTGCCTGCTCTGGCTATCATTTGTCTTCTGTTACTCTCACTTTGGCTCCTCCTGGGTTTATTGGCATAGGCAAACCCTGGTGGTGTCTGGGTGGTGAAGCCATGAAGGCATCTCAGGCTGCTTTCCCTCTGAAGAACTCAACTCAACCCCAGCTGAGATCTTTCCCCCCCAGTGCTCAGTCTTCTTACCTGCTCAGGGCTGGTCTCTCTACCTTATGCCATGCTGTTCAGGTGGCTCCAGCCACCCAGACCAACCAAGGAAACAATTCTTTGGGGTTTTTTTAGGTTTTTTTTTTTGCTTCTTTTAGTTTTGCTGAAGTTGCAGCTCACAGCCCAGCCCATGATGGCATCTGCTGTGGGGTGGAGATGGCCAGTGGGTGAGGCAGGACTGTTAACAACCATCCAGGTGTCACCTCCAGAGCTCACCACAATTTAGCTGCAAGGTGACACCACCAAGCCCAAGAAAGAAGGACCCACAGCCTTTCCAGCATCTGCCTTCTCTCCTAAATCACTCAGCAAGAAGAGGCAAGAGGGAGTCCAGCTGTTCCCAGCTGAGGAAGATCAGATCCTCTCCATAAACACACTGCAGGGCAGGCCCCAGGGAGACAGAGCAACTCCTGCAGTTGCAAGAAAGGCTTTGCACAAAGAAAAAACCCCAAAAGACTAGAAAATGAGCTGGAGGCTGTGGGAAAGCTACCCAAGCAAAGCAGCAGAGATTAAGAAATGTACAGCATTTAGAAATGAATCTTAGTAGACTCTTAGGATGGTGCTAATGGTTCTCAGGGTGCAGTCAGCTGGAATGGTCTTTCCAGATAGACATTAATCATCTCTTGTCCTACTCTCCTGAGACAGATGTTCCTTGCAACAGGTGGCTTGGTTATCAGTTTTTTTATTGTGCTAGGATAATGCCAGAGTGTTGAGAACACTAGGCTGGGAGCCAAGGAGAAGGCTCCAAAGCCTGGACACATCTCACCTAACTTAATGCTTGTAGCTGAAGCCCCTGAGGGAGAAGCCTGGGGAAAATAAAGAGGAAGAAATCACTGCACAACCAGGGACAGTCTCAGGACAGATCCTTCTGGAAGGGTTTCTGTCCTTCTCTTGCCTATGGACAGGCTATGAGCTAGGGTTCTTGCAACACCAGAGGCATGTGCTACACAGGGATAGGATCCCCAGGGGTCAAATAAGAGAGGAAAATGTCCATAGCAGGGTGTGGGGGGGTTAATTCAGTTCATTGCATGGCCAAATTTACTGTTAGTACAAAATGGTTTGAAGTGATTGGGGTTACAGCAGCAGAGGAGCTCAAAACAGAAGTGAGAAATGGGATTTCAGGAGCAATTTCCCCAGTGCTTGGGCCAGGACTTCAAAAAGAAATAGCAATCAAATTAGCTTATGATGCAGGAGTTGAAATGCTGCTTGTCCTAGGTTCCAAATCAGTTCATATCCCATCAAAAAAAAGACATTAATGGAATCACAACAGTTCCTGAAACCTGAGCTGGACAGTCCTGCCAAAGCCCCTGGCAACAATTAGTAGCTTGTTAGAACTCCAGATCAGTAGCAGAGTCTTGAGATGTTATGAAGATTAACTGAGGTGTCTGAACCTCCCAGTCCTTCCAGGTAACCCCAGTTCAAATTTTGGCTTTTTGGAACACACATCTAAAATGTCACAAGAAAAGAAAAGAAATGAAAGCAGCTTGGGTGGCATGGGAAGTGTCACAGAGCTGAGGTTGGAGTCCTAGCTTTGCTCAGAGGAGAACTCCCCTGCTAGTCACTGCTTCATCTAAAGGTTGGCTCTAAGTTAGCATTAACAGAACAAATGGTTTAAAAAATGGAAGTATTGGCCAATTGATCCTGGTACCCAGGATGCAGAGTGCTCTAGACCCTTCACCAGCTTTGTTGCTCTTCTTTGGACACTCTCCAGCAGCTCAATGTCCTTCTTCACACAATCACAGAACGTTAGGAGCTGGAAGGGACCTCAAAAGATCACCTAGTCCAACCCCCCTGCCAGAGCAGGATTCCCTACTTCTCATAGCAAAGGACCCAAAACTGACCCCAGGATTGGAGCTGTGGCCTCCCCAGTGCCCAGCCCAGGAGGACAACCCCTGTCCTAGTCCTGCTGCCACACTAGTGCTGCTCCAAGCCAAGCTGTTTGGAGCTTTACAAGAGTGTCCCCAGCACAGGACTCCCAGAAGCCAGAGATGCACCAGCTCCTGAGGGAAATTCTGCTTTTCCAGACAACTTGCTGTTAAGGTTTTGAAGTCTGGGAGGTTGGGGTTTTATTTTTCCAGCATTATCCTTTCTAAAGCAATAGCAAAGGGCTGGGGGCAGGGGTGTAAGCAAACAAATAATTGAAAAGCTGCTTGTGGCCTGGAGCAGTCATTTTTAATTGGTTGTTCAGCTCTGGTTAGTTTAGTGGTTTACTTAGAAGCTGTGACTGAAGCAAAATAAATAAGCTGGGGTGGAGAAAACAAAGACTGGGAGCTGTCAGAAAGGAACCATTCCCTGGATCTCAGCAGAGCCTGGCTCATTTGAAGGGAGGTTGTTTTCATTTCCACAGTGCCCACAGGCCCCAGCATGAGGTGTTTTGTTCTAGGAGGGGATGCCCTCTGCCACCAAAACACCTCTGTTCTGGTGCTGCCCTTCACAGAGAGAGAGCAGCTGGGAGGGCAGCATGGTTTGGGATGAGTGTTGTGGATGTTCCCTTCCCATCCCTGCTGAGTGCTGCTCTACAGCCTCTGCCTTCAGTGCTCCCTTCCAGGAGGGGTCTGGAGGAGGGATGGCTGTGTGTCTAACAGAGAATCAGAGAATCACCAGAGTTGGAAGGCACCTTAAAGATCATCTAGTTCCAACCCCCTGCCTGGCAGGGACACCTCCCACTGGATCAGGCTTCCCACAGCCCCAGCCAGCCTGATCTTGAACACTGCCAGGGATGGAGCTTCTACAACCTCTCTGGGCAACCTGTGCCAGTGTCTCCCCACCCTAACAGTGAAGAACTTCCTCCTAATATCCAACCTAAATCTCCCTTCCTCTAGCTTACACCCATTTCCCCTGCTTCTATCACTGTCTGACCTCCTAAACAGTCCCTCACACATGGTATCCTAACAGTAAAGTGCCAGCAGAGGAAAGTCATCTTTCCCAGGGGATTTATCCAGGGTTTCCTCACTGGCAGGAAGGATAGAGCAGGAAATACCTGGAAACCATCATGAAACAGTTGTCTCCATCAAGAGGAACTAGATGGGCTCCAGGGGCCTTCCTACTGAGACCTCATCTTCCAAGGAAAGATCTCTGGAGGGGCATGGCTGGGGGAGGGAAGGATGAACCTAACTTCACAGAGAGCAGCTTCTGCTCTTCCCACAACCAGCACCCAATATGCAAACATTCTCCTGAAAGGTTTGCTTGGAATATTCCCAAAGTTCAGGTTGATTCTGAATGGTTCTTGCAATACATTAAAGAAATTGCTTTTTCTTCATTACTTAAGCAGCCCTTCATTCCAAACACACCAGTTTCTGACCATGGTGGAGTTAACACAATGTAACCCCAAGATCCTGCAGGCTGAGTGCACTCTCTAGCAGCTCTCTGCTGGTTCACAGGCACTTTGTTGATCCAGGAGGTGAAGCTTTCAAATGAAGATACAGCTGAAGTACAGGACAAGAGGAAATGGCTTCAAATTACACCAGGGTTGGTTCAGATTGGACATCAGGAATGATTTCTTCCCCAAAAGGGTTGTCAAGGCCTGGCCCAGGCTGCCCAGGGCAGTGGTGGAGTCACCATCCCTGGAGGGGTTTCAAAGCCATGGAGATGTGGTGCTGATGGACATGGTTTGGTGGTGCCCTGGCAGTGCTGGTTAAAGGTTGGACTTGGTGACCTTAAAAGTCTCTTCCAACCTAAACAATTCTGTAATTCTCTATCTGCTTCAGGCAGAACAGGAGCAGGGTGAGGGCAGGCAGAGAAAAGAGGCATTGTAGAATCATAGAATGGTTTGGCTTGGAAGGGACCTTGAAGAGGATCTCCCTCCAGTGCCCCTGCCATGGGCAGGGACACCTTCCACTCCAGCAGGTTGCTCCAAGCTCTATCCAACCTGGAAATGAAGAGCCCAAAGGCAAAGACTCTTTTGTTGAGCAATGCTGAGCAAAAGAACAGAGAAGGAAGAAGCTGTGAGAAGTTTCAGCAGGAGCAGTGTGTTAAATCCAGCCCTTGGACTTTCTCATTATGAGAGCTGGGAGCTGAGCTGAAGACAATCAAATCTCATGCTTCAATACATAAACTGCTGCAGGCTTCAGGAACCAAGCCCCTCTCCTTCTCATGTGGCACCATCCAATTAATCAGCAAAGTTAGTCACAAGAAAGCAATTTCCCAGGGTTAATTCAGGAGACCTGGCTCCTCTTCCATCACTGATCCTCTCTGGCCACAGGCATCTCTGTCCCCTGCTGTATGCCCAAATTTCCCACTCTTAGGGAAGGAGATGAGGCTACCTATTTGTCTGGAAAACAGCTTTAGGAACTGAGGTGAGAACCAGTGCTGATTAGGAAGGGATTATAAGGGGTTAGGATTTGCTTCCTGGGAAGTCTGTCCAACTTTGCTGGAGCAAAGGAGGACCTGGCATGATGAGAGCCCAATTCTTCTTGCATGGAAGGAAGTGTTCACCTGGAGCAGCTGCTTCTCCACAGCTCTGCCCTGGTCTTTGTGCCTGTAATCAAATCCACTGAAACAAATGAGTTTTTGCATTGAAAAAAGGGAGGTAAACCCACACTGAAGAAATGGTATCAGTTTAGTGAAGGGATAATTGCATTCTTCATCTGTCAGGAAAAACTGAGCTTGGGATTTACACTCCCTAACTCCAGCTTCAGCCAGGAGTGGGTGCAGTGCTGTTGAGTTCACCACTCCTGGCTTCCCAGGGGCTCTTTCTCTAGCTGGCTGACTGATCCTCCCCCAATTAGGAATTGTTCCTGATGTGATTGTGTCATTAGTCCAGAACACAGGCTGGAGACAGCAATTTGCTTCTCATTAGGAGTGAAACTTCCAATTGTCTCCCACAGTTTGCCCTAAGGGATGTCAGGTGCCATTACCTGGTTTCTGGAGGAGATGAATACAATCAGCAGAGCCTGGAAGGCTCAAGGTAAGGATATTGGTAGGGGAGAGCTTTCCTTCAGCTCACTGGTGTGAAGGTGACTTGCTGTGATAAATGCTTGTTAGTTATTTCTGTCTGATGCTGGCTCTGGGGAGCCAGCTGGAGCAAGTGGTGGCCTGATGGTAGATCCTGATGGGCTGAGTCAGAGGAGCAGCCCCCACACACTTCAGAGCAGAAGGAACAAGGAGGATTAACCCTGGAGAACAAACTCCTCTTCCATGCCTGCCAGCTCCCCCCATGTCCTGGCAGTGCTTGGATGGGATTCTGGAGCAGTCACTGCCCAGAGATGCTGGGTGCTGGGGTGTGAGTGGGCAGGCATGCAGCAGCAGAGATCCTGGGCTCCCTGGAGGCAATAGGAACCCTGGCTGAGCACCAGGAGTTTGCTTGTAGGGTTCCCAGTCACCCTTCTGCAGGAATGGATGAGGCAGGGAGAGGAATTAAAAGTCTGTGGCTGGAAAAGGAGTTCTGTGGAACCTTTCTCCATAGGTGGGTGAATTCCTTAGCAGAAGTCTCCTGAGAGCAATTGTAACTGGCTAATAGAGTTGGAATGAAACTGCTAGCCCTGCTCTGGAGTGTGTGGGAGGACCAGGCTCATTGTGTTTCCCAGGGCATCCCTTGTATCCCCAGGGTGAGCACAGAGGGGAGAGGAGTCACTGATGGAAGTGAGACCAGAAAGGCTAACAGGAGAAACTTTGCAGAGTGTAATTGCAAGGAAAATAACAGTTCCACTGTGTGTTAGCCTCCCAGAGAACATGCAGGAGCTACCTTGTTCCACCTTGCACTTGGAGCTCTGGAGAACAAACCTTGTGCAACTGTCTTGCAGCAGTTGGGTGCAGGCATTGCCTTTGCTGCCATGGCTACTGAGGAGGCAAGCAGAGCTATAGCCCAGCTGGCCAACAGCCTGGTGAGAGGGAGCTTTGATCAAAAGCACATTAATTGAGTTCATTGACAAAATGCAGTCCACTGTTGCATTGGCCAAGCATGGAATTCATCATAGGAATTATGACAGGGTGTCAAGGGTGGATGGAGCTGAGTACTGGATGTGCTCAGAGTGAGCAGGGGCTGGTTCACCATGGGGTAGACTTCATGAGAAGGTCATCTTAAGCAAGCAGACTTCTGGTCTTCTGGGGGCTCCTTGTCTTTGGAGCAGCTTCCATTCTCCAGAGTAATTCTGGACCCCAAATGGGCTACAGTACACTGAGAGCTTGAAGTGCTCCATGAGGGAGAGAATAGGGGCAGGTGTCTCCTACATCTTGTCATCCCAGCCTGTTTCTGCTCTTCTACACCCTTCCACAACACCAAGATTTGGGTTTGCCTTTGTCACAGGGACATTTCCCCACAGCTGAGAAGCAAAGGTCCCAGGGGCAAGGGGCACTTTGAAGTCCTCTGTCTCCCCTTGCTGAGAGCTTTCCCCCAAGAATTCCCAGACTCTGGTTATTTCCCCTACTGCTGTTTCACAGGATGTTAGGAGGTGGAAGGGACCTGGAAAGATCATCTAGCCCAATCCCCCTGCCACAGCAGGGTTCCCTAGAGCAGGTCAGACAGAACCATGTCCAGATGGGGTTTGTCACTTCTCCAGCTTGGATCTGTACCTGTTTGCCTGCAGTGCAGCCAGCACCAGGCACATGGGTTGGAACTACCACTCTGCTGGCTCTAACCTGGTTCCAAATGCCCCATTTCAGGTGGTGCAGGCAGAGGGAGGTGTGTGCTGGTGCACAGAAGCCTCTGAAGTAGCCATGTGATGGCTGAGCCCTTTGAACCCTTAGTTAGCTTCAGCTTAGAGCAGTTGCTAGCCTGCTTCACCCTGGCCAAGGGCAGAAAACCAAGCAGCTCTGAGCAGCTTTTGGGCATCTGTCCTGGGGGTTACTGAGCCAAATGTGGAAGAATCTGGTGCATGGTTGGACAGGGGGAAAGTGGCACTACCTGAGAGCCTGTGTGTGGCCAAGAGTAGATTAGCTTTGTCTAACCCTAGCTCATCTTTGATCTCAGGTCCTCCTGGAGGTCTGGTGACTGTGACAGAATCTCCTGGAGACACAATGCCTGTTAACTCCTTAGACCTCAGAGCACTGGTCTCCTTGCTTTATGCTTTCAGTGGCCACATAGCTACTGTCCCACTGCCATATGGATTTTGAGAGGTACAAGCACAGGGGCAACCCTTTTGGGAAGGGTTTCATTTTCCACAGCAAGAGCAGGCTTGGGGGATTTTCTTTCCTTAGCTCAAGTGGAGTAGGAAAAAGCAGAGAAGCTTTCAGGCACACTTGCCATTACTCAGGTCTGGAATAGAAGCATCAGATTGGAAAGGTAAATGCAAATTGCAGCTGATTGCTCAGGGTTTAATTAGAGATGTATCAGTTAGTTCATCTCTGAGAGAAAAGGTAGGTGGTAGGTGTGCAGTAGAGAGGATGTGAGCTGTAGGAAGAGATCTCATGGCATGCTTCTCTCCTAGGAGAAAGATGGAGATGGTTAGCTTATAGCCTGTGTGGCACAGAAAGGTTTCTGGGGATGAGTGGCTTGCTGCAAACCAGTATTTCCATTGGATCCATATTTAGTCAGGCTTCTTGCTGCTGGGAGAGGCTGGAGATGTAAATCCCAGTCTTCAAATGCTTTGGAGAAAGAGGAAACCCAATTTCTGCAGAGCCTCTCCCTGGGCAATTCACATGCTGGTATCCTATTTTATTTCATGTTGCAGTTTTGCAGGAAACAATTTCACCACTGTCTTCACTCTTTTTATCCATGCACAGTTTCACAACCTCACCTCTTCCTTTAGCAGCTTGCTGCTGAAGACAATAACCTTCCCACTGCCTGGCTTCCAGCACTGCTGATTTGGGGAACCTGTAGCCCAGAACTGAGCAGGAACTGATGGGCTGCCTGGAGGAAGAGTGACATCTCCTTCAATCCTCTCCAATGAGTCCTTAGAATTCCTCCACCTTCTGCTCAAACCACCACAAGTTGTTGCTAATACTCCTCAGGAAAGCCCCAGCCTCAGCTGTGGGTGCCTTTTGGTGACTGATACAAAGGGTTTTTTTCCTAGGAATAGAAGGAATTTTACACCCAAGTCACCAAAAGTCCAGTTTTCAACTCAAAACCAAAGCTCCAGTCTGAGCTCTTCAGCAAGACCTGCCCAGGTTGGTGTCCACACCTCCTGCTGCACTCAGGATGCATTTCCCTAGACCCATGGCTGAGACAAGCACAACTCTGGGGACATTTCAATCCCTTTCCTTCCAATTATCAGCTCAAATCCACCCCCTCTGTGCTGCTGAAGCAAACCTCTCACCTCTAACAGCACCTTTGGTTGACTAAGCCCCAATCTTCACTGGCCATTAGCTGCTTGCCTCAGATTAGGCTTTTTTTTCTCTTTCTTACTTTTATTTTTGCCCAAAGCTTCTGGAACTGCTCTGAAAAAAAATCAGAGTTCTGCTGCATTTCTTTAGCACAAGTTTAGTATCTTGTGGTAAATTAAAAGTGACTCCAAGGTTCCTGGTTTCCCTCTTGCCTGCCACATCATAAGAATAGCATCTATTTTGCTAATGTTTTCTTCTTCATCATTTTGTCCCTGATTTTTAGCAAGCTGCTTCACCTTTTGTTCTCTGTTTCTTTTCCATTGCCTCTTAAACAGATAATCTACCTCCCTGGGAGCTGACCTCCCTGATGGATTCTCTGCATTACCTCTTGATCTGCCCTCAACCTGAAATCTGATTCTGGATCTATCCCTGGAAGACAAAGTACAACTCCACTTCACCAGCTCTTCATCAGGGCAGGTGCTGGAGAAAAAGATCTCATTATCACTTTGCATTTTGCACTCCTTTCATTGCCTTGAGAGCACTTTCTCCAGTCTGACAGTCTTTAACATGTATATTCAGACTATTCCTGGTATTTAACTTCATCTCTGATCATCAAGGGCTTCTTTTCTTCTTCTGTGTCTTGTTGGTTTCTTCCTCCCCAAATTGCACTGAGCTGCAGCTTCTGGGGAGGATGAAGCATGCATGAACCTTCTGGGTCAGACACCAGCATGTAGCCAACACAGGCACCCAGTCCCCACTTAAGGAGTGAAGAGGGAATGTCAGATATCCATTACTGGGCTAGCTTCCAGCTCTTTGGCATTTCAGTATTGTCATATGGTTCTTATCCACCCTTATGTGATCCTTTGGTTTTGCCTCTCCCCATGAGATTCTGCTGCTGCCTCTGGTGTTGTCTCTAGTTCTGCCACCTAATGGGATGCTAAAGATGAAGGATAACCAGACAGGACTGAGTGTCACTGAACCCCAGCATGGTGGAGGGTGGAAGGGACCTCTGGGGCACCCAGTCCAACCCCCCTGCTCCAGCAGGGGCACCCACAGCAGCTTGCCCAGGATCACCTCCAGCTGCCTTGGGAATCTCTCCACACAAGGAGACTCCACAACCTCTCTGGGCAGCCTGGGCCAGGGCTCCAACACCCTCACACCAAACAAGCTTCTCCTCCTGCTCAGCTGAAACCTCCTGGCTTCCTAGGTATCCTGATGTCTCTCCAAGAGTAGACTTTGGGAACATCCCCATCTGATTCTCATACCCATGTTGTATACCCCAGGCTAACATGATCCATGGAGCCAACCACCACATCAAGCCAACCCAAGCTGATTTACTCTACCTCTCTTTCCCAGCCTGCTGGGTCCATGGCAGCACTGTGCCAAAACACTAATGCCAGGGCTGGAGGTGTTTGCACTTCTCTCCTCTTGGAGGAAAGGAAAGGACTGAGTTGGCTTGGTTAAGCTTCAAGGTGACAGATACATCAGGAGAAAATCATTAAGATGGGGAACACTGTGCAGCTTGTTGTCAGCTCATCAATTAGTTCATCCAACCCATATGGTCATAGTATAAAAACCACCAAGCACATGTGCAGAGCCTGAGCCTGAAGGAAAGCAAAGCAGAGCTAAATTACAGCCAAAAAACACCCCCAAACCAAAAAAACAACCCCAAAAAATCAACCACATAAAGGAACTGCTAGCCTGGCTTGCTTCTTGTTTCAATTTCAGTCTTTTCTCTTGACACCAACATGAGTTTTAAACATTTATTATGGGTTGATGGTGGTTTGCAATTTTCATTTGTGCTTTATTTCCCTGAGGAAAGCTCAAATGCAAGCAGGGCATGTGCTGTGCTCTCTGTTGCCTGCTGGATTGGGTCTGTGTGGAGTTTTCCAGCTGGGTTCACAAACACATCAGAAGTGAAATGGTTTGGAGAAGGTCACCCAAAGAACCAAAGGCCTTCATGGTAATAAAACACAGTGGTTCTTGGCTGGAAAAAAAACCCCAACATCTTTTCAGTCCTGCACCAAAAGGCACTTTTGGTTATCTGTTTGTCTGCTCAGAGCTGGGGAAATGAATTCCCTGGAGGCTGAAGGTGGGTGGTGACTGGAGTTTGTATTTGCAGCCAGGGGGTGAGAAGTGCTGTCTGAATATGGATTAACCTTAATCCAGATCAGGAGAGATGTCCCCAGTGATGACTGCATTGCCATTCAAAAGCCACACTCCCTTGCTGCTGAGGGTCATGGTTCAGTGGTGACCTGGCAGTGCTGCTTAACAGTTGGACTCCATGATCCCAAAGGTCTCTTCCAACCAAAACAACCTGATGGTTCTAGGACATTGCAGCAAGACATTCAGGCTTGACATGATCTGGTGGACAAGACACAAAGCAAAGGGGTCCATAACTTTCAAGGCATAAGAACAAGTTGGATGAAGCATGCAGGAAGCCTAACAACATCTCAAGCAAACACACAGCAGTGTTGGGCACATGGAGACTCCACAGCCCTGAGTGCTCCTCACTGAGATCAGGCTTCAAAATGTTATTGCTGGAACCATCATGTCTCTGCAAGGAAGAGACTCTGGTGAGATTTGGGGTGAAGGATGTGCTTTGAGAGTTGGTAGCTGTGTGTTCCAGGTGCCTGCCAGTGGCAAGGCATAGGGAGGTTAGTGGTGGAGGATCTTGGTGCTAGTAAGAGTAAGAGTAAGCAGTAGGACAGGCAGAGATTATAGAATCACAGAACATCCTGAGTTGGAAGGGAGCCACAAGGATCTTGGAGTCCAAGTCCTGGCTATGCACAGGACACCCCCAAAGTCACCCCATGTGGCTGAAAGCATTGGCCAGGTGCTGCTGGAGTTCCCTGAGAGCTGGTGCCATGAGTGCATCCCTGGGGAGCCTGTTCCAGTGCTCCACCACTCTCTGGGTGAAGAACCTTTGCCTAAGATCTCCCCTGCCCCTCCCCTGGCACAGCTTCATGCCACTGCCCTGGGTCCTGTCTCTGGTCAGCAGAGAGGAGATCAGCTCCTGCCCCTCCTTCACCTCTGGGGAGGAAGCTCTGAACTGCAGTGAGGTCTCTCCTCAGTCTCCTCTTCTCCAGGCTGACCAGACCAAGTGATTTCAGCCTTTCCTCATGTGGCTTCCCCTCCAGACCCTTCATCATTTTTGTGGCCTCCTCTGGACACTGTATAACAACTTCATATCCTTTTGGTATTGTGATGCCCAAAACTGCACCACAGAGATGGAGATCTGGATTCCAGGCACCATGCAATAGAGACCTCATGTTTCTCTGCTTTGTATCAGTCCTTCAGGATATTCAGCATGCCAACATGTCCTGAGGTGAAACTCTTATCTAGACACAGAAATAATTGGGGAATTTAACAGAGATGAAACACAACTGAAGACAAGGAACAAAGAGACCTCCCCAGCTCAAGTGTTTTGTTTGATAACAGGTCAGGAATTGGAATTACCAAATACCTTTGCAGATTCCTGTTAAAGTCATTTGATTACTTCAGTGAAAATGAAGTGGAAAAGCTGAAACTTCCCATTTCATCCTTTTCTGAGCAGTGGGTTGAGTGGTGATGTCCAAGCACCTCCCCTTCAGCCATGAGGAAACAGAAAGCAAGCAAGGATGCTGCCATCTGAGAGGCAACTGACCCCAGCCACTGCAGACAATACTTAATGTTCCAAAGGACTTGAAAGGAATTCTCTTCAAGGGCTTAGCTTACCAGAGGAAAAAATCAAAGAAAGGAATTTAAAACAGAATATTTTTGGTCCCATTTGGGGGTTTTGGTCAGGGAACTGAAACCTCAGTTATTGATGCAGCTCTAATCACAGGGCTCCAGACATCTGCTTGCCTCAATCCCTCTTGTTGGCAGGGGATGCTCACCCTTGGACCAAAGAGTGATCCACTGCAGAGCTGAGCTGCTGGAGCAGATGGAGTTAAAATCTTGATGCCAAGTGGAAATAATCACTCTCCCAGATGCATTAACTGCTCCTTTCACTGGACTCAGAGGGATCATTTTGACTCTTATTTGCTGTTTCATGTTATTGCCCAATTACTGTAATCTCAGCTCAGCTTGGAAAGGTCATCTCTGCCTTTTTTTGCAGCTGGGAGGCCAGGGGCTGAGGAAGCTTTATCCAGAGGTAATCAAGCCATTGCAATGGTCACTGATTAGAAAGCACCTTGGTTCTCTCCAGGTTCAGGTGCTCCCTGCCCTGTGGAAGCCATTTGTCTCATCTCAGCTGTGCCTCAGGATGTATTTAACACAGAATAAAGGCATCCAGGCTGTAATTTGGTCAGTTCAGGAAGCAGAGCATAATGATTTGCTTTCTTCCCCCTCCTTAGCCCAGCAAATCCCACACTGAGTGGCAGGCAGTGTAACTCTGCAGGCTGAGAGAAGGTGGCTGTGGCACCATGGGGGTAGCAGGATGCTGTCCCAGCACCACAGCAGCAGCTGATGGTCCTGGGAGCTGGTGTCTTGTGTTAATTGGGTCTGTATTCCCTCAGGCACCATCTGAGCATTGACTGTGGGGAGGGAGAAATCCCTTCCTCATCCTTCAGAAGATCTGCTGTACTTAGGCTGTCCTAGGAAGGAAGAAGGCAGGAGGAAGCTTGTTTTCCTGACACCAGATCATTCTGGAGCACTTTCTGTCTGCAATAGCTTTCTCAAGAAGGAGAATTGATAGAGAGAAGGCAGGGAGGACATCTGAGGGGTTCTGGGCTCTGTGTGGAATGAGCCACATGGCTCAGAGTGAGTGAAAAGAGACAGAGGAAAAGGAGAACAGAAAAGCCACAGCTGCACAAAGCTGAAGAGCCAGCCTTGCAGTGTCATGGGCTTGAGGTCCCCATGGAGAGCACAGTCCATGAGCTACAGCTGACCATGCTGACTAGGTCTCCAATGGCTCTGTGGGGCTTTCCACAAGGTTGGCTTCAGAGGAGATGCCTACACTGTAGACATCTACCCACGGGTGGATGACTCCTCCCTTTGGCCAAGACAAAGAGGACACTGAGTGGTTTCACCTCCATTTAACACAACACCTGCTCTCTGGGAAAAGCCAAAGGCATTGAACTGGACTCTGAGCTGGATTTTGTCCTGAGATATTGGAGGACATAAGCACTGACAGCTTCTTATTGAGCAGAAACCTGTGAACAAGAAGGTCTGAGAGTCTCTGCTAGGAGAATCTCTGGACACTGGCTCTGGAGGCCTGCAGATGGATCAGGAGGCAGCTATGGGAAACCAGATGCATCAGGAAGATTTGGGGACCTGAGAGTTACCTTGTCCTCCAGAAAAACACAGATGAGAGTCTCCTTCATGGGATGGATTCATGGCAAAGAGCAGCAGTCTGCAAGACAAGCTCTCCAGGAAGGTGAGACAGGTACCTTACAGATGGTTCCTCCAGGGAGAAAGGGAACCTTCCCCCAGCTCTAAGAAGGTGGCTGGGGACAGCAGGATGAGACAGCTTGTTCCTCCTGATGAAGTCTTGACAGGATTGCAACAGCACCTGAACTCCCAGGGCATGTTCCAGTCAGGATTAGCTTTGCCTCCCAAGAGTAGTGTCACTGTCACACCCAAGACCTTCAGTCAGAGCTCAGATACCAATGCCTGGGGCTTTCTCCACAGTCCTACTCCCAGGCATTGAAGGAGGAGGAGGGAGGTTTAAGGAGGATGGGAGAAGCTGAGGAGGTTTTTGGAGGCCTCTTCTTTCCTCTCATGGAAGTTAGCAATGGTTTGTCAAGCAGCTGAGTTATCCAGGACAGCTCTGGCTTTCTGACTCCATTACCAGCCACAGCTTTAATTCAAAACTGGTCACCTCTTCTTCTCCTCAGCCTTGTCCCTCAAGCATCCCTCATCCACAAGAAGTGAAGATGTCTCCACTGCCACCTCCTGTACACTGCTGGGGGAAGGGCAGTGCCTTGGAGAGCAGAGGGAACGAGCTGAAGGTGTTTTGTAGGCTCTGCATCACCTTGAGTGCCTGAGCTGCCTTCTAAACTCAACCTGGCTAATAGCCCAAACCAGGATTTATGGCAGTTTCATCAGGATGAGGCTGGTTGGGAAGACATTACACCATGGAGAATGTGCCACCTGGACAGAAATGACTCAACTCAAATGTGGCAGCATGCACAGGGGTATGAATTTCTCTCATAAAACACCCAGCAAAGAACCATCATCACTCACAAAACTCAGGGATTTTAGCAGCAGAAAGAAAGGCTTTGGACCAAGAAAGGGCTAAAGAATATCACTCAGGGATCAGTGGAGGAATGTGTCTCTTGAAAGGAGTTGACACTAATGTGGGATTGATGGTTTCTGAAGGAGCTTTTACCTGCCCTTTATATCCAGGGTCCATGGCAAAGGGAGAATTTTCCATCTCATAACATCTTTTCCCTTGCAATGAGGAGGAAATGAAACTAGAAGGTTTTCCATCCCTAAAAAATGTATTATCCAGGTTATCTTGGGGGAGATGTCAAGAAAGAAACCAATCTCTTTGCAGCAGTGGAATTTCAAAGCCTGCTGATTTTACTGAGCCAATTGAATTCCTCTGGTGTAGCAGTGCTGCTTGGTCCTTACTTCATCTCAGGTGCTTCTGAAAGGCACTGGAAAAGCAGAACCATGTTCCCTTCTAGACACATAAATCAGATTCTCTTCAGCCACATGCTTTTAGATTGCAAACATCAAAGCTGGGGGAGAATTTCCCATCTCTCAGGTGAGCTGTTGCCAGAGAAGGGCTCCCTCAAGTGATGTCTTAGCCACCACCACCTTTGCTGCTTGCTCCTGGTGTCTCCTGGGCTTCACTTTGGGCCAAAGCACTGGTTTGTACAATACTACAGGAAGGAGGAGTTCTCAGCAGGGCAAAATAACCAACCCCCCCTCTCTATCTAATCAGGGTAATTAGAACAACCAAGGAGGGGGCTGTGGGTTTATGTCTTCTGCTTCCAAAACAGGTCAGGTAAGGACAAGCCCAGTTCCTGCCTCCTCTCCAGGCTGAGTCAGTGCAGTGCTTCTGCTGAGGTGAGCAGGAGCTCAGCCTTCAGCTCAGACATCCTCTGACTCCCCCAAAAGAGGCTAATCAGCAGAGATAATCCCATTTAGGAAGATAGAAGGCAGAAGAGCTGCAACTGTTCCCATGAACTCTGCTTCATGACTAACCAGGGCCATTTCTGCCCTGCTTCACTTGTCATTTGTGTCTGTAGATGTTGGGGAAGCTCCAGCCCTGGAAGCTGTTAAGATCAGGCTGGATGGAGCTCTCCCAGCCTTGGACACCTGGAGATGGGGCTGGAGATGCCTCCCTCTGTGCAATGCTATTCCCCAGCTGAGCTCTAAGGGCTCCTCAGGGGAAGCAGTGCTCCCAGTGCTCCCCTGGCCTCTCTGCCACCCCAGAAGCAGGTTGACCCTGGCAGATGGCTATGCCCCAGCTTTTCCTGAATGGGAAACTGGGGAGCTGGAAGAACTCTAGCCAAACACTTCTCCATGAGCTTCCAGGCATCTTTGCTTCTCTGCCCTGATGTCCATGCTGTTAAACAATCATCCTCTGTCCTTCTCCCTTCTTCTCTCACATGAACCCTTGCTTCACTGCTGCCCTTTCAGAGCTGCCCCAGCTCAGGCACCTTCTAGCCAGTGCTGCTGCCTCCTAAACAGCTTCTCTAAGGTTAAAACTCCCTGTAAGGATCAGAATCATTCTTTCAGGTTCCCAGCATCCACTCTGCCATTAAGACAATTTCCATCATAAGCATCCCTTACACAAAATAGTAGCTACTTTGTCTTCACCATCTCTTACAGCACTGGCTGCTGCCCAACCCTGGAGCAATTAAATTCCAATTCATGGCATCCCCAGGGGAAGGCTTAGAACACCAGGGCTGGGCTGATGCTTAGCATTCAAACTTTCCTCTTCCTCTCTCTGGAGAACCACCTGAAGTGACTCTTTTGTTTCTAAAGGATCAATCCAGATCTTTTGGGGTTGATATAGTTGTCCAGTTCCTCTCTATAAAGCCTTGTCTCCCCCAAGGCAGTTAGAAAAGCTGGAGGAAAGGATGTGTGGAGGGCCAGGACTGTTTACACTGAGCTGACAAGTGGGATTCCATTGTGGCTTTGATCCTTTCCATCTCTCTGAACTCACAAGGGATAGGAAGCATCTCAGAGGCTGAGTCTATCTACAGCATGTCCCCAGATGACTGAGTTGTCCTGAGTTCCCTGGTGATCTGCTGGGAGACAGACCATCATCCATCTGTCTGCATAGAGGTGGCATTTTAGAAAGAGATGCCTCAAGTTGCACCAGGGGAGGGTTAGATTGGGTAGAAGAAACAATTTCTTCCCTGAAGGAGTTGTCAGGCATTGGCCCAGGCTGCCCAGGGCAGCCACCATCCCTGGAGGGGTTCCAAACCCAACTAGATGTGGTGCTGAGGGCCATGGGTTAGTGGCATGGGGGTGCTAGGTTGCTGGTTGGACTTGATGACCTTAGAGATCTCTTCCAACCTTCATGACTCTGTGACTCTGTATCTGATCTGTATTTCCTTCCAGAACCTTGGTGGGGCAGAACAGATGGGTTCAGCCCCCAGCCTGGACACCAAAGAGATGATGAGAGATGGGTTCAGCCCCCAGAGTGGACACCAAACAGATGATGGCCACATGTAAAGGTCAAGAGGCATGTCTGGTGTCTAAGCTAACACCACAGGCAAAGAAAACTCAAGGCTTGACTGAGTTGCTCAGACAATGCCATTTGAGACTGAGATACCTGCACCAGGCTGGCAGTTGTCACCTGGGACCTAGGAGAGACCTAGGTGGCCATTGGAAGTCAGGAGTGACAGAGGCCATTTCCAGTGGCATGATGCTGGGGTTCTGCCCTGCAGCCAAGCCCCTAGCTCACATGGGTGGATTTGCATTTCAGTGTTTGAATCTTGAACCACAACCCATCCCAAACTCTTTGTATTTTGGGGTTCTTCAGGGCCTGATGCCACAGAGTCGTGCTCAGTGTCAGGGACATGTAGGTGGTGCTACAGTACCAGTGATAGACAACAGCAAGCAGCCTTGACTGCCTTCCTGACACTCATTTAGCTGCTGCCATTAATTAGTCAGGCCTGTAGCTTCAGTGGCATGGTTCCTGCTTGGTGTGCAGTTCTCATCACCTAGGCTGGAGAAGCAGCTTCCAGCATGCTCAGCAAAAATTACTTGAGGCCAACTTGACTTTGCATCCCAGAGGCCAAACTGGGACACATCAGACATATCTCAGCCCAGCTTTGCTTCAGGCAGCAGTGAAAGAGGATGCAAAAGAGCTCCTGGTGAGGGTCCTCTCCCCATGCCATGACACCAAGGGCCAGAGGCCATCTTTGCTGGTCAGCTGAGGAGGTGAGGAGCTGCATTCTGGCCCTAGCCAAGGCAAGGTTCAAGCCCTAGCCTGTTTGCTTGGACATCTCTCTCCCTGTGAAGAGAAGGTGGTGGGAGGGGGAAAGTTCCTTCTGATGTGGATGCTCTGCAGGTTGCAGAAGCAGCAGAGAGCAGGATGATCTCCAGGAGGAGGTGGGAGGCAGAGGAGGTTCAGTTAGTGCATGGAGGAGAGGAGAGTGCAGGCTGTATTCCTGCCTCTGGCCCAGGGGGGGTTGCATTGCTGCTTTCTGGTCAATCAGTTCTTGGTGAAGTTAGCTACAATTTGAGGATATTTTTGTGTCTTTTGGGGTTCTGGTTTTATTTTCCCTCCCCCTGTTTTTCCTGCAACACCCCTTTGCTCTGCTGGGACTTTGGGCTTTGGAGCTTTGTTGGTTAGTTGCTTTTTTCCCCCTTTTTAATATCTATTTGGTCTTATGGTTTATTCACTGAAAATATTGGTTCCTCATCAGAAATTAAACAGCTTTTTGGCCCCAAAACACAGCTTTCCAGCCAAGAAATGGCTTTTCACTTTCAGAATAAGCCTTTATTTGGGTACAACTCACATCTTGAGACCTTTTCTTTAGCATAAAAAGCCTCTCTTGTACACAGAGAAATCATGTGGGTGGGGAATCTCCTTGGGAGCATCAAGCTCATGGTGCCTCACCTCCACCTCTTTGCTGTCTTTGGGATCTTTGGAACACCCCATTTTGCTCACAGCTTAGATGAAAGCATGGTGGAAGCACAGTTCTGGCAGACACATCCTTTCTTATGTTTCCCAGACACTGAAATAGAAACCTCTTCTTATATCTCTTCAAAAGCCCAACCAGCAACCTGTCACCCCCATGCCACTAACCCATGGCCCTCAGCACCACATCTGGATGGGTTTTGAACCCCTCCAGGGATGGGGACTCCAGCACTGCCCTGGGCAGCCTGGGCCAATGCCTAACAACTCTTGCTGGGAAGAATTTCTTCCTAATAGCCAAACTAAACCTCCCCTGGGGCAACCTGAGGCCATTTCTTGGTTCCAGAAGAGAGAGAGGATGCTGCTTTCAGCAGGGGACCAGAGACTGTGTCATTGCAGGCAAGAAAAGAACCAATTCAATGATAGAATCATGCAATCCCAGAATGGCCTGAGCTGGAAGGGAGCCACAAGGATCATGGAGTCCAACTCCTGGCCATGCACAGGACAACCCCAAAGTCACCCCATGTGGCTGAGAGCATTGGCCAGATGCTTCTGCAGTTCCCTGAGAGCTGGTGCCATGAGTGCATCCCTGGGGAGCCTGTTCCAATGCTCCACCACTCTCTGGGGCAAGAACCTTCCCCTAATACCCAACTTAACCCTCTCCTGGCACAGTTTCATGCCTTTCCCTCAGATCCTGTTGCTGCTCACCAGAGAGAAGAGATCTCTCAGTGAGGACAAGCACTTCTCAGAGAGATTTGGGCAGTGAGAACTCTGCAGCTCTGCTGCCTCCCCACTGCCTGCCTGGCCCCTGGCACACAGGCAGAGCACCACAGCCCCTCCCAGCACCTACCCTGCATCTCCAGCCCTCTGCTCCCAGCCACTGCAGCTCAGCTAACAGAGCCTTTGAAGGCAGATGATAAAGTTTCTCTTGTTTCCTCTTTTCTTCCCTCTTTAGGCATTTTTGCTCTTGAAGCCACTTTGGAAAGAAGGCAGAGGGGAGGGGAGGGGGGGGAAGCCTCTTGCCTGCTTTGCATGAAGCTGCTTCCCAGCAGCACAGCAGCAGTCCCATTGTCCAAGCAGAGGCATAGAAGAGGGTTGTTGGTCTAAGAAAAGATATTAGCTCTCTCCAGGAGCCTTCCTTTGAGAAGAGAGTCACAACCCAACATAGCCTGAAAGGGAACTTCAGCCTCCAGTCCCAATTCCCTTCTCTTAAGACCTTTTTCTCTGCCTAGAGTAACAAAGCCAGAGCTTTGGGGCACTGCACACACCCACACCTCTCCCTGCTTGCCTACTGTCATCCTTCAGTGAGCAACAAACAAAAGGCTTCCCAAAACATCCCTCTGGACTTCTCCTGGACTAGGAAGCTTGGCTTCTGAAGGCCAAGTCCTGAGCATGATGCTCAGAAACATGGGCTGCAGGTTAGGTCTCAGCCAAGAGATATTAGGTGTGGGGCTGTTTTGTTGGGGTTTTAATTTCTGAGCTTCCCATGGGACAAGCTCACAGGCTGTGGCTGCCCAGGGTATGGCTGCAGGGGTGGGCAAAGACCCAGCTGAGGGCAGCAGAAGCATGAGGCATATTTGGGGTGTCCACCTACACCCCAGCAGGCACTGCAGCTGCCAGCCACTGCTGGCCAGGCTGCCCCCAGACATTGTGCCAGCACTTCCCAGGGTGTCTGCCAGGCTCTGTGTGAGCAGGAGATGGACACAGCAGGGAACATGCTGTGCTCAGGCTGCTCCCCAGAGTCCTCCTTAGAAGCAATATCAATATCCCCTTGGCCTCCAGCAGCTCAGGCCCATTGTAAACTCTGCTGTTGGAAGGGCAGACAATGCTGCTGTGTGTGGAGAAGAAAATACCACTTAACAAAAGGACATTTGCTGCCAGATACTGCTTTTCCCTCCAGCTACAGGGAAAATGTCCCATGATAAATAGTAATCTCTCTGTTTAATACACTGCTGAGAGATGCTGGGACCCTGCAGTGATGAGGAGAGGCTAGAGCTTTTGTACAGCAGCTTGTGCTTCTCTTAGGGATGTGCTGAAAGTGGTTTTTGGTCCATCTTCCAGAATGAATCTCTTTCAGGGCTTGTCCAGATGGAGCTTCCAGCTGAAAGCTGCTAAGAGTCAGGAGGTCTGGGTCTGACACCCTGCTCTGCTTGGGCTTTTCACTGCATCTTTAAAGGAACTTTTGGATTTCCTTCCAACATGCTAAGCAGGACAAGAGTCTGACACCTTCCCTAAGCTCTCTGGAGCTCTGTGCTCTGTGTCTGGGGTGAAGACACAGAACCAAAGACACAAAGATACAGAAATCAAGTGGTCAGGCACTCAAACTGATGTTCTGCTTCTCCTGCCACTGGCTTTAAATCCAGCCTGGAGGATGGAGGATAAAGCCAAGGGACTGAGGAGATTTAGCCTAATTCAGGAGCACATGATATTTTATGGCTGCAGCAGTGGAAGGAGAGAGGAGGCTGGGTCATTAGCAAGCCCCCAGATTGTTTGGTTGCTCTAAGCAGGCTGTGCAAAGGAAACAAAGCAGGAGGAAATTGGCCCACAGGGGCCCTGAGATTCTTCTAGTGATGTTCTTGGGTTTATTATTTGTGTGTTGTGCTTAGCAGAAGGTTTAAAAGCAGCCAAGTGGGAACCATTGGTTTCAGCAGCAGGAGTGGATCCAGCAGCATTGAATTCATGTGGCCACAGTATCAGACTTGATAAGACTGAGCCAGGGCTAGTAGGGACTGAAGGGAGATGGAAGGAAAAGCTAACCAGTTCCTTTCCCTGCCCCTTGGGTGCTCTGGGTGTCTCACACTGTGCCAGCTCTGGGATCAGGTGAATATTGTACTTCTGCTGGTATTTCAACAGCACCTTTGGCAAACCTCTCCCAGGCTTCTCCCCACAGCAGCCTCCTGTGAGCATTTCACCTCTGCTCCTCCTGGAATTCCTGGCTATTCCTTCCTGCTCTCTGCCCACCCTGCTCTGGCTCCCTAATTGCAATGTTGGTTGGTGTTTCCTACCCTAGGCTGTAGCTTTCTGCTGCACCAGACCAGCCTTGGGCATCCTCTGAAGGCAATTCCTCTGCCAGATTCTCAGCTCCATCCTTGCCCTGCTTCTGGCTCTGTGCTTGGGTTCCCAAAGCAGCTTCTTGCTGATGCCTCAAAGAGAAAATGCCCATGGACATCTTTGAGGTGGTTCCCCTGCCCCACCTGAAGCAGAGGATATGTTTCAGTTCCATCCTTGTGCTCAAGTTGGCATTGCCACTGAACTGTTCACTAGGACAAGACATCAAACTGGGATGTACTGGGAGGTTGCTCAGGCTTTCAGAAGAGGCTGACACACAGGAGAAGCATAGAACAAATAACCCTCTCTCTTCATAGAGTTTATTAGCATTTTCTAGAGATAAGATGTTCCAGGACCAGCACAACTCCAATCCAGCACTTGCCCAGCTGTTTACTGAGTGGATAGAGCCAGTGCAACTCATTGCAGTTGGTGGCTACCAGGTATCAGGAATAAAACAAAAGCAAAATGCAACAAGCTTTTCAGTCAGGGAGGATGATGGTAAACCATGAGCAATCTCATTCTGTCACTGGTTCTGAAACCAGAAGCCTTGGATCTTCCCAAACTAGAAGCAAGAGGCAGAGTTACTGTTGATTTGGACAGTCCCATCAGCTAGGACTGGTTCAGTGTTAGGGTAGGAAGGAGTGAGGATGTGATTTGGCTGATCTGCAATGAGCACTGTTATTCTTTTGCAGAGGAAGAGAGTCTAATCACATCTGGCAGGTCTGCTGGCTAGAATGTGTCCCAGTATCCCATTACATTTCAATTTACATGGATTACCTTTCCCTGGGAAAGTTCCCTGCACTTCTGCCCATTGAATTAAAGGGCTATTATGAAAATTGAGCAGGACATGGCAGTGATCTGGATGTTTAAGTTCACCCTGGGAGGCAATTAGTGCTAATAAGTCCTGTACCTGATGCCTGCCTCACTTGTCTCAAAAGCAGAGCAGATAAAAGGCCTCAGGTGGAGAAGTGGGACAGAAGTTTCTTGGGCTAATTCCTTTTCTTTGGGGTAGGGGAAGGCAGAATCTTACCAGTGCTTATCAGTACTTCATGGGTGGGGGGCAGGAGGCTGGGGCCAGGCTTTGGTCAGTAGTGCCCAGGGACAGGACAAGAGAGAACAGGCACAGACTGCAACATAGCAAGCTCCAACTAAACATCAGGAGGAACTTCTTGACTTTGAGAGTGGTGGAGCCCTGGCCCAGGCTGCCCAGGGAGGTGCTGGAGCCTCCATCTCTGGAGACATTCCAACCCCACCTGGATGTGTTCCTATGCAACCTGCTGTGGGTGACCCTGCTCTGCCAGGGGGGTTGGACTGGATGATCTCCAGAGCTCCCTTCCAACCCCTAACATGCTGTGATTCCACCAAACCTGCCAGCAACAAAGAACAGAGGAGCTGTGTCTGTGGGGACAACATCAGAGCCCAATTCTGTATCCTTCAGACTGTGCAACTTCCAGCTGAAAAAGGAGCATTCAGAATCAGTGGTAGTTCACTCAGTGTCTTGCAGCACAAATGCTATCCAAAGCATCCTTGAGAGCTAATGATGTTAGGGAGACAAGTAATTAAAGCAGAAGGAATCAGGCAGGCATTTAAAGGCTCAACAAAAGCAGAGGAAACACTTTACAGCCCAGATTTGAAAGGAGATGAAGACTTGATCCCTGTAATCTCTATTGATCAAGGCATTTCCAATACACTCCTCACTAGCAGAGAAAGGAGTTGAGGAGAATGTCCCTAACCTCCCTGTGCTCTGCCAGAGGGCTCAGCCAGTCCTCTTCTGCTACTGCCAGGGCACAGTACAAACCATGAACTGCACAGTCCTAGAGAGTATTCCTGGCCTGTAGCAGACACAGTGTGTCCAGCAGGAGCAGAGAGGTGATAATCCTTCTGTACTGGGCACTGTGGAGGCCACACCTCCAACCTTAGGTTGAGTTTTAGGCACCTCACTAGAAGAAAGACATTGAGGCATTGGAGCATGGCCAGAGAAGGGCAAAGAGGCTGGGGAAGGGTCTAGAGCACAAGGGTTGTGAGGAGCAGCTGAGGGAACTGGGCTTGGTTAGCCTGGAGAAGAGGAGGCTGAGGGGAGACCTTCTCACCCTCTGCAGCTCCCTGAGAGGAGGCTGGAGCCAGGTGGGGCTTGGGCTCTTCTCCTGGGTTACCAGTGAGTAAGACAAGAGGAAATGGCCTCAAGTTGCAACAGGAGAGGTTCAGGTTGGGTAGCAGGAACAATTTCTTCCCAGCAAGAGTGGTTAGGCATTGGCCCAGGCTGCCCAGGGCAGTGGTGGAGTCACCATCCCTGGAGGGCTTCAAAAGACATCTAGATGTGGTGCTGAGGACCATGGGTTAGTGGCATTTTCTGGTTGGACTTGCTGATCTTAGAGGTCTCTTCCAACCTTACTAACTCTCTGATCCTACAGGCAGGAGCACAGGCTCTTTGGTTTAGGCATTCAGATTTCACAGCTGAATCCTTCCAAGCCTGAAGCTTGGCACAAAGGTGCAATAAGGCAACAAGGAAAAAGGATGTGCAGGAGCTGCACTGAAGGATCCTACCCTGAGAAATAGAGGGATGAAGAAAGAGGCTGGTGGTAAGCAGAGAAAGGGAGGAGAAATGCAGAAGCTGGAGCTGGCCCAAGCTGATGGTGCTTGAAACAAGAGAGCCTCATGGACAGCATGCACTGAGCTGAGGCTGCTGGCTCAGAAATGGCTCCTGAGCTCCTGAGAAGCTGACATGGGGCAGAAGGGTTTGAAAGGAGAGGATCCAGCTCTGCCAGCTTCAAGGCAGCCAGCTTTTACCTCCCTGAGAAACAAGAGCCTTCTGAGGCACCTGAAAGGTTCTGCTCAGCAGCAGTGCTGCCCATTGCACTGTAGTTAACAAATGAAAAGATTCCCACGTTGGTAAAGGCTAAGGACATCTGTTCCAGTGGCAAATTCCTCACCTGCAGGTTCTTTATCATCTTTGTACCTTCTAAATGCAATAGCACACCGGGGACAGAAGCAATAAAGAGTTATTGTCATGCAAATCTGGCTAGCAAGGAGAGCAGCAATCAGGAGGTCAAAAAATAAAAGGCATGGGTGAATATTTATCAGTGCAATATTGCCCAAAGCTCTCTCCAGGCTCCTGGATGTGTCTGTGGTTTTATACCCAGCTACACCAGTGCAGGAGCTGAAGCTCAGAGATGTAGAAAGCTGTGTTCAGAGAAGCTTGTTCACTGTTTCAGGTCTGCTCCTATGGCAAGATAGCAGCAGAGGAGGTGCCTGGGGAGGAAGAGCATCTTCTGAAGGTTGGGTTTGAGTGTGCTCATTGGGAAAGACTCCTTGAGGAAGGATTTGGGCTTTGAGGTCCATTTTCAATGTGCTTTCAAATCCCCAAGGTTTTGCTGTGGAAGTATTCTCAATGCAATGAGCATTGCAGAGAACAGAGGGAAGCTCAAAGGTGCTAGAAGCAGTTGAATGCAGTTGGATTTCTTCACCTTTCACAGAACAGTAGCACTAGAAGCAGCCCAAGCCCAATGGGCATACCCAGGTACCAGGGGAAGTGGAGCCACCTCTTCTCCTTGCTTCCAAGCTCTACCTGCTCTCCTCAGCCCAGGAAAGGCTCCTGTCCCTTGTGAAGTCTTTTCAGTGCCTTGCAAATTGCTGCAGAAAGCAATTTCTAGGTTCAGCTGCTCTGATGGTGCAGCTAAATATTAAAGACAGCACAGATGGGATTTCCAAGCCACTTCATGCAAGTCATCTCCCCCCTTTCCCTTTCTGAAGAGCATGAGTGAATTCTCCTGGAAGCAGGAGAGAACAAAGGAGTGCTAACACACCAAGAGCCCTGGGGAGAGCCTGCAGCTCCCTCCAGTCACTGCTCCAGTTGCTGGCCTGAGGGGTGTGGGGTCATAGAATAAAAACACAGAATGTCCTGAGCTGGAAGGGACCCACATGGAGCCCCCAAGTTCTGTGTCTGCACAGGACAAGCCCAGAAATCACAGCATGTGCCTCAGGGTGTTGTCTAAATGCTTCTTGGAGCTGTGTGTTCTTCTCATTTCTGCTTTTCCACACACACCAGTGCACTTCCAGCCTGGGCAGCAGTCACTGGGCTGCTCTTGGCCAAGCCTCAGGCACTGCTGCTTTCCCATGGCCTGGCTCACCAGGAATACATGAGGAACCACCCAAATCCAGTGTCTTCTGATGAAGATTCCAGAAAAACAAGAGGGAGGAGGACCCTGGGCATGACCACAGATGGCCAGGGTGGGATTCATGCATTCTGCCCCTAGATACCTGCAAACCAGGTGGCTGTGTCCCAGTTCTGTGTAAGCTCTGGCCTCAGGACATGGACCTTCTGAGACTGCTCAGCCTGGAGAAGAGAAGGCTTCAGGGAAAGCTCCTAGCAGCCTTTCAGTGCCTAAAGGGGGATTGCAAAATACAAGGAGAGACCTTTCAGCTGCTCAGCCTGCAACAGGACAAGGGGGAATGGAGAGAAGATGAAGGAGGGGAGATTTAGACTGGAAATTAGGAGGTTCTTTCCCCAGAGGGTGCTGAGACACTGGCACAGGTTGCCCAGAGAGGCTGTGGCTGCCCCATCCCTGGCAGGGTTCAAGGCCAGGCTGGATGTGGCCCTGGGCAACCTGCTCTAGTGGGTGGCATCCCTGCCCATGGCAGGGGGTTGGAGCTGGGTGATCTTTCAGGTCCCTTCCAACCCAAAGCATTTCTCTCTCCATCCACTGCCACACACCACAAACTTGTCTTGCCCCAAGGTGGTTTCTGCCAGCTTCTCACAACAGCTCTCCAGGCTTTCCCAGGCATTGCCAGGCTCTTTCTTTGTTCATCTTCAGCTTCTGCTCTCAGTATTTCCCAGAAATCTGCTTTAGTATGCTTAGAATTTGTTTCTGTGTTGCCTTCTGCTCTGTGCACCAGCAAAGTGATTTCTTTGAAGGCTGTATGGATTTTCTCCTGCCTTCTGGTTTTTGTCTGTACTGAGCTGGAAGGTTTGGGGAGAGAGGAAGAAAAGGCTTTCTGAGCCTTTTAAACAGAAACTGCTGGAGATATTTATGTATTAATAGATTTGTACTAGGAGACAGACATCCCCATAGGTGTTCAGCTCTACTTGAATCAAATCATCCCCAAACAAAAGCAGCAGAAGGAAGGCAAGGGTGGAGTGGCTGTAAGGAAGGAGCTGGGGCCCTGTTCTCTTCTAGCCCTTTCTGCTTCTTTTGCTGCAGACTCTCAGCAGAACTGGTCTCTAGGTTTCTTCAGCCATTGCCTTCTGAAGGAGGTTATCATCTCAACTCCTTTCTCCAAGCAGACTTCCCTGCAAGCTTCTTTAGGTGCCAGAGCTGTGTTCTGCAGCAGGATGACTTCAGGCAGAGGTTTCTCTGGCTCAGAGCAGACACAGTTAGTTGCCTTCAAACCCATGGCTGGTACCTCTGGATCCTTTCTCCCTGCAAACACCTTGATGAGCTGGGCAGATAAATGCAAAGCCCAGTCCAGTCTGTGCTAGACTAAGGAAGAAGCAATTGACTGGTAGCTGAGGATGGTGTCCCCTGTCATCAGGGAGGCAATGTTCCTCATGGATAATGAGGGTCTGCAGGGATGTTAGAGGGTGTTTGACCTTTGCTTTGCAAGCCTGGGCTGTTCCTGAGGCTTTTCTACTCTGTCTCTGCACATGTGTGTGATGACTTCTCCTCTCCTTGTCAAGCATAAGTTACTTGTCATGGCTTTATAGACCTGAGAGACCTCCTAAGGGATCTTGACCATCATCTCTCATTGCCTTTAGTCAACTCCAGTGCCCTCTGGAGACCTGTCCACAGTGTCCTGTCACCAATCTGTTAGCTTTGCAGGCAGGAGAGGTTTGTGTGCTGCCTCTCCTGCTGCTCCTTACACCTGTCAGAAACTCAGAGCTTTCAGAGCCCTTTCTGAACCATTTCCCTGGCACCTGTGAAAGAACTTGACAGCAATTCCTCCTCAGCAGTGAGCACACAGAGGGAGCACACACAGACCCCCCCACTGCCACATTGCTCTCTGCTGTTCTCCCTTCACTGGAGCAGCTGTTGCCCTTGCTGCAAACCTCTTCCATCCTTTCATTCTCCTTCTGTGCTTTGACCCACACCTGGCACCACTGGGCTCTGGACTCACAGCCCTTGATCAGATCAATAACTAGGAACTCTAAGAACTCCAGCTACAAGCTACAAGCTGCTTTTTCCTGGCTCTCTGGAAGCTCAGAGTCCCACTGCTTTGGGCTTCATTCTTTCTGAGCATGGACTGGCTGAGGTGTCCTGGTCCAACAGCAGCTCAGGTATTGATCCCAAGTCTCTTCTCTATTGAATTTCTCTTCAGGCATCCAAATGAATTAGATTCTCTCTCAGAAAAGCCAGGCCCAGCAGCAAATAGAGTGGATCTGAGCAGAGAGCTTGCTCTGTTGTTTTATAGCATGCAAACAAAACTGTGAATCTTCTGAGGTTATTTAAAGAACAAAAGTCCTGGGTTGGTTTTAGTGGCCTATTGTTTTTATCTTTGGATTCCTTTGATTGAGGCTGCAGAAACTTGTGTTCATCAGTCACAGGAGTGACACAGGTCTGTAAGGATAAGCTCCTTTCACAGAATCACAGTGTTAGGGGTTGGAAGGGACCTCTGGAGATCATCCACTCCAACCCCCCTGGCAGAGCAGGGTCACCCACAGCAGGTTGCACAGGATGGTGCCCAGCTGGGTTTGGAATGTCTCCAGAGATGGGGACTCCACCAGCTCCCTGGGCAGCCTGTTCCAGGGCTCCACCACTCTCAAAGTCAAGAAGTTCCTCCTGATGTTTAGCTGGATCTTGCTATGTTCCTGTCTGTGCCTGTTCCCTCTTGTCCTGTCCCAGGGCACCATTGACCAAAGCCTGGCCCCAGCCTCCTGCCCCCCCCACCCATGAAGGGTTGCTAAGCATTGATCAGATATCCCCTCAGCCTTCTCCAGGCTACCCAGCCCCAGCTCCCTCAGCCTGTCCCCCATGAGAGAGATGCTCAAGTCTCCCCATCAGCATTTCTGCAGCCCTTTCCTGTGCCCTCTCCAGAAGTTCCCTGTCCTTCTTGAACAGGGGAGCCCAGAACTGGACCCAGGACTCCAGATGTGGCCTCACTAGGGCAGAGGAGAGAGGGAAGAGAACTTGCCTCAAGCTGCTGGCCACACTCTTACTGATGCACCCCAGGATGCCTTTGGCCTTCTTGGCCACAAGGACACATTGCTGCCTTGTGATCATCCTGTTGGCCACCAGGACAACAGCTTCCTGGAGGAGAGGTTGTTTTACTGTGCCCAAAGCTTGAGGTCAAGTTCAAACTCAAAGTTCTCAGTCACTTAGTGTTTTCACACCTTGGGCTCACTCTCAGGCTAGAGTCTGGAAGTTTCCCAGTTTGGGAAGATGAAGCACAGGGGGGTGGAGTGAGAAGCATTCCTCCAGCACTGATTTGGACATTGCACCTCAACCCCCATCATCTGGGAGGGCTTTTTGCACAGTGGACAAAGGAGCCTGGGCCAGTGACCAGTGAGGCAGAAAATGACCAACTGATACCAGACAGTCAGAGGACTCCAACATCAGCTCCAACATCTTCTCCAGCAGAAGGAAAGGTGACCCTGAACCACAAAGCTTTTGTCCCACCAACTCTCCAGGAAGAGAACAGAAAAGGCTCCAGCAGCCACAGCCTCCCAGTTCTACTGCAAGACTAAAGCCTAGGTTGATGTGGAAGAAAGGTTTCAACCCCAATACTAGTGGAATGAAGGGCAGGAGATCCTGTGAGCCCTCACCAACCTCATGCTGGCAAACTCCCAGGCTGTCCCTCCCTTAGACATGCCCATGGCTTGTCTTTAGCCACAGTGAAGTTCATTTTTTCTCCACTAGTGAAGAGCTTTCAAGAGGAAGCAGAATTGTCTGTGCAGCTCTCTTCTGAGGGAAATACTCCCACTGAAATCTGGGACAAAAACTGATTCCTTTCTTCCCTAGGCAAAAGAGGAGGTTTCAAACAACTGCATCTCTGGGGTTTGATCTTTTCCTGCCCCTTTTCCACTGTCACTTGTCAGAAAACCCTTTGCTGTCCACTGAAATGTCAAAACCTTTCTTCCTTGGCAGCAAAATCACATCAAATGAGGTTTGAAAGACATGGGCTTTGATGGTAGCCTGGGAGCTGTCATCCCCCATCCAACAGGTTCCTTCTCAGTGTGGATCAAGCTGCCAAAGTCCCTGATGGACAACAGGCTCCTTCCAGCTGCCTTTTTGCCTTTTATCAGCAGCCTGGAAAGGGCTTTCATGGTCCCCAAAGGAAAGATGCAACCACATGCCAAGCCAGCAAAGCATCTTCTTCTGTTCCAGGCAAGGTGGAAGCAAACTCCTCTGGATTATTTACTGCTTGGGGCTGTAGGGAATAAAAGCCTCTTGCAGCTGTAATGAAGCAGTAACTTTACAGAACACAGGAGAGACTTAGAGGCTTTGCAGGGCTGAGCTGAGATAGCCCTGGAAGATCTACACAAATCTCCTGCACTTCCTTCAGCAAGTTAGGAACTAGGAGGAAAGCAACCAAAAAGTAGCTCTGGTGGTAAGAGAGGGGTGGAGAGATAGGCCAAGGTGGAAGATTGACACCAGGAATTGATGAGGGAGCTGGGCTTGGTTAGCCTGGAGAAAAGCAGGCTCAGGGGAGACCTTCTCACTCTCTGCAACTCCCTGGAAGGAGGAGGTTGGTCTCCTCTGCCAGGAGACAAGCAACAACAAGAGGAAACAGCCTCAAGTTGCACCAGGAGAGGTTTAAGTTGGACATGAGGAACAATTTCTTCCCCCAAAGGGTTGTCATGCCCTGGAGTAGGCTGCCCTGGAGGGATTTCAAAGCCATGGAGATGTGGTGCTGAGGGCCATGGGTTAGTGGTGACCTGGCAGTGCTGGTTAAGGGTTGGACTTGATGATCTCAGAGATCTTTTCCAACCTAGAGCAGTCTGTGCTTTTGGGCTCAGGGAGCAGAGTGCTGAGAGCTACCATGTCCTGCTGGGAGTGAGTGACTCCCTGACTCCCTGAGCTCAGCAGCTGCCTAGGGGTCAAGTGTGACCCAGGAGGCTTTCAGGACAAGGGAGAAAAGTTCCCCAACTCCAAGAAGCTGAGCTTGGCAAACCTCTGCAAGAGAGGTGCTCAGTAAGTGATTAGGATGAATCCTAACAGAACTGTTTGTGTCTCCTGACAGCTAATTACTGCAGAGGCTGTAGCCCAGGCTTCCCTGTGACTGTGACAGTGCTTAATGAATCTCCATTTGTTTTCTTGTTGTGAACACTGAAATGTATCTCCCATTCTCTGTATGGCTTTATGCCATCACAAAGGGGCTGTGCTCTCAGACATCAAGCTGAATTCTCCCTTTGAGGGCAGAGATACCTGCCTGTGGTGGCAGACCTGCAGAAGAATGAGCTGATTGAAAGGGGAGAAATAAAAAGGAACCAGAAGATGTTTCTCAGCAAGACCTGATTGTGTGAAGCAAAATGCCTCCAGCACTTGAAGGCTCTAGGCAAAACAGACAAGGAACTAACACCAGCTTGTGGCTGTGTCTTGTTCTTCCTGCCATGGTAGACTGAGCAGAAACCTGGAAGCCCTGGAAAAACTGCCATGGGAGGTGTTTTCCCCCCATCTTTCAGCTCCCTGCTCAGGATTCATGTGTGCACAAGTGTGGGCTGCAGGTTGGGAACTGCAGGTTGAAGGAGGACTTGGGAAATGTTCCACCTGCCACTTGCCCACCCCACAGACAGGAGAGACTCTTGTTCTGCAGACAATTACTGCTTGACATCCTCCTCTGGCAAGGCTGTGTCTCCCTAGCAATGATCTTTGCAAAAGGCAAAGAGGCTTTGTACAAGTGATGTCTCCCAGGCAATGCTCTTTGGAGGGGAGAAGCCTCTGCCTTCCTTGGAACAAAGAAGTTCAGAGCATGAGAAAGGGATGGCAACCTTGGTAGGGTGACAGCCAGTCCCCTCAGCCCTCCCTGCCTCCTGCTCAGTCCTGGGTCTTCCATGGCTTGTGGAAAACACTGAGGAGGAGAAGTCTGACCTGAAGATAGCAAAAGAACCTCATACACCTAGGAAACACCTTGTGATGGCCATACCTTCCCAGAGAAAGGTGAGGATCTAGGGGAAGCAGAGGGCATGTGCTGTCCCCAGAGGTGCTGCTGTGCATTCCCACCTCCTTCTTCCACCAGTCAGGCAAATGCCACCTCACCCAGAAAGGCAGAATCCCAGGAGAAAGGTTTGGAATTGCTGATGTTCCCCAAGGCCATGTTGTATGAGAGGCTGGTGCTCATCTGATGGAGCCCTGTGCTGTAGGCACCCAGCTGGGAGATGAAGCTGCTCCACCCCTTTGTGGATGTGGGCTATGGGATCACCTGCTGTGGGTGATTGGGGTGGCATGGGACACACTTCTCCAGGTGATTTGTTTGGGCTCATAGTTCCTAGCACTGGCTGAGAGCATGTTTGCAGCTTTGATTCTTCTTGTCCTTCTTCAGTGGCACTTAAAGTTCTGGGAAACTTCTATCTGCAGAGACATAGATGTTTGGAGAAGAAAGGTTTGGTCCTTCTGCTTAGGGAGGACCCTTGGAAGGAAACCTGGAAGACCATGTTTCTTAGTGACCCACCTCTGAAGGATTGCCATCCTTTCTGCTTTGTGCTTTGCTTTGCCCTAACCCAAAATCCAGGTGGAGTTTGTTCTGCAGGGGACTGGCCCTTTCATCTTTAGACATTTTTTTCTGCTTTGAATTGGAAGAAATAATCAAAAATCTCTTTTATTTTTCCCCTACCAGAGGAAAGAAAACCTTGAACCAGTCAAAAGCTTGGGTCTTCAAGCTGTTCATTTCCACCTGACCTTTAAAAGCCATTTGTAGCTACATTTTTAAGCTAGAAATTATTCCAAACCACACACAAAAAATATATATTGGGTTTGTTGCAAATGACAAACTGGGCTTTCAACAGTTTTTCAAGATGATTTTTTTTTTTCCCCCTCCAGCAGGAGATTCAGCAGCCTGATCCTTTCTCACAGATATTTTGGGCTCCAACAAATTGGCATCTTCTGGGGAAGAGACACTTTGCTGGAGAGGAAGCTAGAGCAGGAGCTCTACCCAGGATGGGGGTGATTTGTTGGGCAGGAGAAGGTGAGCCCAGGGGAGGGGAGCAGGGGAGGGGAACACAGCCTCTGCTGTGACTCCTCCAGCAGCCTGGGCAGGAGGCACTGGCTCAATGCCATTCAGATTGTTCCCTCTTATCAACAGGTCACTTAGTTCTGCTCATTGCCTGGGGCTCCCCATCCACCTCCAGAGCTGATGTGGAGAGCAGAGGGCACTGGTGTGCATGTGGTGCCACCTGCACACTCCAGCATGTGGAGTTCTTGCTCTCCCCAGGCTCCATCTGTTGACACTAATGCATTACTGATGCATTTCCTCCTAACTTTCTGTGACTGCAGCTTTATCTATTAATCAGTAATTAATTTTTTATGGAATGTGCATGAGCAGAATCCTAATTTATTCACTGGAGCAGTTCCCATCTCTCCATGTCCTGCTCTGCCTTCTTCACTTTGCAGCTACTGGTGGAGAGTCCCTGCCTCTCCCTGCCCTGCTCTGGAGACCTTTGGGGACCTTTCCATGCTGGAGCATGTCCCCAAGGGACTCAACCTTCCAGGCTGAGGAGGGATGCCATAAGACCAGCAGAAGAGTTGACCTAGCCACCTGTGCCTATATTTTGGCACCCTAAAGGAATGGTTCCCCTTCTCCTATCCATGTCTTTTAACTCCTCACCTTGGTTTTCTGACCACCCTCAGCCATTCCCATGAGATCTGGCTCCTGAGCCATGCTTGGCAGTAGGTCTCTAGGCACAAGGTGGGCCTTTGGGAGCAAGCTCACAGCATGCCAAAGCTCTCTGCTGTCCAACTGTCTCTCTCCCAGCAGAGATGTGGACAGAAATCCTGTTCTCAAAGCCAGGAGCCAGCTGGCTGCAGCAGGAGAGGCAGCTCCAGGGTGCAGGAGAGCAGAATGGGGAGGAGGTTGGAGAGGAGAGGGGACAAGGTCAGGCAGTGATTTATTTGTGGGCTACAACGAGGGAGCTTTGGGTACAGGCCTGAAAAAGCTGTCTGTAGCCTGACAAATGGGATGACAGCCCTTTCAGGCATTTGCTTTATTGCTGCTATTAGTTATTTTAGGAAAAGCATTGTAATCTGCTGTTTCTCTCATGCATTATTCAAGACACTTCTCTGTTTCCCATCCCATCCACACATCTTCACCACTCCCAAACACACTGAAGTAAACACACACCCCAAGAAATGGTCCTCTAGGATGGTTTCAGGAGCAGGCTGGGAGGCAGAAAGCTTCAGTGGTCTCCTCCAGACCCCTATTTCCACTGCATTTTGCTGGTGTTCAGTAATCTAGCAGCTCCACATTGGACTGGAGGTTCTGATGTTGTCACAGTAGTGGACAAGAGGAAAAACCAGCTCCAAGCTAGAAGCTGGCAGATGTAGGCTGCTCTCCCCAGGAGTGGGCAGTGACACCTCACCCACCAGCCCTAGGGCAGTAGAACATCATGCTGTTGTTAGCCATTTCCTCCTACCCTCTTTCCAGAGCTGTTCAGCTCCCTCCCTGTGTCATTCTCTGACCTGGAGTATGCTGCTCTCAGAATTCACTGCATTACCAAGGCTGGAAGAGACCTCCAAGATCATCAAGTCCAACCATCAACCTATCACCATCATCTAAAACCATGTTCCTAACACTAAACCATGCCCTAACTACTACATCCAGATGCTTTTTAAACCCCTCCAGGGACTGGGACTCCACCACCTCCCTGGGCAGCCTGTGCCAATGCCTAACAACTCTTTCAGTGAAGAAATTATTCCTGATATCCAGTCTAAACCTTCTCTGGTGTAACTTCAGGTCATTGTTACACCAAAAGCTGCACACAGCTCCTATCAAGCAATAGGACATGCTTCTGGTGTGGGATGGACATGCAAGTGGATGTCAGATCAGCTGGCAGGAAAGCTGTGAGGCAGAAATGGTCAGGAGAGGAGCACAAGGACCTCTGACAGGACATCAGCCTGGTGAGGAGTTGGGTGTCTCCTAGTCCTGAGGGGTGGATGCTGTCCTGCTGCAGAGCCAGGCTGCATTCCAGCAGCTCCTGGGGCAGAGGCAGGCAGTGTGCAAGAGAAAGACAACCAAGGACCCTGCCTTCTGCCCTGCTGGGCACTGAGCCACACTGACCCTTGGTGACCTGAGCCCTTTCCCAACACTAAACAGAGGGGAAGTGGCCAGTGGTGACAGGCAGAGCCCTGCCCTCTCCTCTCTCCTCCTTCTGTGTGGAGCTGATGTTCTGCAGCTCCTGCCAGTGAGTTTGGGTCTGCCAGGGGAAAATGGGTTCTTGTTGACTGTGTGATTCCAGAGTCTTGTTTCTGCTACAAGGAAAAGCTTGTTGATGGGCTGCCAGGGCTGCCAGCTGAGCTGAGGAGCAGGAGCAAGAGTGAACAACTTCAGAAATGGAAACTGCTAGGGAAAACATCAGAGCTGAGGGTAAAAGCTTGGAAATACCTCAGAGGCAAAGCAAAATGAAGCAAAGTGCTGTTCACTGTTACAAATTGGTGTCTTTCTCTGCTGGCACAGCGTGGTGGCAGAAAGTCAGCAGGGAGGAAGCATGTTCTGTACATGCAGAACATCTCCACTCCTCTGAGAGGCCAAGGCCAAGGCCATGTAGCTGTCCCAGGCATGGGAACTTGGTTCCACCATGTGTCTTCATTTGCCAGACACTGTCACACCACCTGCAGGCATCCAGCTGAGCAGCAGTCAAGAACCTTGTTTTGGCAGAGCTGGCTAAAACCTGCCCCAGAACAAAGCCAAGCTCTTGAAAGCACTGCAGGCACTGAGAGCTACTTGCTCACCATATGGCTGAAGGAATAAATTGGACCTCAGAAAATAGCCTGAGGAGAACAACAGAACCTCTGCCAGCACTAGAGCTCCCCAAGTAGGTGGCAGACTGCTGGCAGACTCTGAAAGAGCCAAGATGCTGGATGCCAAGGAAGAGGCAGGCAGGCAGGCAGGTAGGCAGGAGCCTTGTTGCTGGCTCTCAAGCACTGAACGTGCTCCTAAGAGTAGTTTCCTGCTCAGCCAGCCAGGGAAAGTCGAACTACAAAGCTACTTTGAGAGGCTTTGAAGGCTGCTGTGTGCCACCCAAAGAAAGACGTTTGAGAGACCTGTGCTGGGACAATTGTTCCAGAGTTTCCTCCTTGTTCTCTCTCCCTGGCCCTGCCAACAATTACATGCTTCCCATTCAAGCTAGAAATCATTAGTAGGTGATTTAAAGGAGAGAGTTGTCATCAGGAGCCCTTCTGATGGCTACAAAATGACTCAGGCAGCCTTTGGAGAAAGGGAGAAGAATCGATCAGAGGAGCTTTGCCTCCTCTGCCTTTTCATGGGCTTTCCTGAGCCTGGCTCTGCTTGCCTGATGCATCCAAGGGAACAGGGATGCAGAGGAAGTGGCAGTCTGGCTGCCTAATTGCCCTGCTTTGTAATTCACTGCCTCATGCCAGCTCCCTGGGAGATGAGAAACAGCTGGGCTGAGGTGAGTGCTGCTGAGCCAGCCCCAGCTGCATGGGTCACCTTTGCAGCTCACCACAGGCTGCTACAACCTGATTTCCTTCCTAGCAAGTGACAGAGGCTTTGGTGAGAAGCTGACTCATCTCCCAAAGGACAATGCCCACAAGTGCCAAACCAGATTCACTTCCATCCATGTCTTTTGCTAAGCTCCAGACACCAGGCTGAGTGAGATCCTTTGGCCAAGACCAAGGGGGTTCTGCCAGGAGCTTTCCTCACTTGAATCATCAGAGGCTTAGTCACCTTCCAGGAGCATTTGGTCTTTGGATCTGCCTGTCACAGAATATTAGGGACCTCTGGAGATCATCTAGTCCTCTCCCTTCCTCTGGCAACTGAACCCCTCCAGTGGCCCTTCACAAAGAGAACTGAAAGAGTCTTTGGTGCTGACCCCATTATAGATGTTCAGCCTCAGCTGGGGAGACATAAGTCATGAGCTCTGCATAATGCTGAGTGAGTTCTGCTGCTGCTGGAGGGTGAGGAGTGCTTTATAGCTGACAGGGGCTTCTGCTGTCTCTGGGGAAGTGAGGATGCATCTTGCACATGACAGGCTTTCAGCTGGTGAGCAAGGAGACAGCATCATGTAGGCTTCTCCCTGCCAGTCTCAAGGCTTCATCTACATGCTCTTCTCTCACCTCATCCTGACCCTGTGTCCCCAGTCTGAGTCCCTTCCTATGGTGTTTGTCTTCACATAGTCACCAGAGGAAGAAGGCTGCCCACCAAGGGGCTCTCCCAGTTCAATCCCACCTTCCAGCCCCAAAGCTTTCCTCTTTCTTGCCTTTTCCTTGCTTCCTGGGATGTTGTCCTGGAGTTAAGCACCAATATGCATCTACTTCCAGTTCATTTGGAATTCCACTGGTATTCTTGGGCATGTAAATGATCTGTCTTCAGAATTTCCCCTAAGACTGCAGCCAAGCTGTGCATAAACTGAAGCATTCCAGGGAAAACCAGGAATGTCACATCTGATTTAGCAGAACTCCTAATGCTGCCCTTCCAGCCTGAACAGGGCAGCATCACCTCCAGAAGGAAGAGGCAAAGAGATCCCTTGCTCCCTCACACCTCCTGGCACCAAAACCTCTTTCTCCTGAGAAGGTGCCAGCAACTGCCAGCCTCTTCTGTCCAGAAGAACTTGGTATGGAGGCACACAGAGGGGAGAAGGAACAGGGCAGGGTTATAAGGGGTGACTGGGATGCTAGAGTGTCTGGTGCCTGTCAGAAAGGAACAATTAAATACCATTAATTTGGAGTTATTTTCTTAAAGGCTCTCCAAAGATCAAGGAGCTCTTCAACTCCAGCTTCCTGCACTCTCCTGCCAGCTGTGCCTCAGTTTCCCAGCTGGTTAAGGAAAGCTGCATGCTGCTCAGTGCTCTGGGGCTAATTAGTTCAGCTTCCAGGAGTGATCTGAGCAGCAGCCTCCCTGCATGAATTATTCATCCAGGTTAACTTTGCCAGCACAATGAGAAAAATGAGCTGTAAATACCTTGGTGACTCCTGGGCCACATTCTGCTCACTGCCTTTGCACAGAAGCTGGGGCAGCAGTGGATGCTTTCTCTGGCTGATGTTTTGTTTTTGCAGGACTGTGACCTGTGCCCTGGGAGACAAACTTCATGTGATCACAAGATGAGATTTCTTTGAACTGGAAATCCAATGAGATTGACAATCTTTTGAAATCCCCATCCAAAAAGAGAGTTAAGATTATTGAATTGGATGGAAGGTTAAATGCAAAATGCAATAACAGTCAAAAGAGGGCTGAAGAGGATGCTGCAGGAGTGGTTGGAGCTAGCATGTAATACTCCAGGAAATTCAGGCTTTGGTTAGCTTTACAGGAGAGCTAACAACCTGAGAGCATGGAAATGAAATTTCCAACCTCCTTACAACCTTATTTCTGCCCTTGGAAAGCTGTCAGTCTCTAGACTTCCCATATTTGTTCCTTTAGTGCAAGCACATTCATATTTCCCTGTATTTTGAAGTCTGGCAAGACCACACAGAGTGACAAATCACAGCAGCTGACTACAGAGAGATCCTGCTCTGAGTGGAGAGAACTTGTGCCCAGTTCAAGAGTCAGACTTGAAACAGAAATATTTATTGAGCAACACTGCTTCTGAGCAGCAAATTTAGGCATTTGGATCCTTTTTCTTTTCTCATGGATGCTTATTTCCAAGGCAAAAAGAAAAGGCTCAATGTGCAGCCTCCAGAGCTGGTTGGGATCTCTCTGGCTGGATTGATTTGTCAGTCATTGGAATGGGTGCAAGAAATCTGTGCTATCAGTTGCAGATTGTGGCCTTCCAGAGAAAATAATGAAGGAATAAAACCCCCCCCAAAAAAAATGCCAACTACAAGCAGCACCAGAAGCTCAGAATGTGATGTGAGAGGCTGCTAATAAGAGCAAAGTCTCTTGGTGCCAAGAAGTGGCAGAGCAGAGGCGTGGACATGTCTGCTGCCTGTGCATGCATTAACACCTACTGCTTGCACCACACAAGAGAGACCTTGGCTCTTGCAGATGGCAGCTTGAGCAGCAAGAGCTTTTTGGGACTCTTTCACCATTTTCAGGATGTTTCTCCCCTGTGACTGGGTGTTGGGGTTGTTGTGTCTGTAGCCTGGTTTCTAAAGGACCATGAGATGGGGCAGGAGAGTGGCCAGGAGTGTGTCTGTGTGTCCTCCTCACTCATTTCTGAACACCTTGGCCAATTTCTGTGACTCTTAGAGCCAGGGAATCACAGAATGCTTGGGGTGGGAAGGAACCTCTGAGGCTCAGCTAGTCCAACCAGCCTGCAGTCAAGCAGGGACCTCTGCAACTAGATTAGGTTACTCAGAGCCCCAAGCAACCTGACCTGGGAAGATTCCTGGATGAATTTGACTGAGTGGTTAAGGATTCAAAGCTGTTATGGTTTATGAGAACATTACTCAAGAACATGGATTTATGGAAGAACAAATATCCTTAGCTCAGCTCCTGATAGACACCAAAGAATCCACCCCAGCCTTGTAAACAAGGTTTTACTCTGCTGTTCTAAGAACTCTTTGCTTTCTAACCCAAAGCAAGACCCACTTTCAAATCTGAATTGCAGGGCAAGGCTTGAGGAATACAGCAGCTTCCTAGAAACCACTGGCACAGCACAAAAATTGCATTCTTATAGTGTGGGGTTGTATTTTTAGCCTGAGAATTAGGGGTTCTGCCCAGTGAGCATCCACTCTTGGAGTGTTGGATATGATGTGTCCTCAGGAATAAAGCTGAGAACTAAGAAACACAGAGAGATCCTTTTTCAGGTGATTTCTCCACCCCAAATCCAGGTGGGATTTCACAGAATCACAGGATGTTAGGAGCTGGAAGGGACCTGGAAAGATCATCCAGTCCAACCCCCTGCCACAGCAGCATTCCCTAGGCCAGGTCACACAGAAGCATGGCCAGATGGGTTTGGAATCTCTCCAGAGGAGGAGACTCCCCAAGCTCTCTGGGCAGTCTGTGCCAGGGCTCTGGCATCTCAGCTGGGAAAACATTTGGTCTTGTATTCACATGGAGCCTCCTATGCTTCAGCTTACAGCCATTGCCCCTTGTCCTGTCACTGGGCTCCACTGAGAAGAGCCTGACCCCATCCTCCTGACACTCACCCTGCACATATTTAAAAGCACAGATGAGGTCACCCCTCAGCCTCCTCTTCTCCAAGCTAAAGAGCCCCAGCTCCCTCAGCCTTTCCTCCTCAGGAAGATGTTCCAGCCCCTTCAGCATCTTGGTGGCTCTGCACTGGACTCTCTCCAGCAGTTCCCTCTCCTTCTTCAACTGAGGGGCCCAGAACTGGACACAATATTCCAGATGTGGCCTCCCCAGGGTAGAGTAAAGGGGGAGAGGAGCCTCTCTTGACCTCCTGACCACATCCCTTCTAATCCAGCCCAGAATCCCATTGGCCTCCTGGCCACAAGAGCACACTGCTGCCTCATGCTCATCCTTCCATCCACCAGGACCCCCAGATCCCTTTCCCCTTCCCTGCTCTCCAACAGCTCAGCCCCCAACCTATCCTGATCCATGGGGTTGGTTTTTCTCCACCTTCAGCTGAAGGATTGGCCAAACATTCCTCCATGAAACTTTGCTTAGTTTTTGAGATAAGTTTTGAGGGAAGTGTCTGGCTTGCCCCCAGAATGCTCAGTTGTTCTTCATGGGACCAAAGCCCCAGCAGTTTGCTTTACACATCACCCTCCCATTGTCCCACATTGGATTTCTTTAGGATTTCATTTCCAATATCAGATTTCTGCCAAAAAAAAAATGTTGGTCTTCAATTAGAGAGATTCAATTTACTCTCTTTCTGAGCACTTGGCTTAATCCAGTGCAGAAAGGGTCCATTAATGAACTCTCCTAGAGATGAAAACAGGGAGCAGTGCTTTGCATTTCATTAGCTCTGCAAGAAGCTGAGCAAGTTAAGCAGGGGCCAGCAATATTTTAATTAGCCTTCCAGAGATTGTCTTCTGCAAAAAACCAATGCCTTTTAACTGCATTTGTTAGAATATCCTCCAGCAGGCTTATCCTTTCCTTAAAGCTCTCTCCACAGTGTGGTTTCTCCACCATGGGCACACAAATGAACCCCAGTGTTTTCCCTGGCATTGCAGCCTCTGCTGGGTCCTGTCTCCCACCCCTGGCTGACAATGCTCCTTGCACAAGGTTACCTCCAGGTCTGGGCTCCCTGAGCTCTGGAGCTGCAGCATTAATTGTGGTTGTCTCCTCCTTCACCATGGTGAGGACCTCAGGCACCTCTGGGTCTCTCTTGGCTGCTTTGCAAGGTTCCCCCACTCAGTGCTGACCACAGACCCCCCCCTTAGAGTACATGGGCACTTCTCCAGCTTGTCTCTGGCATCTGGAGGGCTCTTGGCTGCTTGAGTGACACAAGTGACACTGTTGATGATGCCACAGATGTCAACAAAGGGTAGGAGGCCAAAGACTGTGTCAGGAGATGAGGCAACAGTGATAGCCCTACCATGGGAGGCTTGATACCAGGGTGAAGTATCAAGGCCAGGTTGGTTGGGTCTCCAAGCAACCTGATCTAGCTACAGATGTCCTGCTCACAGCAGGGAGTTGGACTAGATGACATCTAAAGATGCCTTCCAGCTCTAACCACTCTATGATTTCCCTCATCCAGGCCACAGCTTCACCTCTTGACCTCAGCAATAAATCATCTTTGGGCTAGGAAAAACCTAGGCTGTGTCTGAAGTTGTCTTTCCCAAGGTACCCAGAGGTTTTCAGCAAGGCTCTGTCTGGACACATGAAGCTGCTCTCCTTACTTTAAGGTATTAAGAGAAGCTAGAAGAGTTTAATTTGGATTTTGTAAGTCCCTGCTGAAGCTGTCTCAGGGCAGTGCTATGACCTCTCTCTGTAGAACAAGGCAATTGTATTGCTGGGAGGGGAAATAGGTCACAGAAAGCCTCTGACAGCATGTGTTGTACCTGGAAGCAGTTAGAAATGTGTAGGTCTTACTCCAGCTCCCATCTGCCATTCATTTCCTCCAAGCAAAGTAAATATCATAAGTGACATGTGGTAAGGGAAATGTCACTGTGAAACATGGGTCATGATCACAATCAATTCTGCTAAGGAAGCACTAACCAAACCCAGGACCTCTTGTAGCAGAGCTGTTAGAAAGGCAGTGGAAGAGATGACTCTGCTTCTAAAAGCTTCCCAGGCAAACATCACTTTCCCTGGGAGCTTTCAGGCACTTCTAATTCCTGCTTTAGCTGAGACCTTCCTCTTGCTGTCCCTGGATCCAGTGGCATGAGCCTAAAGAACAACTAAGGGCCAGGTTTGGGAGTCATGGCCTAAATAAATGAAGAGGTTTAGGGGTTTTGCCCCTAAACCTGTCCTTGGAAGATTTCTTTTTCAGCTCAATACACTCCACCATGGTGCAAAGTTCCTTGTTTGTAACCTGTGCAGGTGTGGTGAGAGAGATCACAGTGGAGGGGTGAGCAGCCACAGACCATGGGAAGTTTAACAAGGGCAAGTGCTGGATTCTGCACCTGGGAAGGGTCAACCCTGGAGGTACCTACAGGCTGGGGAATGAGGTTGGGGAGCAGCTCTGCAGGAGGGATCTAGGAGGTTTGGTTGCTGGCAAGTTGAAGATGAGTCAGCAGTGTGTCCTGGCAGCCAGAAGAGCCACCCAGGTCCTGGGGTGCACCAAGCACTGCATGGCTAGCTGATGGAGAGAGGAGTCAGTCCCACTCTGCTGGGTGCTGCTGTGGCCTCACCTGGAGTGTTGGGTGCAGTTTGGGCATCACAATACAAGAGGGACATGAAGTTGTTGGTGTCCAGAGGAGGCCACAAAGATGCTGAAGGGTCTGGAGGGGAAGCCACATGAGGAAAGGCTGAGATCACTTGGTCTGGTCAGCCTGGAGAAGAGGAGACTGAGGAGAGACCTCACTGCAGTTGAGAACTTGCCCACCAGAGGTGAAGGAGAGGCAGGAGCTGATCTCCTCTCTGGTGACCAGAGACAGGACCCAGGGCAGTGGCATGAAGCTGTGCCAGGGGAGGGGCAGGGGAGATGTTAGGAGGAGCTTCTTCCCCCAGAGAGTGGTGGAGCACTGGAACAGGCTCCCCAGGGATGCACTCATGGCACCAGCTCTCAGGGAACTCCAGCAGCATCAGGACAATGCTCTCAGCCACATGAGGTGATTTTGGGCTTGTCCTGTGCAATAAAATAACCCAGACCCAGGAAGATTTCTCAGACAACAGCCAAAATACCACTTGTGGGGGAACTCAAAACATTCTTTTTTTTGTTTGGTGCCCAAAGAGCCAGATGTTAATTTGGGTTTGGGAAAGACATTTCTCAGGCTTTGTGCATCAAAGAATCCTCAGTTCTGTTTTTCACAACTTTTTCAGCAGTGGTAAACTTTTAACAAGCAGAGATGTTCCCTGTTTGTGCTTCAGTTTTGAAGTTGGTTTTGAATCATGTTTTTAACAGGGAAATTTGTTTCTCAGGCTTTGCTTTCAGAAGCTCTGGGCAGTTTCTTTCCACAGACCCTAACTCTTTACATCACAAGCTAACAGCTGCTATAGGATACAATCACAGAATCATTCTGGTTGGAAAAGACCTCTGAGATCTTCAAGTCCAACTGTCACCCAACACCCCCATGCTCACCACTAACCCATGGTCCCAAGCACCATGTCTACACCTTGTTTGAACTCTTCCAGGGATGGTGGCTCCACCACCTCAACAGAACCACAGTATACTGCTAACAGAGCCTGTCCCAGGTTGCCCAGAGAGATGGGAGATGTCCCAGCCCTGGAACCATCCCAGGTCAGGTTGTCTGGGGTTGTGAGCAACCTGCTCTAGTTGGAGATGTCCCTGCTGCCTGCAGGGGGTTGGACTAGATGACCTTTAGAGGTCCCTTCCCACCCAAACCAGGTTGTGACACTATGGTTTTAAGATCAGTACTGCTTCCAAAGCAAGGTTCAGATTTAATCCATGGTCCCATTTGCTGTGGGACTGGATTCTCAGCCACAGCACTGCCTTCCTCACTGTTCCAATATGGAGTTATAACTTCTACAACTCCTTTTCTAACTGCTGTCCATTAGCAGCCTAGAAATGCCATCAACATTTCTCCTCTTGCAGAAGCAAACCAAACTTGTGCCTGATGTCAATTGTATGGCTTGGTTTGTTTTGTTCTGGTTTGGGTTTCTGTGTGTGTGTGGCTAATGCTGCCTTTCCCCAGGGACAGGAAGGCAGGAGAACCTCCTGGTTCTCCTGGGCTTCTCTTGGAGTTTGTGAGGATGAGCAACCAAAGAGGTGCAGAAGGAAAATCTTCAGCACAAGAACCAAAATGCCTCCTGGCAAAACCTTCCTCTCCTAGGAGAGTGATCAGCATTGCACCCAGTGCCCTTCTGCAGGGATTCAGAGCTGATTTGTAGTCAGAGGGCAGCATGTGGCTGGAAGTGGCTATGTGAGGGAGGAGGAATTGATTTCTGAAGGAGTTCATACATCTCCTCTGCCTGAGGAGCAACAAGGCTCCTGGGGGATGAGCTTCTGCCAGAGACATGGATCTAGCCTGGCTTGGGACCTATTTTTCTTCTCCTCATTGCTGTTGGAAGCAAGTAGGAACAGCTCCATTTGGACTTCTTTTTCTCTCTCATTTTCTTTCCAAATCAAGCCTTTTAGATGTCTTTGTGCCTCCTCTTCCTTTGTCTTGGAAACTAAGCTGGATTGGGAGTTGTCCTCAGCATGCTTCTGTAACACATGAAGGAAATTCATTGCTGTGTCCTTCAGGAAGGAGGAGATCACAAATTCAAGCCATTTGGAAATGCTGGATTTAGGGCTGGTTTTTAATCCTTCCAGCTTGGAAACAATTTTCTCCTGTTTGCCAGAAACTTCTCTCAGAGCTGCATCTCCTTCAGAACTCCTCCAAGAAACACCCATGGGAAAGGTTGCTTGTCTGACATGGACACTTCCCACCAGCATAAATCACCCAGGGGATAACTCTGACTCCCTCCTACACCACTGGCCTGCCTTTCTTCCCTGAGCAAACAACAAACTGTCCTGGAATGAAGGGAGTTACCTTTTTTAGGATTCATTTCTCTTTCTTTTATAAATAAAAAGAGAAAAACCAAAAAGGAGGTGTTGCAGTTGGCTTGGACCTTTTGACCTGGCCATGGCCCTGGGAAAGGTTCAGTTCCCAAGGGCCAGAGCAGTCTAAGAGAAGAGACAACTTCCCCAAAGGGTTAATGTCTTGTTTCCAGGCTGTAGCCTGTTGTTAGAAGGGATGGTGTGAATGCAGCCTTCATTATCACTGCTTCAGCTGCAGTGGAGAAACTAAAAATAGCTTATTAGGGGAGGTGGGTGTGCAGTGATCCTTCCAGGAGAGCTGCTCCTGGATCCCTGAGCTGCTCTCATTTCCCTCAGACAATCAACATCTTAGAGACATTTCTTCATCTGGACTTTCCCACCTCACCAGGTCCTCTGTGCTCCAGTGACCAACTGCTCTGGCTTTTGCTCCCCACTGGGACTCTGGTGTTTGAAAGGTTTGGGTCATTGCACTGAAGGCCTCAGCAGTGCAGGGGGGGATAAGGAACTGCCTTGGGATGTGGGGGTTTCCTTGAGGGTGTTCTGAAGGCTAATGCCTGGCTGGGGGAGGTTTGAGAGTACCAGTGAATGAAGAGAAGAGAAGAGAGAAGAGAAAGAGAAGAGAGGACAGGAGAGAAGAGAAGAGAAGAGGAGAGGAGAGAAGAGAAGAGAAGAGAAGAGAAGAGAAGAGAAGAGAAGAGAAGAGAAGAGAAGAGAAGAGAAGAGAAGAGAAGAGAAGAGAAGAGAAGAGAAGAGAAGAGAAGAGAAGAGAAGAGAAGAGAAGAGAAGAGAAGAGAAGAGAAGAGAAGAGAAGAGAAGAGAAGAGAAGAGAAGAGAAGAGAAGAGAAGAGAAGAGAAGAGAAGAGAAGAGAAGAGAAGAGAAGAGAAGAGAAGAGAAGAGAAGAGAAGAGAAGAGAAGAGAAGAGAAGAGAAGAGAAGAGAAGAGAAGAGAAGAGAAGAGAAGAGAAGAGAAGAGAAGAGAAGAGAAGAGAAGAGAAGAGAAGAGAAGAGAAGAGAAGAGAAGAGAAGAGAAGAGAAGAGAAGAGAAGAGAAGAGAAGAGAAGAGAAGAGAAGAGAAGAGAAGAGAAGAGAAGAGAAGAGAAGAGAAGAGAAGAGAAGAGAAGAGAAGAGAAGAGAAGAGAAGAGAAGAGAAGAGAAGAGAAGAGAAGAGAAGAGAAGAGAAGAGAAGAGAAGAGAAGAGAAGAGAAGAGAAGAGAAGAGAAGAGAAGAGAAGAGAAGAGAAGAGAAGAGAAGAGAAGAGAAGAGAAGAGAAGAGAAGAGAAGAGAAGAGAAGAGAAGAGAAGAGAAGAGAAGAGGAGAGAAGAGGAGAGAAGAGGAGAGAACAATTTCAGTTGGAAGGGACTTACAATGTTCATCCAGTCCAACTGCTGACCACTTCAGGGCTGACCAAAAGTTAAACATGCTATTAAGGGCATTGCTCAAATGCCTTCTAACCACTGGCAGGCTTAGGGCATCCAGCACCTCCCCAGGAAGCCTGTTCCTGGGTTTGACAACCCTTTTGGTAAGCCAATGCTTGCTGCTGTCCAGTCTGCACTCCCCTGGCACAGCTTTGAGCCATTCCCACATGTCCTGTCCCTGGATGGCAGGAGAAGAGCTCAGCACCTCCCTCTCCATGTCCTCTCCTCAGGAAGCTGCAGAGAGCAATGAGCTCACCTCTTAGCCTCCTGCTCTTTGAACAAGCCAAGCCCAGGGGCTGTTCTGCAGCTACTGCTCTCCCAGTTTATACTGGTGCTCTGTGTTACTCCAGCCTAGGTGCAGGATCTGGCACTTGGACTTATTCCATTTCATCCCATTAATGGTGTGTGGCTCCTGCAGCCCCAGCAGGTGTGGATCACAGCCCTTTCCTTTGCTTCCCTGTAAGCAAAGAAGCATCTCAGTAGAAGGCTCCATGGGTTGGATGCTCTGTGTCTCATGATCATAACTCCAAAGGTCTCAGAGGGAGCAGAAGCTGCTCCAGGTTTGCACACTGAGCTCACTTGTTTATGCAGAGACACCACTCTGGAAAAGTCCTGCTCAACAAGTGCTTGCTAACAGGAACAAAGACTGCTCCCAGAACTGTCCCAGAAGCAGGATTCCTGTCTCTGTTCACAGCTTCTTAACTACCACTGCTGAAAGAGCCAGGAGGATTCAGGGAGATCCCCAGAAACTGCTAATGAAGAAAGAGCACATGAGCACTCTGTATATTTGTTGCCTGATTACTATAGATATAAATGAACCAGGGAAGCACATTGAACAGTCAATTCTCTCTTATTCAGAAGCCAGCACAATTTAATTAAGCCTAAATAGCACTTGGAATGGTGAATACTGAATCAATTGATGGGGTGAGTACTCCAGAGGGTGTTTTATTGGAAGCTCTGTCTGATTCCCTGGATGCTCCAACAAAAATTAAGAGAGATCCTTTCAAAACCCAATTATTCTCAAGGCTAGAGGCTGTTAGGTTCCTTTCCAAAACAGATTTTCCTTTCAAGCATTATTTGATCCCTCATCTTTCCAGAAACATGAACATTGAGTCTTGAGCCAGAATTGTTTTCAGTTCACAATGCTGTAAATCAGTGATGACAACACTGGAGTCACTGAGACTACATGGGAGAAGGAATCAGGACCTCAGTGCCACAGACTTGGGGATTCATAGCTTCACAGAATGGTTTGGGTTGGAAGGGACCTGAAAGATCATCTAGCTCCAAACCCCCTGCCATGGGCAGGATGCCACCCACTAGAGCAGGTTGCCCAGGGCCACATCCAGCCTGGCCTTGAACCCTGCAAGGGATGGGGCAGCCACAACCTCTCTGGGCAACCTGTGCCAGTGCCTCAGCACCCTCTGGGGAAAGAATTTCTTCCTGAGATCCAGTCTAAATCTCCCCTCCTTCAGCTTCTCTCCATTCCCCCTTGTCCTGTTGCAGTCTGAGCAGCTGAAAAGTCTCTCCCCATATCTTGTAATCTTGCAATTGTCAGGGAGAGTAGTGACAGGATGAGGGGCAATGGTTTTAAACTGGAAGAGGCTAGGATTAGATTAGACAGTAAGAAGAAATGGTGAGACACTGGAACAGGTTGCCCAGAGAACTGGTGAATTCTCCATCCCTGGAAGCATTCAAAACCAGGTTGGATGAGGCTTTATGCAACCTGCTCTAGTAGAAGGTGTCCCTGCCCATGGCAGGTGGGTTGGAACTGAATGATCTTCAAGGTCTCTTCTAACCCAAACCATTCTATGATTCTATGACCTAGTTAGAAACCCCTGAGGTGGTGGTGAAGCTAGCACTGAAACACAGCTCCTCCTCCTAGCTCTGGAGTCACTGTTGGCTCAGTTGTATCCCAAGGTTATCACTGAGTGGGGACCTCATCTCCTAACAGGCTTTGTCTCAGTGGCTGTGCAGTTGCAGCTCTTTGAGGAGCCCCAAGGCCATCTCCCACCCATGTGTGGCTCAGGAAGGACTGTGCTATGAGCTGGCAATGAGCTGATGTTAGACAGAAACCTTACCCAGGCTGCTTCCCTTGCCACAAAACACCTCCTCCTGCCATTCCCAAACAGCCCTGGCCACAGGAAAGCAGACAAAGGTCCAGGGGAAGAGATTCCAGCAAGAATCCCAAAGGAAAGGAGCTCTTTGCAAAGGATTAGAGCAGGATAAGCATGACAGCCTTCAAAGGAACTCTAATAAGCAAGGAATTGCCTGGTTCTGGTGCATCACCTAAGCCCTGCACCAGCACAATCTCCCTCCCCTGAGCTATTGCTTGTGTCCTCTGGTGACCTGCTTTCATGGTGCCACTGCAGGGAGGCAGGGCTTGGTAGATGGGGTGAAGCTGGACAGCATCATTTGCTGTCACTGTGATTAAATCACTCCCTGAGCAGGCTCAAGAGGAGAAACAAGTCCATGAGGTCCAAGCCCAGGTGTCTTTGGGCTACTCTTGTCTGTCCATACTGGCTGGACATCACCCTCACCATCTGCTCTGTGCTAAAAGCTAAACTCAGGGTATATTGGAGGCTGCAGCATCCAGCATTACCTGAGTCCAGCCACACAACACAGGAAGCCTGCAGCTCTGCAGCCTCAAGGACATTCTGTCCCAGCTGAAGGCATGCAGACATCCAGATGTGACCTGGGCACCCTTTAGAGCCCATGGAGAAGAACTTTTGAGTGCCTAAACCATCAAGCAGGGGAATCCCACAGCTGGCCCTAGGGTTTGAGCTAAGCCAGCATGTGAGTGTTGCCTCTGAGGGTTTGTCTGCTTTTTAGTCTGGACCTTGACCCCCCTGGAGTTGAGACACCCCAGGAGCAGGCAGATGGTTCTCACATTAGGGAGCTGCAGCAGAATCCTCTCACCACATCTCACACTTGTAGCTCTTTTAAGGTCTGCTTGCAAAGCTTCTGCTGAACTTTTCCCATTCCCCCACTGCCTCTGTTTATTTATCTTACAACAGTCAGCTGCTTTTTGGGTCCTGTTAGTCTCTGCTTCTCTTCCTTTTGGCCAGAGCAATGGTAACTCACATTACCAAGGGCAATTGATTGAGAGGGAGCTCCTCAGGTAGCAATTGCTTTTCTTAATTAGAACATTCAATAGGGCTCATTGGAAGCAAGTTGGTTAATCAGGTTTTAAATGGGACAGCAAAAGCCAGACATGCCAGCTGGGTGCTGGGGCTCTGAAGGACAAAGTGCAGCTAGATGCAGGAACAAGTGATCTGGTTGTGACTCTGGTGGGAAGCCCCAAACTAAAGAGCACTTCCAACAGGATCAGGTTTTTTATTTGCAAGCTTAGGAAGATCAGAAATGTTTCTAAGACTTCTTTCTGTCATTTTTTCCCCCCTTTATCTCTGGGGAAATGAAGTTGCAGATTAAGCCACTGACTTATTCATAGCAGAAGGAAATGGATTGTCTGGAGGAATACTTTGGTTGATTCTTTGAGATCTCAGCATCAAATCCTCTTGTCTTCTCTTCCCTGTTAACAAAATAGTGTTTTAGTAAACAAGATACTGTTTCCTACCCAGTCCTTGTGCTCATTCTGCACAGTTTCCCCCTGCTGTTGCTCAATCACTCAGTCACTCCCATGTCTCTCTGAGGCTAGATTGATTTTTTCCTCTGTGACAAAAGAAACCAAAGCTGTTACCTTGCAGTTCTTTGTACTGCTCCAAGCTGGACACCTACAAGTTGATTTTCATGGGATTTAGCAGAAATCCTAATTATTAACTTATTCTTGTGAGTTCAGCATTAAGGAAATGCCAACCTTCCCCATCACAAATGGGGAAACTGAGGCACAGAGCACACAGCACCCAGATTCCTCCCACAGGAGCAGGGACTCCAGGAGATTTATTGAAGCCTTGAGCTGACACATGGCCAGGGAGATATTCTGCCTCTCTCTTCCACATCCTCTGTCCTAGGAGCTCATATAATCCATGTCTTTAAGGCCCAGCTTTTCAGGGTGGTTCTCATGCAGAGCCCAGCTGTATGATGCCTGCTCCTGCCTGCCTGAGATGCTGTTGGCTAAACAGGGAGGTGAAGCTGCAATAGGAGCAGCTACTCTAGAAATCAAGTGAGCAAATGTTTCTTCTGGCTTTAAGAGGGGAAAAAAAACCAAACAGAGGAGGAGACAGGATTGTCTAAGCTGACCATTAATTTGGAGAAGCTCATTAACTGCTTAGTAACCCATTTACTGGAGGGCAAAGCAGAGATGAAGAACTTCCATTAGCTCTAATGAGAGGCAAAGGGGATGGGAAAGTCATCTGGAGTATTTGGTAGCTGTGACTCCAAGCAACTGCCCAGGATGTGAGGGGAAGCAGGAGCCTTCCCCCCACTTCCCAGGGAGAGAGTGGAAACATTCACAGGGTATAAAAGGAGATTTCCCCAAACTTCCTGGGGATTTCACTTGAGAACTGAGAACTGCCAGCCTGGATTAGCACCAGGATGCACCTAGAGCATGACTGCATCTCAGAGAGGTTCTGTTCAGCAGCAAGCAGATGGGAAAGAAGCTGTTTGCCACTTCCTTAATCACAGAAGCAGTAAGGTTGGAAGAGATCTCCAGGATCATCAAGTCCAAACAGCAACCTACCACCCCCATGCCACTAAACCATCTCCCAAAGGACCAGATCTAGATGTTGTTCGAAGCCCTCCAGCGCTGGTGACTCCAGCACTGCCCTGGGCAGCCTGGGCCAATGCCTAACCACTCTTGCAGGGCAGAAATTGTTCCTGCTATCCAATCTAAACCTCCCCTGGTGCAACTTGAGGTCATTTCCTCTTGTCCTGTCCCTGGGAACCCAGGAGAAGAGCCCAACCCCCACCTGGCTCCAACCTCCTTTCAGGTAGCTGTAGAGAGAGATAAGTTCTCTGCTGAGCCTCCTCTCCCTCAGCCTAACCAAGCCCAGTTGCCTCCTCATCAGACTTATTCCCCAGACCTTTCAGCAGCCTCCTTGCCCTTCTCTGGCCACACTCCAGCACCTCAATGTCCTTCTGATAGTGAGGAGCCCAAAACTGCCCACAGGATTGGAGGTGTGGCCTCCCCAGTGCCTAGTCCAGGGAAATCCTTTACAACCAACATCTGACTGGAGAAGCAGAGTTCCTCTGACTTCTGAGATCCTGTTCCTCATTAACTGTTACTGTTGGGGTTACTCTCACTGTCCATGTGAAGATCAGACCCTCTCTGCTTTCCCAAGGCAATGCACTCCCTGCCAAACCCATGCTACCTGTTCCCTGGCATGCAGACCTGTGCTCACAGGACACATGGAATCATGTGGGGAGGTTCATTCACCTGATTTTGGGATCCCTTCCTCCTTGCCTTAGCTCCAGCCCCATTAATGCTTGCTAAAAATCATTTCCTGGGCAGGGGTGATTGACTCTCCCTGGCTCAGGACTTCTTTCCACTACATATTCTCCTGAAGTGATGTAGGAAATGCATCAAATAATTTAGGACTGTTGGGACTTTGAGGCTTATTCTTTTTTACAACACTACTTTTCTTTCCTTCCTGCAAGCTAAGCTAGGGTTCCCAGGGCTGAGTGCTGAGACCTGGGGGGTCTGGAGAGGAGAGAAAGGATAGGGAGTGATAAATCCTGGCAATTAGAAGTGATCTAAAGCTGCTGTCACATCATAATGCAATTTTCAGGCCCAGCATCTCATATCCTGCAGGATTTGGGTAGAGGTTGTGTGCACCACTGGAAAGGGAATGCTCAGCCCTGATCCCAGCCACATAAAGCACTTGTCTCCACATGGGGAGGGTTTGCAAGATCCACTAATAAATAATAATAATAGGACTTTAAATATGACTCCCAGCAGGGCTGGGTAATGCCTGTCATGTATTGCAGGCCAGTGCTAGTGGAGAGTTTCCCCCCAGGGAGAAGAAGGCAGGATCTTGTGTGGTTTATTTGAGGTAAAGCAGAGGAGAATGATCTGAAGCTTGCTGGGGCCTGGCAGGGGCCAGGCAGTGCTGGTGGAAGAAGGACAGAGGCTGGTGACCTGCTTTGGGTTAGAGCAGAACCAGTCCTGTTCAGTGATTTGACTCCTCTAAGTCCCTGCACTTTCTGCACTTCCCAGCATCTTCTCCCAGGCAGTGTCTGCTGCCAGCAGTGACCAGACCTAATGCTTAGAGTTCCTGCCAAGGGCTGGGCTGCAGACCAAGGTCACTGCTAACTCCTCTGGCCCAGCCTGGGGGTGCAGAGTAAAGGCTGCACCTGCAGGGAGGAGGGGACAGGAGAGGTGACCCTAACCTGACCAGCTAGGGATTGCATTCCATGGATGGCATGGGCAGGATGAAGCTGAGGGGGCATCAGGGGCAGGCTCTTTTTCCTCTTCCTCTGCAGAGTCCACATCTGAGGAGGACTCTTGTCTGTTCTGCCACTGATCCTGATCCAGGAGTTGCTGAATCCAGGTCCAGGATCCAGCCCCTGAGCCTGGTTCCCATTTGCTGCTGAGTCCTTACAGCATCAGTGGTGAGAGTGAGGTAGCTGCCATCCAGGGGGCTGGGTTCCTTACTGGGTTTGTATTTATTTGTATATATTTCATTCCATTGTCATTATTCTCATTACAGTACTTGCACTTTTCTTTCCCAATCCACAAGTCTCTCTCTCTCTCATTCCCTTTCCCTTCCCATGCTGGGGAGGGAAGAGAGGGTAATAGAGAGAATCTGTCACTGGATTAGTGGCTGCCCCAGCTCACACCTCTGGCAGCTGGCATGGCCACTGGGAGCTGCCACTGCCTCACCCCATACCCTCAGGGTGGGAGAGCTGTGAGCTGAGGGCTCCAGCAGAGCTGGGTGTCATTTTGATGGCAACCTAGAAAGCATCAGGGGTTAGAAAGCAGCTTGGGCTGTGGAAGAGAACCCAAACTGCAGGTTTTGACTTCACTATCAAGCCCTCCTTGATCTATTGACTAGAGTCACTTCTTTCCCAAGGCAAGCTGAACAAAGCAGTGTGGCTTGGCCATGGAAGATTGGCTTCTGCTCTCCCTGATCTCTCAAGCTAATGATCACTCTGCAGTGCATAACAGGTTCTGTCTATCTGATTTCAGAGGAAATTCAATTGATCATCACTTTCTGCCCAGGCTTCTTAGTTCTCTGCACAAACTCAGGGGCTGCTTTGCATTCCAGAGAGGCTCCTGCTACACTGAGCCAACCTACAGGAAATTAATTCAGTACAATTCTTGAAGTGCACTAGGTTAAGCCTGACATGGCTCTCATCTGGTAGGACATGATGTGCAGTGGCTTGGGGGTCACCCTTCTGGAGGCAAAGAGGGGATGAGGCAAGAGATGGCTGGCAAAATAATTGTTGGCACATGTTTTGGGTTTCTGCTTCTAGATCTCATTAATGGTGTGTGTTGGAGCTCTTGATACAGAGGCAGAGGAAACATCCCCATGCAGATATTGTTTGAAGATAAGAGAATGTGGTGACAGCTTGCTGAGGAGCTGCTGAAATGTAGAAGAGCTCAGCCTGGCTGTGTGCAGACCTAAATCTGGTGCCCAGAAAGCAACAGTCACATGAGATGTGCAAGGAGGGGCAGGGCCTACCTGAGGAAGATGAAGTTGCTGGGAAGAGTCCTCAGGGGATGGAGGGAGGCACCAGAAAAAGCTCATTGCAAAATGTTTTAGCACTGCTCTGCCCATTGCCTGCAGATAATGTAACCTCTGCCTGGTGGCTGCCTGATCACTAGGTCACAGAGATGATCCCAGGGCTGGAAGCTCTCTGCTGGGAGGACAGGCTGAGAGAGTTGGGGTTGTTGAGGCTGGAGAAGAGAAGGCTCCAGGGAGACCTCAGTTCAGCCTTGCAGTGCTTCAAGGGCCTAGCAGAGAGATGGGGATGGACACTTAGCAGGAGCTGTTGGGACAGGACAAGGCTGATGGGTTGGAACTGAGAGAGGAGATTGAGGCTGGATAGAAGGAAGAAATGTTTCCCACTGAGGGTGGTGAGAGCCTGTTCCAGGCTGCCCAGAGAGGTGGGAGATGTCCCAGCCCTGGAACCATCCCAGGTCAGGTTGTTTGGGGCTCTGAGCAACCTGCTCTAGCTGCAGATGTCCCTGCTGACTGCAGGGGGTTGGACTAGATGACCTATAAGGGTCCCTTCAGCCCAAACCAGTCTGTGATTCTGTGATTCACTCACATCTACTCCATGCCTCAGTTTCCCCATCAGTAAACCAAAGCTTGCAGACACTTCATTTCCCCCAGGCTTAGCCCCAGGCAGCCCTTTAGATCAGCTGGTTCCTCATCCTCCTTCCCAAGGCAACAGGGAGGAACATAATGAAAAGCACATCCTGGTAGGGTCACCCCAAAGTGCTTGGGAACTGGGCTCAGTGGTGTGCAGGCAGGAGGGATGACCTTCCTGGAGACCCTCAGAGGTAATGAATGATCCAAGGGACTGTGGACTCAACCCCCAAAGTATTAGATCAAGTAACATTTCCCAGCAGAGTGTGAATCTGGAGACTGGGAGAGGAAGAGACTTAACCTGAGGTGAAGAAGTGAGGAAAGTACAGAGACCTCAGTGCAGCAGAGGCTTGAACCTGTGCTGTCAAGCCAGGAAAATCCATATCATGATAGCCCAGGGGGCTGAGAGCCTGCAGAATTGTGGCCATTCCTCTCCACTCAGTGCTGAGGTGGATGCCAGCACTTTGGGTTGCATTAGGGAGCAGCTTGAGAGCCAGAGAAGAAGTGAGTGGTCTGAAGTATTACCAGAGGTTGGAGTTTGTTGTTGCCTCTGCAGAAAGCAAGCTCCAAAACACTTCCCCCCCTCTCCCCTTTAGGATATTTCCCTGGGTATTTGCAGCTGATATTATTTTTTGGTTGAAACCTAGTCCTTTTTTTGTGCAAAAATGCAAAAAGGGAACCAAGCCAGGTATGTGTGGGGTTGGAAATGAATTCTTGTGATGAGCTGTGGGAGTGGAGAAGTCAATTTTCCACCAGAAAGAAATTCCCACTGCTCTAGAGGAAGACTAACACACTCTGCTGGAGCTTACTTGGGTTGCTTTAGCTGTGATTCTGGGAAGAATAAAACCAAACAAACCTGCTGAAAAAGCTCTCCCTGTCTCATGCTAAAACATGTTTCTTGTTGAAGTGGCAGCTGAAGTCTGCCCAGGCTTGAGGAGCAAGGGAGGGGAGTGACAAGGAGGGATTGCAGCTGCCTGTGCTCCAGGTGCAGATGGTCACCTCTCCACATATTTCCAGGGGTCTGTGGCCCTCATCTAAAACCCTAAAGCTCTTTTCTTTATTATCTTGCAATAATTCAGCTGGCAGGTGACACAAGCAGGAGGGGAGAGCCACGAAATCACCACTGAGTACTTTCTTCCCAGGCAGCACAGACCACTCAGGGCTTTGTTGATCTGTCAGCCCTGAGGATGGTTCATCATTCACAACAATCACTTCTCTGGTAGCAGAAATTTGCTCTGAACTGCAATTTCTTCCAGTTCATTCCTTCCTTGGGTTTGAATCATGTTTGTAGTTGGCAGTATTCAAAAGCTGAGCTTTGCTGCCCAACTCTGATTGCTCTGATAAGCCTGAGGTATCATTTCTGAGCTGTGGCTGGGACTGCCTATTAGCCATATGCAGAGGGAATATTTCCCTGCACAGATTTATAGGGACTCCTTTCTACATGCTGATTTCCAGCAGAACCAGCTCCTTCAGCTCAGAGGCTCAGCTCCCAGCCAAAGGAAGAGCAGCATCCCTTTGGGGTGACCCCACCAAGATGTTCCTCCCTGTTGCCTTGGGAAGGAGGATGAGGAACCAGCTGATCTAAAGGGCTGCCTGGGGCTAAGCCTGGGGGAAATGAAGTGTCTGCAAGCTTTGGTTTACTGATGGGGAAACTGAGGCATGGAGTAGATGTGAGTGAATCACAGAATCACAGGGTGGTGTGGGTTTGGAAGGGACCTTTCAAGGTCATCTAGTCCAACCCCTCTGCACTCAGCAGGGACATCTCCAACTAGAGCAGGCTGCTCACAGCCCCAAACAACCTCACCTGCAATGGTTCCAGGGCTGGGACATCTCCCACCTCTCTGGGCAACCTGGAACAGGCTCTCAACACCCTCAGCATCAAGAATCTCTTCCTTCTATCTAGTCTCAGTCTCCTCTCTCAGTTCCAACCCATCAGCCTTGTCCTGTCCCAACAGCTCCTGCTGAAAAGTCTCTCCCCATCTCTCTGCTAGGCCCTTGAAGCACTGCAAGGCTGCACTGAGGTCTCCCTGGAGCCTTCTTTGGGAATCCAGCAGATCTATGAAGCACTGTCCCTAGTGGAATCACTACCATTACCCTGATCTACCATGTGTCAGGCTGCTCTGCCTCATCCCTGGGGTCCCACAGGCACCCACCTGTGAGTCTCTGGGAGCAAAGGCTCTCTCTTTCCTGCCTCCTGAGGATACAGCTTGTCAGGCTGAGAAGCTGAGGTCCTGAAGTCCCTTCCTCTGCCTGGACCCAGCACAGCAATCCCCAGCAAAGGCTTTTTCCCCCCCTCCCTTTTTTGTTGTCTGCTTGTAAAATTAGCTTCTCATGGAAGAAGGCAGTGCCTGCTCCCACCAAGATCTGGATCCTTAGGTGCTGGGTGAGGGAGAGGAGAAGTGAGATCTGTCTCCACCACCCCAACAGAGCCATGAAAGCTTCCATTTGTCAAGACAGAGATTCCAGCCTGGACCCTGTGGTGACAAATCATTGTCACTAGGATAATCAAGCTGCAGAGACAGGATCATTTATCATGGCTCTTAGCTAAAGGCAGCCCTTCCCTCCCTCCTGCCTCAGCTCTTGCACAGCTCTGTGCCTCAGCACACACCGGCAGAGGTCCCCATGCCCCCACTGCTGTCAATCAAAGCCTAAATTCCCCAGGGATGTCAGAGGTGGGAAGGGGAAGTGAGCCTGCAGCATCCTCTCAGGTATCCTCAGGCAGGGAAACAGGAAAGGCAGCCAGGAGAAGGGCACCTGTTGCTCTTTGCCTCTCCTAGAAGCTTGCAGCAGTCACTAGACATGTCTGTGAGTTGAGCAGCTCATCCTCCTGCTCCTGTTTGCACTTGAAATGGGAAAGATGTTGGATTGGAAATGGCAGCCAGGAAGAACAACCTGGTAGGTAGTAGCTGGAGTGAAGTTTGGGAGCCTGGGGCTCATTTCCCCAGTGCCTAGCTCAACCTTCTGGATGATGGAACTGATCAAGATGCTCATGGCTGAGTTTGATGCCTAAATCTCTAAAGACTCAGCTGCAGAAGTGTTAGATTCCTGGGCTGGAATTCATGAGAACTTGCTTGCCCAGTAGAAGCCACCAGCTGGCATCACTTCAGGCCCTCTGAGGGTCTCACTTGGCTTTGCAGTGAAGCCACTCAACATGAGGCCAGCCACTTAGAGCAGTTCTGTTGGAGCTGGGAACTCCTCAGGACCCAATCACTGTTCACAACCTTGCAGAGATATGCTGCAGAAGAAGCCTGGGGGGAGATGTGGGTTGGAATTGGAAACCCAAAAGCTGTGCCAGGGGAGGTTTAGCTTGGCCATGAAGAACAATCTCTTCCCCAAAAGGGTTGTCAAGCCCTGGCCCAGGCTGCCCAGTGGTGGAGTCACCATCCCTGGAGGGGTTCCAAAGCCCTGGAGCTGTGGTGCTGAGGGCCATGGTTCAGTGGTGACCTGGCAGTGCTGGTTAACACTTGGATTTGGTGACTTTCAAGGTCTTTTCCAACCTAAACAACTCTATGATTTACCTCTAGCCCCTGGGGAGGCTTTGCAGCAGCCAGAGGTGGTTGTGGGTGTCAGGCAGACTGTGGCCAAAGCAGGCTGTGTGGATCAGCCCTCAGGAGGATCTTGGACAGAAGAGAAGAGGAGGCAGCTTTGCTCTTGGACAGAAGAGAAGAGGAGGCAGCTTTGCTCTGGCCAGGCAGGCTGCTTCTCCCTGCTGAAGCAGGAGGCTGAGGAGACAGAATGTTGCTGCTGTAAATTGTTTTCTCTCTTTAATAGAGTGAGGTGAGCTCTCTGAAGCAAAGCACTTACCCAAGTCCTTTCTGCCACCTCCTCTGATCATGGCAAATGACTTCTTGTCTCTGACATGCTCACAAGGCTTCTGCTGTTTGCAAGTGTGGCTGCTGGGGGATGTGCTTCAGGCTGTGGATATGCTCACAGCTTCCTTCCTAGAGCTTCCAGTTCTCCCTGTTGATGCCTCTGCTGTTCTCCCAGGGTGATTGATCTCCTAAGTCAATATGATATTGTTTCTCCTGGGTGACTGACATGTTTCTGAACAGGAGTGTGTGAAGCTGAACAGGCCAGGCCCTGAGCTCCTTCAAAATCACCCTTTTGCTTGTAATTCTTACATGTAAGGCAGAGGTTTATTTACAAGTTGCCTGTTCCCTCACTGCTCCTTCAGTTGACAACTGCTGGTGTGTGAAGGTATTGGCAGATGATAAATCCCAGAGACAGCTGAGGAAACAAGGACATTGCCCTGCTAAGAGACTCTGGCTGATGTTTTCTATCAGTGATGTTAGCAGCTGATGTCTTGGCCTCAGAAATGTTACAGAACCTCCTCCTGGTTTCAGGTTCCCTTTGCAAGCTGTAGGGGTCATCTCCTTGGGGTCTATGTCCATGGGGAGAGAAATGAGAGCTTCTAAGTCAGGCTCAGCCCCATTCTCAGACAGGCATGGAGTGAGGAGTGCTTGGACATTAGATGATATTGAGCTCATTCCCTAAGGTTTTGTGTCATTGATTGATTGATTTCTTGCTTGGACCCTGAGCCTTGAAGATGTCTGAGCTGCCTTGGTATCAGGGACCCAGCACCAGCCCCAAAGGTGTTCTCCCTTCTGAGGGTTCTCCAAGGAACTGGGTGTAAAGTGGGGCTGAGTCCTGGTCTGGCTTCAAACCACAACAGGTTCCTTCTCTAAAGTCTCAGGCAGTGCCTGGAGCTGGAGAGAGGATTTCCTTTGCAGAGAGACCTTGGGCTTGAGCCAGCCCAGCCCTTCTGAACTGCTGTAATTAGTCAAAAGATGAAGGTGAATGATTTTGTGACAAAAGAGGTAGGCAGACAGGCTTTGTAAGGCTTCATTAGCCTAGGGGCTGGCAGGGTTGGTCTTCCTGAGCTCAGTGGCCTGAGCCTGTGATGGAGAGCAGAGGCAGAGATGTATAATTAACAAGCACAGAATCATTTGACAGCTTGGGAAAACATTTCACTGTGTGTTCCAGCAGAGGAAGGTGATTGGCATTTCTGTGTTGCTTCTCTGTTAAGACACTTCCCAAGAGAGATGTTACTGGGAAATGGGGTGGCTACCTCCACACTGGGCATGGCCAGGACACAGCTGGGGTTACACCTCCCCTCCACCAGGTTTAATAACACTGCATGAGGTTGGGATGGGACTGGGAGCACCTGATCATACACCCAAAGTCCCCTGCAGAGGTTGGGCTGAGGAACTGGCTGTGGCTCCCTGGAGGTCAGGGTCTAGCTCTGCTGTGCCTCATCTGACTCCTTTCCTAACACACTACCTGTGTCCTGACCCTCCCAGCCTGAACCCACTGCACACAGACAAAATACCAGGGCTGCTTTCTTAGCTTGCTGGAGCCTTGCAGTCTGCACAGGCTGGGAAAGATTCTCCTAGCCCCACAGTGATTTAATTGTCTTTGCAGAAATTCTCTGCCCCATCTCCTCTGCTCCTTTCTCTCTGTCACTATTGATTTTTCCATTTGCTGGAGTTTTCCAGCCAGGCAGAACCAGCCCCTGAGTGTGCAGCCTGCACTGGGGGCTGGGGAGGGGAAAGAACTGCTCCTTCCCTCACAGGCAGATTCTCTTTGAGCCAAGCTGGAAAGAAGAGGGCTTCCTGATACACAGACCCCAAAGAAATCCTGTCCTTACATCCTGTTCCTAAGACAGACCCTTTATCCAGGGACAGAACTGCCTGGAAATCTGCCTTGGAGTGGTTTTTAACCCTTCAAAGATCCCTGCTCAGAATAGACATGGCCCTGGGAGATTGTTTTTGGACTTCATTGCAAACCCAAAGGGAGCTCAGGAGAAGAGCTTGACCAGCCAGACTCTCCATCCTTCTGCCCTCCTCATTGCCCTGGTCATCTCTCAGCTCTTCCAGCATGTATCTAGCAGTAACCTGCACATCTAACACATCAGTGTGTGTGTTTGTGTGTGCAGGTGGCAGAGAGCAACCAGCCCACAGCATCTGCAGCTGAGTCCACCTAGACCTTCCACCAGTCTCACAAGTTGTCCTGCCCCATCCCAACACATCCAGGTGGTTGGGAGAAAGGCTCTTCAGGTCCTTTTTTTCCATGGAGCTCTGGGTCTTCTAAGGCAGGTTTCATTCCCACCTTGTTCCCTTTACCCATTAATCCTTGGAAGCTCTGTGGTAGGCACAGAATTCAAATGCCTTTTGAACAGAGACATTATCACTTCTCTTCTCTTTGGATGTTTGAGCTTCATGTTGAGTCAAACCTGGAGAGTTTCATTAACTGAAAGAGCAGAATGAATTTCCCTTTCCCCTTCCTTTGTGGTGGTGTTGATCTGAAATTTCCAGCCAGTTCTGATCCAGACTCTCCAGCCCCACAGCAGATGGCCTTCTCTGCTGCAGTGTTCACCAAGGGGTGCAATGAAACAGAAATAAAACAGAAATTACTTAGTTCTGCCTCTCTTTTCCTCAGGCCATTCATTTTGATCTGACTCATCTTGCCCTGAGCTGCTCTGAGCTCAGACCAAACCATCTTCCCTTTTCCTGGTGTTTCAGGCTTTCTGTGCTCTGGCTCCATTCACCAGTTTGCATTTCCCCCTTGTTATGATCCAGCAGCTCTGAGCTGCCTGCTGAAGAAGCAGAGATGATAAATGGATGGAAATGAGCAGCAGGAGCCCCTCCAGTGCAGTGAGGAAGTGTCTGGGGCTGCTCTAGGAGCAGTCAAGAAGCTCATGTGCCTGGGAGAGACATGAGCTAACTCTGTCTCCATGGCAGATGAGGGGAAGGGAGGATGATGGCACATGACACCTTCATGTCTCTCAGATGTTGCCTTCCAGAGCAAATGTAGTGAAAACAAATATTAGCTTCATGATGGGAGATTAGGTCTGGCTTCACATGCCCTCATTAATGTCATCAGAAAATGTGCTGTTGCAAGGCTTTCTCTGGCTCACTCTGCACTGCTTGGATGTGTTAAGGAATCATTATGGTTGGAAGAGAACTCTAAGGTCACCAAGTCCAACCAGCAACCTATCAGCCCCATGCCACTAAACCATGGCCCTCAGCACCACATCTAGATGTTGTTTGAACCCCTCCAGGGATGGGGACTCCAGCACTGCCCTGGGCAGCCTGGACCAAGGCCCAACAACTCTTGTTGGGCAGAAATTTTGCCTAATATCCAATCTAACCCTCCCCTGGTGCAACTTGTGGCCATTTCCTCTTGTCCTCTCCCTGCTAACCCAGGTCAAGGAATCAAACCCCACCTGGTTCCAACCTCCTTTCAGGCAGAAAGGTTAGAATCTGTTGAGTTCCTCCTCTGAAATGGGTGCTCCACTTCCCTCACTTACCACCTTCTCCCAGCCCCATGGGGGCCCAGGGGCAGCACAAGTTTGTGTGTATGGCAACATCCTGGCCCTACCTCCATGGCAAGGTCACCTTCACAGAATCACAGAGTGTTAGGGGTTGGAAGGGACCTCTGGAGATCATTCAGTCCAACCCCCTGGCAGAGCAGGGTCACCCACAGCAGCTTGCACAGGATGGTGTCCAATTGGGTTTGGAATGTCTCCAGAGATAGAGATCCCAGCACCTCCCTGGGCAGCCTGTTCCAGGGCTCCACCACCCTCAAAGTCAAGAAGTTCCTCCTGATGCTTAGCTGGAGCTTGCTCTGTTCCAGCTTGTGCCCATTGCCTGGTTGTGGTGGTCTGTGCAATCACCAGACCAAGAGTGCTGAGCAAGATCCTGTTATAGGAAGCCTCCAGACCTGGCTAACCAGGTCTCCTAAGCAGCTCCTGACTCCCCCTAAATCCCTGTCCCAGTGGGAATCAACCAACAGATCCCTTCTGGATCAAAACCTCCTCCCATGCAAATCCAACCCTTATCCTTGCCCCTCTGCTAACAGAGACAACTGGCTCCTCACTACCAACAGCTGCCTCCCACCACCCAAAAAAATCCAGCTGGACCTTTTCCTTGCTGCATCACTGCAGGGAAATGTTCAGGGTCTGGCTGCTGATGGAGGTGAGGTTGGTCACAGCCATTGTTCCTATAGAAATGAGGACTTGAAAGCACTCTGAAATAATCTCTCTAATAGCCACCAGTGAGTCACTTCTTTACCTCAGTATGCCCCAGTACTGCCTTTGTGCTTTTTAGGAAGGTCAGTGTGATGGCCTAGCTAGCAAGGAAGGAGCCACTAATGATCCCAGCACTGCAGGGAGGCTCCAGAGATGTCTCTCCCTTCTCATCACTCCTGTGCAGAGGGTGACAGCAGTGCTGATCTCCCTCTGATTTCCACTCTGTAAGGAAAACCTAGAGGCTGAACTGCCTCTGGGGACTGTGGGTGGGTGGTGATAATTGTGCTGGAGGACAGTGAGCAATGGAGACATTTAAACTTGAGGTCATCTAGGAAATTACAACCCTGGGGTGCTTCTGAGAGCTGCTCTCTGTTGAGGAAAAGAGAGCTGTCATCTCATAAAGCACAGGAGGCTTCTCAGTGGAATAGGACTTCTTGGCTTCTGGCTGGGCATTAGCAAGCCCTGAATGAGAAAGGAGGACTCAGGGATTGCCAGGAGCCCTGTGTGAGGAGGGGTTTGGGGGTGCAGCTCTGAGCAGTGATGCAGAACTCTGGAGTTACTGAGTTCTTTTCCCTGTTCAGTGAGGAACTCCCAGTGTTACCTCGTGCCAGAGAGTTGTGCTGATCCCTGACACACAAAGCATGGGTAGGAAAGGGTTGTGAGGAGCTCCCTGCCAGGAGGTAAGGGAGATCTCTCATCTTGGCATCCCCAGATCCTCTCTGCTGAGTGAAGCCCTCCCACCAACTATCTGCTGCCTGTGGCACCCCAGGAGAGGTGTCCCACTCCCTGTGGGTGCACAAGAGCTATGGGAAAAGAAAAGAGACACTTGTACTCCTCATCTGCCTCCAGAAATCCACCTCTTGCTCCTGCTGGAACAGTTATCCAGGAGGACACTGTGCTGCCCAGCTCAAGGTCAGCAGCTACAGCCACCACAGGTGTCCCAGTGCTGTGCTGCTCTTCCACCATGGGGACCACAGAACTAGAAGAGACCTCTGAGATCATCAGAGTCCAACCACCAACCAACCACCTCCAAAATGGGATGGTTCCTGCTCCAGCCATGTGCTTTCAAGGGTGAGGCTTTCTCCACCCCACCCTGGGGAGGTGTCCTGCCCTCCCAGGATTGCTCCTGGCTGATGACCTTCTGCTCCACCATAGTCCAGGCAAACTGTTCCCTGCTCCTTGGTTGAGTCAGTGACCATTGTGGCTTAATGAACATCCCCAGGAAAACTCATCTCCTGCCAGACCATCTAAGTAAACCCTCTTAGAGCTGGTTGGCAACTTCCCAGCCTCCCCTTGGCTTTTTAAAGCAGCAGGGAAAAATGCTTTGATGAATGAGATCATTTTAAAAAGCAATTAGAAATAAGTCTCTTTCAGGGAAGCTTTTGGGATTTAGGTTGCACTTGTGGGTAGATCACTGGGGACTCAGTGTGCAGTGGTCAGGAGACAGCTGCTGAGGGTGTTTCTCTAAAGACATGCTGCTGTGGAGACAGGGTATGGACCTGGATTGAGACTCTTCTGTGCCCTGGTGAGATGACCTGGCTGCTGGGCTCTCTTCAGACAGGTGCTCAGCTTCTTTCTGTGTTGCTTTCTGATCCAAGTTTTGGAGGGTCCTGTTTTCACCTCACTGGGGAGTGAAACTGAAAGGATAAATCCTGACAGTACAGTGCAAAAAGCAATTCTTGTTTCCCAGTTGTTCCCCACTCTGGTGGAGCAGAGGTTCTCCTCATGCAGAGGAGATGTGGTGGACCAGAGGTTCTCCTCAGGCAGAGGAGATGTGGATCAGAGGTTCTCCTCAGGCAGAGGAGATGTGGTGGACCAGAGGTTCTCCTCATGAAGAAGAGGAGATGTGGTTCAGAGGTTCTCCTCAGGCAGAGGAGGAGATGTGGTTCAGAGGTTCTCCTCATGCAGAGGAGGAGATGTGGTGGATCAGAGGTTCTCCTCATGCAGAGGAGATGTGGTGGACCAGAGGTTCTCCTCATGCAGAGGAGATGTGGTGGATCAGAGGTTCTCAGGCAGAGGAGAGCTGCCTTCCCCTGTGCTGGAGCCACCTCTGCCACCACCACAGGCAGGCAGGGCTGCAGGCTGAACTGCTTTGTTGGAGTCACCATGGGGAGTGATTTACAGCCAGCAGAGGCTGGCAGCTTCTGAAGGAAAGGAGAATAGGAGGTATCTGATGGGAAATGTTGGTATGAGTAAGGGGGAGAGCTCCTGATGGGACACTGCTTCCAGGCAGCTGTCTGGAGTAACATAGGGAGGGTTGTGACCCTCCCCACTCTGAGCAGGGAACAAAACCCAAGATGTCCAGGGAGCAGCAGTTCTTCCTGTGAAGATAAGTTGTGTAAAGACTCTGACTAAGGAATAAAGTCACTTTGGAAAAGAGGGAGAATTATCTTTAATTCTTTATCAGTTACTGCTAATGATTTGTTCTTCTTCTGGGATGGAAAAGTGGGAGACATCAAACTGAGAGGTAGAAATAATGCCCCAAGAAATGGAGGAGACATTCTGGTGAAGTTTAATGGTTATTTGATAAATAAATAACCCCTTGGTGTTCCTATAGCCTGGTTAAGAAGTGTGGGGGAGGAGTAAACTCTAAACCTCACACTGTGGGCTGGTTTGTGACACACTAATTCAGGAGAGGAGAGTCAACCAGTTGGCTCATTTGTATGCAATGAAGAAATGAATCAGTTCTATTTTCTCCAGTGGAATAAAAGCAAACAAGAGAAAGACATTAGTTGAGTGCACAGAGCATTGTTTTCAAACCTCAGCTGTTCCAAACCAGAAAATATTTGCAATGGGAAGAATGCTTTGAGATATTAAATTGGAGTGGGAGGAGGAGGAGGCTGCAGTACTGCCAGTTCCCTGATGTTAACAGATCCAGTTGGTATCCTGTGTCGGGCTCAGAACAGGGAGGAAAAGAGAATGCCACAGGAGGACAGCACCTGGAGGAAAAAGGATTGCTCCATCATCTCCTGCAGTGCTTCTGCTCTGCCACTGAGAAGGGGAAGATGAGCTCCAAGATCAAGCATCCTAGCCAGGAATGGGCAGGGCTTCAGCATCTCTGTGTCTGGTTTGAGTTCAACGTTGGAGTGATTTATTGGGTCCTACTCCTGTGATGCTGTGGGTAGGAGATGCTGCTGCCATGTCCCCATGGGCATGGATACCTCTGGGAGGCTTCCAGCCCAGGAGGCATTGCTCAGGCACAGGAAGTTATCATAGAACCTCCTGAGGTGGAAGGAACCCATGAGGATCATCAAGTCCAACCTGACACAAGACAGATGGTTGCAAGAGCTTCTGTGGCATTGGCACTTCACAGTCTAGGAGTCCTTGTTTGTAGTGGAGTATTTAGACCTAGGACCTTCCACTGATGCTGTCCTCACCACCTGAAAGCCAGTATTTAATTCCTAGGTAGAAATGGAGTGGGGGTTTAGGACTTTCTAGGCTAAAACCCCAGCCTGGCTTCTCCAGACTGCACCCAGGGGAAGGCTGTGCTGTTTGGACATCACTTCTCCTCTCCTTCTCAGTGCACCTGCACTCCAGTTTCAGTCCCAGCAAAAACAACGTCCTTCTGGCCCTAGGTTCACCAGGGAAGGGGACCCAGCACGTGGCTGCTGCCTGCATAATGCACTCAGCATCTAGCTGAATCATCTGAGGTCCCTGCAGACCCCAGAGCTCTTAGCTCCAGGCACAAAACCAAAGAAAGGTGTCTGAGGAGGTGTGGAAGAGGTGACAGAGGGATGGCAAACTCCAGACTGAAACATCACTCATGAGGAGCTACAGAGAGCTGCAGTTTTTATCCCCTCCTTGAACAGTGCTGTGCCATGAAAACAAAACCCAACCCAACATCCCAGACACCACAGCAGACTCTGGGCTAGGTCTTGTGTCCTCTCTGCCAGTGCCTGCACCAGGTCACTGGGACACAGAGAGAGCTGAGCTGTTCCCAGTTACCCCTGTCCTGCTGCTGGCTGTGTTCTTCACTTTGGCAGATTCTTTCTGTTCCCTGGTCAGATTGCAGTGACACCCAACAGCAGATCTGGCAGCTCAACAGCTCTAGGGCTGCCCAGCAAGGAGACCAGTAACTGTTCATCTCTACCAGCATCTCTCCTACAGCTCCCTGAAAGGAGGTTGGAGCCAGGTGGGGGTTGGTCTCTTCTCCTGGGTTCCCAGGGAGAGGACAAGAGGAAATGGCCTCAGTTGCACCAGGGGAGGGTTAGATTGGGTAGCAGGAACAATTTCTTCCCTGCAAGAGTTGTCAGGCATTGGCCCAGGCTGCCCAGGGCAGTGCTGGAGTCACCATCCCTGGAGGGCTTCATAAACCATCTAGATGTGGCACTTAGGGCCATGGTTTAGTGGCAGGGGGGTGATAGGCTGCTGGTTGGAGTTGATGATCCTAGAGGTCTCTTCCAACCTGTGTGATTCTGCTCATCTCTACCAGGCTGGCAAACCTGAATGCTTTCATCTGTTAAAAACTCATCTGAGAGAGGGAGAGGCACTGAGGATTCCTGCTCAGAATGAAGCCTTAATGCTTTGCTTTGTCATGCTTGTGCATGTTTCTGTTCTTCTGTGTCTTCAGTCAGAGATTCTGGTGTGTAGCAGTGGATTTTACCTTGGAACTAAGGGGGTCAGAGCCTCTGAATGCAACACATTGCACTGTGACTGTCTGGGAGCTGCGTCCCCACACAGTTTCCCCCACACCCAGCCCTCATAGCCAAGCAGACTGGAACCTTCAGCCTCTCTCCTGGAGGAGTTCTCTGAGCCCCACACGTTGTTCCCCTCTGATGCCCACTTCCTCCCTGGGGCTAGAGCCCTTCTGCTTTCCAGACATCCCATTCCTGATCCAGAAAGAGCTCCCTGACCCCTGCTAGGGCTGGAGATGCAGCTTCTAGGCAGCATTGTTTCCAGAGAAGATGATTTGCTCAGAACCTCAAGTGCTGTCCTACAGCTACCTTGGCTTTGCTCAGCTCTTTTCCTCCCTCCCAGCAGCACAATCCTTCCTCTCTAGATGTCCAGCAGCTCCCATCCTCTGTCTTGCAGCTCAGCACCTGCAGCCTTCTTTCTGCAGTAATAGCCTGAGCAGTTGTACTCTCCTCAGCAGAGACATTCTCCTCTCTCTCTGTGCTCCCTACATTGCCCATACCCCAAAATCCCCATTTTCCCCTCTTTCAGGAGGCAGTGAGCAGGAGCTGGAAGGCAGGAGGAGGGAGAAGAGCATTCCAGAGCCCCAGCATAGGAGCAGATGCTTTGGGCATGCAAAACCCAAAGACTAATTAAAATGAATGAGAATTATTTTTATCACTTCAAACAATTGTGCTCTCACATTTTAATTAAAAGGGGTTTAAAAGGTTTCTTTTTTTAATGGTAATTTTGCTCAAATATACACTCCTCCAAAAGAGACAAAGAGCCTAAACTGACTTTTCTCTCTCCTAAAAGGCTCTTAGTGGCAGCACATTAAGATATCTGGATACATGTGAGGATTAGAGACATGAGGACAGAACCAAGTTAGAGAAGACTCTGTCTGGGTGAGGGTTTTGGGGGTTTTGCTTTGGTTTTCTTGCTTCCTTCCCAGCATTTCACTAGGTTTTGATGCTGTAAAGACAATCTTGCCTGTAAAGCTCTTTGCAGCTCATAAAGACCTCTATTGAAAGAGAATTAGAAGCCTTAATCCATTGAGGGAGAGTTCTGGGTTTCCTCCAGGCTCTCTGGGAGTGTTTCTGTGCCCTGTAGAGGCTGCCTGGCTGCTCTTCTTCCTTCCTTCCTTTTCTGTGTTTTGGGCACTGCAGTTGCCTCCAGGAGGTCTGGAGTTTGGGGTGGAAGGAGGAGCTCAGCAGGAGCTGGAGTGGAGAAAGGGGAAACCAGTGGAGAACTAAGAATGGAGGAAGCCCTGTTTGCAGCTGGCAGTGGGGAAGAGATGGAGTGTTAAGGCTGAGGAGAAGAGGTCAGCTCTGGAGGGGTCTAGAATCCAGGGAATCTGGACATCCTGTCCTCAACCACATCAGGACCATGCTCTGTCTCAAGACCACTCCCAGCCAGGGTGAAGGCTTTTGGGGACAGGTGGCAGCCAAGGAGAGAACTTAAATTGGTTGGGTTTTAAGGACAAGTGATGGATGTGGGGATTAAGTCAGGAGCAGCTGAGGGAACTGGGCTTGGTTAGGCTGGAGAAGAGGAGGCTCAGGGGAAACCTTCTCACTCTCTACAACTACCTGAAAGGAGGTTGGAACCAGGAGGGGGTTGGGCTCTTCCCCAGGGTTAGCAGGGAGAAGACAAGAGGAAATGGCCTCAAGTTGCACCAGGGGAGGGTTAGACTGGATATCAGGAACATTTTCTTCCCTGCAAGAGTTGTTAGGCGTTCACCCAGGCTGCCCAGGGCAGTGCTGGAGTCACTACCTCTGGAGGGATTCAAAAGACATCTAGATCTGATCCTTAGGGCCATGGTTTAGTGGCAGGGGGGTGACAGGTTGCTGTTTGGACTTGATGATCCTGGAGGTCTCTTCCAACCTTGATGATTCTCTGCTTCTGTGAATGTGCCTTGGATTTCATGCAATGCCTGCCCTGGAGTCATTAGCTTTGTCCTGCCAAGTCCAAGCTGAGTGAAGCAAACAGCCCTGTTCCACTGCTGGTGGCTGCTGCTGCTTCTAAAGGACTGGAGAGCTATCTGGAAATGTCATCTGACTCATGGATAGCTTAGCACTAACATGCCTAGTTTGGCACAATTATTTTGCCCATTACACATTCAATTAAATCAGTTTGGAATGATGTTAGTGAAATCAAAAAGCACTGGCAGAGGGAGCAGGATGTGCCTGCCTTTCTGGAGAGGATCAGATAGAGAAATCCCACATTCTTGTGCTGAGAAGGAGCTAGAAGGTTAAGTCAGCAGAGAGGGGAGAAATCCTTTAAGAGGTTTGAAGCAGAAAATTCCAATGTTCTGGATTTTTTGTTGTGGGTTGGAAAGGAAACTCTGGGGTTGGTTTGTTTGTTTGTGCTTGACTTATTTCTTCCTTTATCTGCTGCTGGCTGTTAAGAAATAGAAAGGTTTTCTTTTCTTTCCCCACCACAAAGGAAAGCCTGAGCTTGAAATAAGATCATTTCTGCAAAGAAAGCTGCAGGACTTCAGCCAGTCACACAAGTGACACTGCTTATTTACATCAAACCTACTGATGGTTGCAGTACTGCCTCTCTCCAGGAAGGACAAGCACTCAAGTTTCTCCTAGCAGCTGATGTCCTCAGCCCCTTTCTGCTAGCTGAGCTGCTCCAGGATGGAACCAAAACGTTTGTCTCCCTTGTGACACGTTCCCTAGCATGTCCCTGTGGGATCTGCAGAGCCATATGTGGCAGGAAAAGATGGAAAGGAACCAGAAAGGATAAGCAGAGATGCTGAATGACACAGGAGGCAGAACTTCTCCAAGTGGTGATGGTTTCAGGCAGTAGCAGAAAGGTTTGGAGCTGCCTGGGAGGAGTTTTAAGGCTGATTCAAGGCTCCTTGAGGGATTTGGATTAGGTGTTGGGAACAGCTTTCTCCTTTGCTGAAGATACACCCCTTGGGCTACAGGCTGGGTGTGAATGACCCTCTGGAGGGGAGGTATCACACCTCTCATGGCACACAATAGCTGAGTCTCTGGAACTGCTGACAGCCCCTGGCAGAACCGGTTCCTCAGACTGGGTGCGAATGACTCTCCGGAGGGGAAGCATTCACACCTCTTATCCCACAAACCTCTTCAATACCCAGCCTGCAGCCCGAGGGGTGTAAGGCTGACTTAGATTGGTACAGAATACACAGCTAAAACCAGGACAGATAGAAAATGGAAAAGGTTTAAAACCATCTAGATGTGGTCCCTAGGGCAATTGGTTGGTCATAGGTTGCTGGTTGGACTTGATGCATCTTGGAGGTCTCCTCCAAAGTCAAAGGTTCTGTGATTCTGTGAGCTGATAATGAAGTTGACTTGGTTTGTTTCTCACAAGGTTGGTGCCTTTGGGCTCCTTGGTGCTGATGGGAGCTCCTGGGCTCCTGCTGATGGTGTAACCACAACTGAGCATCAGGCCCTGCTCAGACAGGAGCTCTCCTCCTCCAGACATTCACCCAGGACCTATTTCTCCCTCTGACATAAAGACCTGTTCTAGTAAAACTTAACCTCAATAATCCAGTAGAGAAATTTTATTCTGGCTAATAAAAGAAGGATCCCAACATAGGCAGTGGCTGGGTATTTAAATAGTGCTATAAATCCCCATTAAAGCCTCATCTGCAGACAGATTTCTCTGTCACACACCTCTACATTCATCCTTGTCCTCTCTGTTGGTTAAGGGCAGGAGCAGGAGCAGCTCAGCTGAGGGTGATGCTGTCCCAGGTCTCCCCATCCCTGTTAGCAGGACCTTTAAAAGAAGATGTTCAAGCTCTTCCTTCTGGCCAGACCTCCCAGCCTCTGGTACTTTCTTCTCACTGAGATGTGGAGGCTGAACAGGAAACCATCCACACTCTGAAATGTCTCTGAGGGGCAGAAATCACTTGTGAGCTGCTGCTGTGGGAATATCTGGATCCTTAGCAGCACTCTCAGGTCTGCATTCGGCTCTTCACTCAGAGATTGGAGGAGAAATAACCCTTGAAAGGATGGAAAGAAGTGAAGTGGATGACAGGGCACAAGGAGAGGCTCCAGAGTTCCCCTGCTCCTGGCCATTGTGTATCCCAGCCCCTGCAGGACTCCTGCTCCAGCCAAGGGCATCTTGGACTCAATGACCTGAAAAGGTCTTTTCCAACCTAAATGATTCTGGGTGTCTGTTTTCTGACCCTTTCCTCCTTTTGAGAGAGACAGGAGATGAATGCCAGCTCTCACAGCAGAGGGAAAGGGAAGAAGACTTCAGGGAGCTGTGGCTGCAGGAAGGCAGCAAAGGTGTGAACTGGAGCTGGGGGAAAGAGCTAGGATGTTGTCAGACTGCAGCCCTGCAGTAAGAGCTCTGAAAGTGCTGCTTCTTCTGGAGCTGACCCACAGCAGAACCTTGCTGTCCCTCTGGACCATGCCATAGCATCCACACACTCCTATTCACTGGGCCATCTCTATTCCAGAACTTTCTGGGCCATGGGAGACCTGGTTCAATGTCTTCTTGTTGTTCCTCTGCCAAAGAGATGAGTGCCATGTTCAAGGAACAGCTCCATCCTAAAAGTGCAGCTATAAAACCCAATGACTGTCTCTCTGGTCCCACTCTGTTCCTCTGAGGAGTTCAGGGCTCTTTTGGACCTGGTCATCAGCTAACTTCTGACCAGAGTGAACTTGTCACAGTACTTAAACCATGGAGGAGTAATAATCCACTCACACCAGCCAGTTGATTAACAGTGAGTTCATTAAGGAGGAGAAGGAGAGGAGAGTGAATGATCTCATCTGGACCAGCAGAATCTGAAGGGCTCTAAAGCCACATGAACCAATTTCTTTCAATTGCTATCTCCTGTCTCAGGGTAATTGCAGCTCTGGATCTTCATCTCTTCTATTGCTTGATGTGTGGCTTTTGATGAGCTTTGGGAAAGAAAGGGGTTTACTGCAGGAGTTAGGATGCATCCTGGCACAAAGGAGCTCATCAGCCACAGAAATGGGATGACCCTGCCCTATAGACCTTGTCTCTTTGGGCTCAGGGAGTATCTCCACTCAATCTCCCCTGGAATTGGGGTAGATCAGCAGAAGGTCTGTGGTTTCCTTCCCAGGTCCCACCAGCCAGATGAAGAAAATCCACAGAGAGGCAGGAGGAAGGTGGTGGGGCATGAATTATGGAGTATTATTAGATTGCTGTTCCTCACATTGCTTCTGGAGCTGTGGCAGCTGGGAGCTGTAATTACAGAGATTAGAGGGGGGAAAAAAAAAAGAACAAAACCAAAACCCAAACCTCATAGCCACTCATCAAGTGATACATAAAACAAGCAAACTGGCATTGTGCCTAGGAAGCCATCAGAGCAGAGCTGCACCACCAGCAGGGAATGCCAGTCAGGATCCCTTCCCACCAGAAAGGTTGTGGAGCTTCTGCAGTCAGTAGGCAGCAGAGTGAGGACAGTCAAGCCCTGAGGTGAGGACAGTGATGAAGCTCAGGCTGATTGTAGTGCTCAGTTCCTCCTCCTGCTGCTACCTGAGAGCTGGAGCATGAAGGAGAAGCTGCTAGGAGAGATATGGGGCAGGCAATGTGCACTCAGCTGGCAGGAGTCTGTCCCTCAGCTCTTCATCAAGAGCTGGAGCTGCTAATGAAGAGCCCATTGCAGCCAAACCAAGTGCCCTCTTCCCATGCCCTTGCTGAACACAGCCCACCACTGATCTCCAGAACCCTCTTGGGCAGCACCAGGCAGGAGCAGAGTTCCAGGGCACATCTCATACCCTGGACAGGATGTTTTCTCCCTTTCTGAGAAGAAAGAGAGGCCAAAGAAGGATTCCATTTGTCAAAAAAACTCATAATGAGCTGTTGAAGACAGCTCAGCCAAGGTACTGCTGACCTCCCAGGTTAATTAACCTGCAGCAAGAGCTGATGTCTTTTCTTTTTCCATTCTCCCTCTGTAATCTTCCTCCTGCAGCCAGCCAGGTTTTCCTCTCCTCTCCTCTCCTCTCCTCTCCTCTCCTCTCCTCTCCCCTCCTCTGGGTGCTGAGCTGCTCGTTGTGTGCCACCTTGGGGCACTTAGATGCCATCCTCAGCCTCTGCTGGCAGATCTGGCCCTGGATGGGAATGCCAGCAGCCAGCATCCCTCCCAGCTAGCTTCATGCTTTATTTGTCATTACCCTGCAATTGCAGCTGGCAGGAGCTCTCTGCCTCCCAGCCTGCTGCTGTCCTCTCTTGCAGAGCTGCCACCCCAGCCCCTGATGCTGCCAGAAAGGTGCCTCCAGGGCCCAGCCAGCCCAGACTCTTTTGCAGGGCAGTGACTGTGTGGGACAGGGACAGAAAGGAGCAGGAAAGGTGATGTCAATGACCAGGAGAGAGCCTCTTACAAATACCCTAGAATGGTTTTGGTGATCTGGTGGCATTTCAGCTCCCTGTGCAAAGCAAAGCAAGAGCCTCAAAGCCTGAATCTGCAGGTGGATCTTCCCTGTTGTGGACACATTTAGGTCTCTCTCATCCTACCTCTAAGAAAGCAGATATGGTAGCAGAGAGTGGAGCCATGGAGCTGAGCAAAGCTGGAAGGTTCTTGAGGGACCTCTGGGGCCAGGCAGTGGGGCTGGAGGATCCTCTGGTTCAGATAGACTCCTTGGGAGAGTTCATCACCTCCAAGCACGCTGAGAGGACCTCTCCCACAGAAAGAGGCTGTGCTATCTGAGAGCATCTGGCACCTGAGGGTGACAGCTCTTTGCCTGGGACAGACACTCTGCTATTTTTATGCTGGAAGTGTGAGTGGAAATGGAGAAGAATATGTCCTGCAAGGAGGAGCAGAGCTGCACCAACTACTTGCTGTTGACAACTTACCTAGCAGCTTCCTCCTCCATCTCCTCTCTTCCAGTGACTGAAAGCTTCCCAGTGCCCAGGAATTCCTTTCTCCTTCATGCCTAGTTGATGTACTCCAGCTGATGTCTTCTGTGTGCACAGACAGACCATGCACAATCAGCTCTGCCTCATCAGAGACAGAACAGAGCTAAATGAGCAGAAACAAGGTGGATTCATTGTTCAGAGCAGGTGCCTAAATGACAATCAGTCACAGATCTTTAGGTAAAAGGATGTAGCCAGGTAGGAGAAGGAGAGCAGCCCTGGTTCTTCACTGGGCTGAGATTGTGCTTGCTCCCTCTCAAAGGGTCCCCAGGCTCTAAGCAAAGCCATGAGACAGACTTTGGGTGCTCAGAGCCTCCCTGGCAGTGCTGCCTGAAGCATGAAGAGCTTGGCAGAGCTCAGCCTCTCCTCCAGCTGCTGTCAGGACCTAAGCTTTCCAGTGCAGAGGCCCAAAGGCTGCTTGGGGTCAGAGCTAATGGAGCAGCTGCTTCAGACCATGCCCTAGAGACAAGGCCAGAGAAAAACACACCCCAGCTGTGCCCCTTCTCCTGTCCTCCTCCAGCCCTGCCTCGTGGCACGCTTCTCTTCACAGCTGGCATTCTCCAGCCTCCCTCTCTGCTCCAATCAGTCAGGGAGGATTTTCTTGCAGTAAAAATGGTTCTGTTCTACCTGACCAGTTTCACCAAATCATCTTGATTGCCATATTTTGCTTTCCAGTCAGAACAAATGGATTTCTCAGCAGACAAAGAGGTCAAGCAGTTGACTTTCCTCCTGCGTGACGCCCAGCTGCCCTAGTTACATTCCAAAAACTGCCAGGACTTTGTCTCTCTGCAAAGTCAGAGCTTAAAAACCCCTAAAAAAAGGTGTGCCCAACTGAAAAAGGCAGAGCTCAGGACTGGAAGTGGGAATTGTGCTTTGTTTTCAGCTTAAAACAAAGAAAATTCCCTACAAGAGGTCCTGGGTCACTCTGAAAACTGAACCTTCCTGAAGGGTTCTTCCCATGGGAATAAGGTCAGTGAGAAGAAGAGACATTAATAACCTTCAGAGTGGGGTAATTGCTTGTTCCTGCATTGCACACCCATGGGACACTAGCCAGAACCATTGATATTATTGGTATATTCTTCAGATTAAAACCTGGACACCTGCAGTCATTGCTAATGACAGGAGGAATCAGTAGCTTGTAATTATGAATGTTGTTCTTTACAAACCAAGGCCAAATGTTTTGGTTGTTGGAGTGAGGGGGTTTTTTTAAATGGATTCTGAAGGTTGGGGGATGGGGCCAGGAGCCCTTCCCAGTCCCTGATACCTGCAGGGTTTGCTACCATCTCAGCTCCACCTCACCCCAGTGTCACTGGGGACATCTCCTGGAGCCCCTGCCAGGGGTTAGAGCTGGGCTGGCCACTGCCCAGGGGATAGATGCTCTTTGTTAGCCCCTGCTCTTGGGGATAGAGAGGGGAAAAGGGAGAGAGACTTGGGGAAAAAAACCCTAAAACTTCTTTAATGAGAATAATAATCATAATAATATAACATTTTTGTGTGTTCAAATAAATACAAACCCAGTAAGGAACCCAGCCCCCTGGATGGCAGCTACCTCACTGGCACCACTGGTGCTGTAAGGACTCAGCAGCAGATGGGAACCAGGCTCAGGGGCTGGATCCTGGACCTGGATTCAGCAACTCCTGGATCAGGATCAGTGGCAGAACAGACAAGAGTCCTCCTCAGATGTGGACTCTGCAGAGGAAGAGGAAAAAGAGCCTGCCCCTGATGCCCCCTCAGCTTCATCCTGCCCATGCCATCCATGGAATGCAATCCCTAGCTGGTCAGGTTAGGGTCACCTCTCCTGTCCCCTCCTCCCTGCAGGTGCAGCCTTTACTCTGCACCCCCAGGCTGGGCCAGAGGAGTTAGCAGTGACCTTGGTCTGCAGCCCAGCCCTTGGCAGGAACTCTAAGCATTAGGTCTGGTCACTGCTGGCAGCAGACACTGCCTGGGAGAAGATGCTGGGAAGTGCAGAAAGTGCAGGGACTTAGAGGAGTCAAATCACTGAGCAGGACTGGTTCTGCTCTAACCCAAAGCAGGTCACCCTCTCTGAGTCCTCTTCCTCCCTCCCCTCTACACAGGGACACATTCTGACCAGACTGAGCTCTTGGGAGGGTTGGCAAAGCTAAACATCCTCTTTGAGGCTGTGAGGTGCCTGGTGCTGCCTTGCTCTTTGTTCTGCAGTTTCTGCCAACCTCCCTGCATGTTCTGGCACTGTGAGAGTTACAGAAATTACAATGAAAAATTACTTCACCCATTGAGAAGGAAGTTCTTCTTTATCTTTTTTCTGCTCTTTCCCATTTGAAGCCCCAGTGTATGCAAAGCTGCCCAGGACTCTCATTCTGCAAGCTTCACTTAGCAGGGAAATTGTTTTATTTGTATTTGGGCTTTGAATCACAGCCTAATGAGGTGCAGGGCTGAGGGGTTCCAGCCCATTGTATTTTATTAGCTAAGTCTGAGCATTTCTCATCTCTGCTCAGGACAAAGCATGCTCCTGGCTCAAGAGACAGAAGTTCTCTACAAGCTGTAACACCAAGATCTGCTCATAGCATTGTTGAAGGAGAGGATTCTGCCTCTGCTCTGCTCTGGGGAGACCTCACCTGCAGGGCTGGGGGGAGCTCTGGAGTCCTCAGCACAGCAGAGACATGGACCTGGGGGAGTGGGGCCAGAGGAGGCCACAGACATGATCCCAGGGCTGGAAGCTCTCTGCTGGGAGGCCAGGCTGAGAGAGTTGGGGTTGTTGAGGCTGGAGAAGAGAAGGCTCCAGGGAGACCTTAGTGCAGCCTTGCAGTGCTTTAAGGGCCTAGCAGAGAGATGGGGAGAGACTTTTGAGCAGGAGCTGTTGGGACAGGACAAGGCTGATGGGTTGGAACTGAAAGAGGAGATTGAGACTGGATAGAAGGAAGAGATTCTTGATGCTGAGGGTGGTGAGAGCCTGTGCCAGGTTGCCCAGAGAGGTGGGAGATGTCCCATGCCTGGAACCATTGCAGCTCAGGTTGTCTGGAGCTGTGAGCAACCTGCTCTGGTTGGAGATGTCCCTGCTGGCTGCAGGGGGTTGGATTAGGTGACCTCTAAAGGTCCCTTCCAAACCCAAACCCTTCTCTCATTCTTGGACCTACAGCTGAGCTGAGGTGCAGACTCTGGACACGTTGGGAGCATGAGAAGGAGAACCTGTAGGGGAGGTGCAAAGCCAGAGGGCAGCAAACCTCCCTGAGCAGGAAACTCAGGGCTGCTGTAGTGCTTGCTTCAAAGTNAAGCCAGAGGGCAGCAAACCTCCCTGAGCAGGAAACTCCTGTAACCTCTAGCAGGGTCACACCCTGGGCTGTGCTGCCTGAGGGCTGCTGCAGTGCTTGCTTCAAAGGGAGGTGCTGAACGTTTGTGTCCTCAGGGCACTGAGGAGCTAGAACCTCCAGTTCTCCATGGTATGGTCCACAGCTGGAGGAGCTGTTTCCTCCAGGAGCCTCTTCTGCTTTCTGATCCATTGGAGATCCAGAGCTGTACCTGAAATCTTCTTAGGTGCCTTCCTTAAGATCTTCTGAGGAGTTTGAGTGTCTCCATGCTTCAGTGATGGGCAGCAGAAGAGCTGGGGGCAGTGGGGGAAGGCTAGCCCAACCTGAAGGAAGTGATGATGGAGAAATATTGATTTTCCTTGAGTGTTATCAAGTCCAAACAGGAGAATTCCTCCTCCAGCTCTGCCCACATCACACAATTCCTTCCCAGGAACAGCAGCCTGGATTCCTGGAAGGAATTTGCCCCTGTGCTGGCCTCTGCTCAGGGAAACAGAGCCTGGAATCACTCATCCAAGAACTGCCTGCAAAGTATTGAACCTCCAAAGCTCCAGAAGTTACCTGTTAAGCAACCTGGAGGTTGTCTTCTGAAGCATGTGGCTTTTGAAATGGAAAATTGGCCAAGTTTTTCTCTCTTTGATTTTATTTTAACTTATTTTGTGAGATTTGAAGCAAGGGGAGGTGTTATTTTTAGGTTGCTGGGTTTTCTCAGCAGCACTGGAAGTGACTTGAGCTGAAAGCTGAATCTCATCACATGCTTTTGAGTCTTGAAACCTTAATGAAAAGCCAGGTACTCCCCAGCTCCCAGGGAAACTTGGAGAGGTTTTCTCTGACTCCAGGACACAGCTCAGGAAGCCTTCTCCTAAATTCTTCAGCTCTTCTGCCAGCTTGAAGTTTCTCTGGCTGCCAGGGAGAATCCCCTTCAATGCTATCAGGATGGTTTTTCTGTTGGCCATTTCATCCACTTCTTTTCTAAGGAGTGTGAAGGTTCTGAGGAGTGTAAGGACTGCCACAGAGCCTTGGAAAGCTGTCCCCCTGAGGATGAGGAGTGTGGAATCAGCTCAGTGTCCTCCTGTGCTCATGTGGACACCTGAGAAGAGGTGAAGGCACTGACCAAATTCTTGACTGAAGCATGAAGTAGATTGCAAGGGCAGATGGTATCATTTTCATTTTACTGTAGGCAAAGGGAGAACCATCACTTTCCATGGCCTTCCATGGCCTCAGACAGTCCAGAGCCCCCAGTCTGAGCTGGGTGCCTTCAGGTGGGTGGTGCTGCTGGAGCATGGCCCAACCTGTTTGCTTGCTTGGTGCTAGAACACCTCCTTTGCTCCTTTCCTCTGAGGCTTTCCAGCACTTTGCAGACATCACAGGCACCAGAGCAGCTTCTGCAGGTCTGCCCAGGAGGATCATCTTGGCTGAGCAGAGAGAGGAGTTTGCTTTCTCCCCTGGTGAAGCAGTGAGGTGACTTGAGCTCCATCCTATAGCACCTTGAGGTCTGCAGAACCTTCTGGTGGGGCAGAGCCTCCCAGGGCTTTCTCTCTTGCCTCTCAGAGATTGATGCAGGACCTTGCCCATGTTTCTTGGCCAGCATTAATAAGCTGAAGCCCTTAAGAGGCTGGGGAAGTCAGTGCATGGACTGGCAGTGCCTGGGTGGAGCAGAAGGGTTGGCATCTCAGCTGTCTTCTGAGACAGACCCAGACTAGCTGAGCTCTTGCTCGTGGCCTGACGTGGCCTTTGCAAGCCAGGCCTGGATGTCATCTCTCTTCCCCTGGGACACATCAGAGCCAGGCTGAGCCTTGCCTGGCTGTGCCTAATTCCTCAGAAACTCAGAGGAAAGGAGGGCAAGGAAATACCAAGAAAAGAAAGAGAGGAAGAAGATGAAAGTTGGCATCTCCCTCTCGAGGCCATGCAAGAAATAAAACAGAGCCTCAGAGCCTCAGAACCTCAGAGCCTCAGAGCCCCAGAGCCTCCTCCTCTTTTTATGAACATATTTGTTTCCTTTCTTGGCCTAGGAGGTGGTTTGGTTCCCCCCAAAAGATCATATAATCCTTCCTTTCTGGCTGACAGCTTCTGAAGGCTGCAGGAGAGCTCTTCCTTGGGTAACTGATGCCTGACTGCAGTCAAGCTCAGGTTTGGCCATGGCTCCTGCACCATGGTCCCAAACATTTCCCCAAGCTGCTTTGGGCAGTTGAACTTGAAAAGAATGCTGGGCCAAAGGGAGTGGCTGCTTTAGTGGTGGGATTTTAGGAGGTCTAGGTTTATCCAGCTCTTCAAGCAGCAGACTGGGAGCTGTGTTTCTAACAGGGATGGAACTCTGCCTGCTTTCCCCCAGTGTCTGAAGAAAGATGGTGCCAAAGTTTGTCCTGACCAGCTGGGCCAGGAAAGCTTAGAACATCCTTGGTGGTGTCAGGGAAAGCTTTAGGATCATAAAAGGTGGAGAAAGATCTCTAGGATGACTGCTGGCAACCTCTGCTGCCTTCCCTCTGCTGTCAGTTCCTCTCTGTCCACTGTCTCTGGAGGTGTTCAGCTGTGCCAGGGGAGGGGCAGGGGAGATCTTAGGAGAAGGTTCTTCCCCCAGAGAGTGGTGGAGCATTGGAACAGGCTCCCCAGGGATGCACTCATGGCACCAGCTCTCAGGGAACTGCAGAAGCATCTGGCCAATGCTCTCAGCCACATGGGGTGACTTTGGGGTTGTCCTGTGCATGGCCAGGAGTTGGACTCCATGGTCCCTGTGGCTCCCTTCAGCTCAGGACACTCTGGGATTCTCTGATCCCTTTCCTGAACCAGGCTCTGCTTGGGGCTGAGCCAACAGACCCCAACCACAGCCACTGGCAGCCCAGGAGCAAGCTCAGAAGTATGAGACTCAATCTACCTGAGCCCTGCAGCCTCCTGCCAGAGAAGGGAGGAAAAAAACCCTAGAGAAGAAGATGGAATGAATGAAGGAAGGGCCTGAGCAGTTCCCAAAAGTCCTTGCTTCTCATGTTATGAAATATAGATAACATTTATGAGTCTAATACCAATATTGATGTTTGCAGAGACATTTGTTCAGTGCTTGAAGTAAATACCTTCCCAATCAATAGCAGCAATGCAGCTGAGGCTTTGCTCTGGGCAGGCTTCACATGGGGAGAATTGAAATGCCTTTGCTCTTTTCTTTCAACAAGTTTAAGGTCCTGAATCATGAATGGGCCCTGGGAAGGGCAGGTGGTGGATGAGACAAAGACAGGAACCCTTATTCACAAAGGTTTTCTTGGCCAGCCTGTGATTTTTTGTAGCCTTTCCCCTCCCAGCACCCCCCAATTATTTCCCTGGATCAATAGAGTTAAGCTCATTATAGGGAAAATACAGGTTGGGTCTTGAGGATTGCTTGAGTAGTTCCAGTGTAGAAACCCAAAACTGAGATTCCCTGAGCTAAGCTGCAAAAATCTGCCAGTGGTTAGGGCAGAAAGAAGTGGTGTCACTCCTGCAAGCTCTTGCTCCTTCAGCATTCCTTGACCAGCTCACTGGAGGAGGAGAAAAATCAGTGGGAACAGAGGGAAGTAAAAGAGTCTTGTTTTGTTTGGAGACAGGCAGAGGTTCTGGTTGTGATCTAATGGTAAAATCACCTGCAGTGCTGCCAGGTCAGAGGGAAACCCTCATGGAGAGCTGCTCTTCTGCAAAGCCAGGCTGGGCCATCTCCTCTAGAAAAGGCTTTGCCTAAGAAGGGAAGGAGCAGTTGATCCCTGAGGTCCTTTTCAACCTGGGATTCTAGGATTCTGTGAAAGCAACCTCTGGGATTTCTGCTGAAGGCTCTGGGTGATTGCTTGGAAAGTTCAAACCTGAAGTATTAACCCTTGGTATTTGTATGGGCTCAGAGATGAGGATCCTGACTCTGAAATTCTGCAAAGCTCAGATCACAGAGTGTTAGGGGTCAGAAGGGACCTCTGGAGATCATCCAGTCCAACCTCCCTGGCAGAGCAGGGTCACCCACAGTAGGTTGCACAGGATGGCATCCAGGTGGGTTTGGAATGTCTGCAGAGATGGAGACTCCAGCACCTCCCTGGGCAGCCTGGGCCAGGGCTCCACCACCCTCAAAGGAAAGAAGTTCCTCCTGATGTTTAGCTGGAGCTTGCTATGTCCCAGTTTGTGCCTGTTCCCTCTTGTCCTGTCCCTGGGCACCACTGACCAGAGCCTGGCCCCATCCTCCTGACCCCCACCCATTGAGTGTTGCTAAGCAGAATCTCTAAGATGCTGAACCCAAGATGTTGCTGCTTCTGGGGTAGAATTCCCAAGCCTGCAAACACTGCTTGAGGGAAACCAAATGGGAATTTGGACAGAAGAGGGGAAATAAAACCCTGCCAGCTCCCAGAAACTGTCCCCAGAGCTTTCCCAAGGTGCTGGCAAGGTAGACACGACCTCATTTTTCACACTCTCCCCTGAAAGAGCCTTTCAAATAAACCCAGACTTTCTTGCTGTATCAGCAAAAGCAAGCTGAGGCTGTTTCTGCTGACTGGGAGCTCAGTTGCCTGAGAGGTGTGGTTCTTCTTTAGATTGCAAAGATCTTCTCTGCAGTTTCCTTTTAAGCTTGAATTTAACTTGTCCTAATAGGAGAAGACTAAATGAGAGCAAACTGTTTGAGTAGAGCTCAGCTTCATCTGAGTCAGTACATTCATCATCTGGAGCTGTCATCTAGGGACACTTCTGTGCTGAGCAGTCTTGGAATAAGAAACTGGAGCCAGGAGTATTTTATATGCAGTCCTTGTTTACCAGCAAGCTGGTTTTACATGACCAGCATATTTGTGTTCAAGATAATACAAGGGGGTGAGCAGCAGAGCAGTCTCTGGCTTGGGCTGAGCTTGGGCTTCCCTTTGGTACAGACAATGCCTTAAGTTGCACTAGCAAGATCAGGGGATTTTGAAGCAATCTCCCAGGGAGATTGGGAGCATGAGCAAGCAGCAATGTTTGCAGAGCCTATTGTGCTTTCTTATTCATGGAAATAGAACAAGTAGAGGGAAAAAAATATCTATAGTTTTCAGAGCCCAGACTAGCCAGGGCTTTCCAGGCAGGGAGAAAGAGCATCTCCTACCCCTTAGGTCTAGAATGTAAAGATTAATCAAAAGCATAATCCTTGCTGCTCTCTTTGGATCTCAGTTTTCATGTCTGCATATTGTTAGTCTTGTAAAAGGGCTTGACTTTGTGATGGCAGAAGAAAGAGCCTGGGAAGGACTCTTTGATCACCAAACAGCATTTGACTGCTCTGCAACTCCTGGCAGGGGATCCTGAGCACTTGCTTTGCTTTTTAAGTTTTCTTTCTGTTTTTTTCCTTCTATTCCTTTTGCAAAGAGAACCATTTTTCATGTCCACTCTGATGGTACTCAGCTGACATTCAGTGACAGGCTGTGGGTGAAGCAGAGCTTCACTCCAGAGCCTCCACCAGCCAGCTGCTCTACTCAGTTCCTATCCTCCCAGTATGGTCCTCTCCCTTCTCCTCCCTTGGGGGCTGCAGCCCAAATCAAACCTCTTCAATCTCAACAGCAAGAGCAGCTCATGTATTTTCTCCAAGGAGACCTGTGGAGTCAGACCTGCTCTGGGAGAGCCTGAGCTACCAGCCAGAGTCAAGCTTCTACCTGCTGGGGTCACATGTGGAGCCTTTTGCTTTGGTCTCATGCCTAGGGGCAGCTTGCTAAGGTCTGCCCTCCAGACTTCCAGACCTCCAGACCTCCTGCTACTTCAGATGAATTGATCTGAAAGCCAGCAAGAATCAGAGTGATTATCTTGGAGGTTTTTTACTGGGGCAATCGAATCTCTCTCCCTCTCCAATGTACTTACAACATCCTGGTAGCCATAGAAACCAGGGGAATTTATAGGCACCACACATCTTCTCTGGCTAAATCTATAGCAGTAAATAATACCAAGCCAGGGAAGGGGTTTGGGTACCAGAATGTGCTCATCCTCACAGTGATGTCCTTGCTGTGCTCCCTGGCACAGGGACCTTCCCCAAGACCTGGGCACTGTTCATGTGTCAAGCATTGCTGGCAACAGGCAGCTTCCAGGAGGGAATTTAGCAGCAGCCAGTTGGGGATGAGCTCTGTGGAGGGAGAAGGAAAGTTGATGCTCTCCTGGTTGGTGCAGAGCATGCCCTGTGCTGACATCCCCTGGAATGAAGTGTCAGCACAGGGCAGTCTTTGGTAGTTTAGCATTGTTGGTCAGTGGTGCCCAGGGACAGGACAAGAGGGAACAGGCACAAACTGGGACATAGCAAGCTCCAGCTAAACATCAGGAGGAACTTCTTTCCTTTGAGGGTGGTGGAGCCCTGGCCCAGGCTTCCCAGGGAGGTGCTGGAGTCTCCATCTCTGCAGACATTCCAAACCCACCTGGGCACCATCCTGTGCAAGCTGCTGTAGGTGACCCTGCTCTGCCAGGGGGGTTGGACTGGATGGTCTCCAGAGGTCCCTTCCAACCCCTAACACCCTGTGACTCTGTGATTGTTAGTGGGACAAGAACATCTCCTCTTCAGCAGGTGGTCATCAGAAAGAAAGGTCTAGGTCCAGGTATCTCCACATGCAAATGGGCTGTCTAAGGTGGGAGGCTCTGTGGGAAGAAACAGGCACTAGGAAATTATTTATAGCTGAAGTCTCTAAAATTATCCTTATCTCTAGAGTGAGTTTGAGTTCAGACCCAAGAGAAAAAGACCAAGGGAAAAAAACCAAACAACTGAACCTGAGGCATTTGAAATGGAAAATCAGGGGTCGGATTTTCCTCTATAGTTCCAGAAGAGAAGGAAAAGAAAAAGGAAAGGAAGAAGAAGAAGAAGAAGGAGAAGAAGAAGAAGAAGAAGGAGAAGAAGAAGAAGAAAAAGGAGAGGAAAAGGAAAAGGAAAAGGAAAAGGAGAAGGAAAAGGAAAAGGAAAAGGAGAAGGAAAAGGAAAAGGAAAAGAAAAAGGAAAAGGAAAAGGAAAAGGAAAAGGAAAAGGAAAAGGAAAAGGAAGAGGAAAAGGAAAAGGAAGAGGAAGAGGAAGAGGAAGAGGAAGAGGAAGAGGAAGAGGAAGAGGAAGAGGAAGAGGAAGAGGAAGAGGAAGAGGAAGAGGAAGGGGAAGAGGAAGAGGAAGATGAAGAGGAAGAGGAAGAGGAAAAAGAAAAAGAGGCACCTGCATCTCTTCTGTTCCTTGGTATTCCTCAGGAAACCCTGAATCCAAAGCCAAATACGTCTCAAGAGCAAGGCAAAATTCAGCAGTGAAAGAAGGGCTAGGAGGGAACAGTTTACAAGCAGCTCTATTCCAAATAAAGGTTTTTTTAGCTCCTTGGTCCCAAAGAGGATGTGGGGGGGGGGGAAAGAGACAAGTTAAGGGCTGTAGGTATTATTTTTTCTGATCAGATAAGTCAGGGAAAGCTGGTGAAGTTCTTCTGAAGTGCAGGAAACCTCTGAGGAATGCCAGCCCAGTGAAGGGATTTGTGGTGTGACTGTTTTAAGCAGCTGACAAGGAAGGATTAGTGCAGAGGCACTGGCTCAGGGCTGTGATGCATCACCAGGCTGAGAGGGCAGGGGAAAGAGCAAAAGGCAAGAACTCCTGAGCTGATTTTTCCCTGACTGGCAGTCATTTGGCCACGAGTGTTTCCCTGCCTGAGCTGCTAGAAGAAGAAGTAACTGAACTACCCAGAAGCAGTGGACTCTTCATTGGGAGAGCAGGAGAAATAACTAATAACAGCAGCCAGTGGAGGAGGAAGCAGCTTTCTCCTTTCTGCTGCTGGGAATCCTCCTGTGTACACAAGTAATCCATAGAATCCTAGAAGTGTCAGAGTTGGAAAGGACCTCAAAGATCATCTAGTTCCAGCCCCTCTGCCTGCCAGGGACACCTCCCACTAGAGCAGGTTGCCCAGAGCCTCATCCAGCCTGGCCTTAAAAGCTTCCAGGGATGGAGCTTCCACAACCTCTCTGGGCAACCTGTTCCACTCCAAGCCAAGCCAACAAGATTTCTTGTTGGTCCAGGAGCTGTGCTCAGCAAACCTCATGGCTGAGCCTTGCCCCAAAGAGAGCAGACACCTGTGGAGCAGACACTGTCTGAGCTGCAGAGCACCCTCCTGAATCTGCCCCAGCAGAAGGGGACACCTTCCTGAAGGCTCCATCTGAGCTCACTGCCCTGTAGAGCTCAGCAGAGAAAATCAGGCAGTGTGGAAACAAGAAAGAGAGTTTTTCCATCCCCAAATCCTAACTCTTTGAAGACACTAGGTCAGGTGTGGAGGGAGAAGATGTTCTGCTGTTTTTCTTCCTTTAAAGTAAAAAATAACCCTAAATGTTGTGGTCACATCCCATCTCCAGCTGATTTTGTCCTTGGTCCTCTGTTGTCCCTACCTGTGTCAGCATCATTTACACACTTGAGAGGCACAAGTCATCTCCTCCTAAACCAGATAGTTAGTTACCTTGGATTAGGTGACTTTGAAAGTGACTTTTGTGGCTTGCTGGATAAATTGTTTCTCCATGTCCTCAAGGCCCAGACCAACCTTGGCCCAGTGCTGGGGTGGAGAGGGATCCAGACATTAACATCTAGAAGATCAGTGGCCTCTGAAGCAGTGCAAAGCTGGATCCACCTTTCCCAAGGGAATTGCTTTTCCCTCCTGGCCCAGCTCTGATTGCACAGTCTGCTTTCCCAGGTCAACCTCTCAAAGCATTTGCTGCTTTGCTCCCTGCACAGGGTGAGGAGGCTGAGGTTAAACTCTTAGAATAACAAAGCCCCAGCAGCTGCTGCAGCCAGCAGAGCAGAGGTGAGGTTTGGAGAGCCCAGCCCCTGGCCAGCTGCTGCAGCCAGCAGAGCAGAGGTGAGGTTTGGAGAGCCCAGCCCCTGGCCAGCTGCTGCAGCCAGCAGAGCAGAGGTGAGGTTTGGAGAGCCCAGCCCCTGGCCTCCATTTACTTTTCAACATTTTGCATCTTGAGGCTGAATTACAGATTTTTGCCTCCTGAATTCCACTCCTTCCCTCATGGGAGCAGAGCAGCAGCTTTGGCAGAGATGTGTTTTCCACCTGCTTGTTGCAACCAACAAACATCCAAGGCTGGTGTGTGGAGCTCCTGTGGATGTCTGCAGCAGGACACTTGGCCCAAAGTGTTAGCTGGGAGTGTGACCAGTTGTGTTCACACACAGATCCCTGCATGCCCTTTCAGGGCTCTTTTGCACAGCTGCTGGCACAGAAGCTGCTCTCTTCTCTGTCACTCTAAAAGCCAGGCCAGGTTTTTCAGGTGGCCATGGTCATCAGCAGGGTCATATTCCTTGGGGACCATTTTTGACTTGCTTGTCATGAGGCAGTGACAGAATCCAGATGTTCACCAATCCTGAAGATCCATCAGGCCATTAACTGTAACAAACTCTGTCCCAATCATTTCTTCTACAACCTTTCTTTGACCCCAGATCAGGCACAGCCATTTGCCAAGGAAGGGAGCAGCCAAGGTTGCTCCTTCCTGAGAGATCCACATCTAATCCATCCTGCACAACCCCAGAGATGTCACTGCTCCACCTTTACCAGACCATTTCTTTCCTTATTTCTATATTTCAGCATTTCTACATTTATCTTAGGAGGATGAAAAGCTGACATCCCAAACTCGTGGCTGCCTTCTCATCCTCCCTTTCTTCATGTCTCTCAATGGCCTCATCTCACACACAAAAATTCTCCCCAATGCCTAACAAAAATCTCCCTGGTTAGAAATGAAGCCAACTGCTCCTTGTCCTGCCTCAGAGCTCATTTGCAGGGGATGGGCCACAGGGGCTTCATCAACACAAGCCCAGGAAGAGGAGCTCTTTGTGCAATTGCTTCTCCTACAGCTCTGGGCTTGTACAGCACTGAAAGCAACAGGGACTTAATCCTGCTTGATCCTTAGGCATCCTTGTAACAGTCATGATTAATAAGGAGATAACTAATTCCTTTTGTAGCTCTCCTCTGAAACAAAAAAAAAAAGAAGAAAGGAGGGAAAAAAATGAAAGGAAAAGAAAAAGAAGAGGACTGAGAAGATTTTGCCTCTCTGAGAGAAGCAGGGAGAAGCAGGGTGCAGACTGTGGCTAGTGGCAGGCAGAGATGCAGCCAGGAGCTGACAATCACCAGCAGCAGATTCTTGGGCTCAGAAATGGTCAAATGTCTCTTTTCTTTTCTCTCAAGAACAAGCACAAGAAATATCCTCAAGCAGAGGTTGCCCTCAGGCTTCAAAAGGGAAGGTTTGGTGCCAGCTTTCTGCACTTGTCTTAGGAGGATGAAAAGCTGAAATCCCACAGCCCTGGTTGCCTTCTTATTCTCCCTTCCTTCATGTTTCTCATTTGCTGCTCAAGTTTGGGGAATACAAAGGGAAATCCATGAATAGAAAACCCTCCAGAATCCCACCAACCATCCAGAAAAGAGAGGAACACAAATGAGCTCTGCCCCAGCAGGACTGGCATCTGGATTAGCTCCTGAGTGCAGTTTTGCCACCCCTGCTCTCTGAGCTCTGCACATCTGGTTACTGCTCCCACATGTGCTAATGCAGGTTGCTGTTCCTGACAAGAAGCAGATCCAATGTTTGCCTGATGTAAATCAGGATAAAGGAGGGATTGACAAATAAAGCTTCCTCCTGGACATCATCAGCTGGGCACTGCAGAGTGGAAGGAGCAGCTGCTATGAGCAGAGGAGGAATTTCAGTTGTGGACATCAGCTGTAATTCAGAGAACACCTCTGGTCTGCAAGGATTGGGAAACATCTAGGAGCATGTTACAGCCCAGACACCTCCACCACTGGACCCCAGACACAGCTAATTCCTCTTCATTTTAATTCCTTCTTTCTAAATAAAACTGTTTTGGCCAATGGCATGGCCTCAAGTTGCACCAGGGGAGGTTTAGATTGGATAGCAGGAACAATTTCTGCCCTGAAAGAGTTGTTAGGCATTGGCCCAGGCTGCCTAGGGCAGTGCTGGAGTCACCATCCCTGGAGGGCTTCAAACAACATCCAGATGTGGTGCTGAGGGCCATGGGTTAGTGGCATGGGGGTAACAGGTTGCTGGTTGGACTTGATGATCTTAGAGATCTCCTCCAAACTTAATGATTCTGTGATTCTGTGGCTGGAGGAACCCTTTGAGGCCATGAGGAGAGAGGATCTAACCTCCCTGGAGACTGTGGTGTCCTCAGGACAAGCATTCAGGAGATGTTCTTTGTACAGAAGGTCCCCAAAATGAAGATGATGGAGAACAAGATGTGTGCTGAATGTGACACACTGGGAACAGAAGCCTGGTCTTGGAGCACCCAGAAGCAGGAGGTTTGTTATGAGTTTCACCTCCATCAACACCCCAGAGCAGTGATCCCTGGCCTCTGGAGCCAGAGTCTGCCTGATCTTCCAGTTTAACTTCATTGCATTTTGATATGAAAACAAATGACTCCAGAAGGCAAAGATCTGAAGGGAAGAAGTTCTCCTCAGGCTGAAGTCTGTAACTGGGGAGCTTTTTACACCCATCAGGAGTGAATCACTGCCTGTTCCATGTGTGTGCAGCTTCCATGGCTTGAAACTAAAAGAGGAGATTGAGACTAGAATGGTTTGGGTTGGAAGGGACCTTTAGAGGTCACCTAATCCAACCCCCTGCAGCCAGCAGGGACATCTCCAACCAGAGGAGGTTGCTCACAGCCCCAGACAACCTGACCTGGGATGGTTCCAGGCATGGGACATCTCCCACCTCTCTGGGCAACCTGGAACAGGCTCTCACCACCCTCAGCATCCAGAATCTCTTCCTTCTCTCTAGTCTCAATCTCCTCTTTCAGTTCCAACCCATCAGCCTTGTCCTGTCCCAACAGCTCCTGCTCAAAAGTCTCTCCCCAGCTCTCTGCTAGACCCTTGAAGCACTGCAAGGCTGCACTAAGCTCTCCCTGGAGCCTTCTCTTCTCCAGCCTCAACAACCCCAACTCTCCCAGCCTGTCCTCCCAGCAGAGAGGTCCCAGCCCTGGGATCATGTCTGTGGCCTCCTCTGACCTGGTCCCCGGCAGAGGGTGGCAGAGCTCCATGCTGAGCAGCCCAGGGTTGCAAAACCATTCCCCTCCCCAGCAGCTGCAGGAGCAGGAACCCTGCAGCGATGCAACCGTTGCCAACCTGTTTGCCCTCTGCTACCATGGCCCAAAATGCTGCTGGCTTCATGGTCTTTGAGTAAGCCTGGTTATGTAGGAAGGCAGAGGAGCTAAAACATTCACCTGATGCCTCACTCGAAGGTAGAAATGGAAGGATCAGTGCTTTCATCCTGCTATAGCCAGGGGTGCTTCAGAAGGCAGCTCTCTGCCCTGGGACCTGTGGCAATGGAATAACTGAACATAGAATCCTAGAACTGCCAGAGTTGGAGACTCCACCTCCTGTCCCCTTAAGGAGACCTTTCCCACTTAAGAACCAGAAGAGCAGGGGCCACTCTTTAAAGGGGTGCACAAAAAACCCCCACCACACACACATAATAAAGAGGCAAAATCTGTAAACTCTGCTCTGGAAAGGTCCCAGGCTGAGGAGTTCAAAGTTTTGTGTGTTGTGAGCAACTTATTCAGGTTGGAAAGGCAGCTTCTGGAGAAACCTTCAGCTGGGTGGGAGAATCCCTGCAGGAGTTCCTCAGAGCCCAATGTGCAGCCAGGGGTGAAATGACCTCTTTGAATCCACACACAAAGTCTGGAGCAGAAAATGAACTTGGCTTCCCTGCTGGAGCTGCCAGATCTCACATGAATGCTGCCCAAAAGTTTACATGGTTGGTTTTTGGGGGCATCACAATACCAGAAGGATATTAAGTTATTAGAGAGAGTCCAGAGGAGGCCACAAAGGTGCTGGAAGCCACATGAGGAATGGTTGAAATCTAATGGCTGAAAACACTTGGTCTGGTCAGCCTGGAGAAGAGGAGACTGAGGAGAGACCTCATGGCAGTTGAGAACTTCCCCACCAGAGGTGAAGGAGGGGCAGGAGCTGATCTCCTCTCTGGTGACCAGAGCCAGGAGCCTTCTGTGAGCCTCTGATTCTTCCCAGCCTGACTGGGTGGTTTGGCTGAAGGGAGGAAACATCACTCAAGTTTAGAGGCTGGAGTGATATTTAAGATTCTAGCTCAGTAGCAGTGCTTCTGCTCAGCCTGAGGAAGGCATTTACATCCTTTAAAAACAAGTGGTTTGATTGTGGTTTATGTAGAGTACACATAACCAATTGAAATGTAATAGCCTCTATGTTCCTGAGCTCATTTCTGCAATGCTGGGGCTTATGTCTTTATGTCTTTAGGACATTAAATCATCCCCAGGGTCTCCTGTTTTCTTACCTCCTCCAGCACTGTTTCTTTTATGGTAGACTAAGTCTCTGTATGGGAGATTAAGTTTTACAGGGAGATGCCTCAATCCAATTTGTTGCTACCTCTGCCTCTTCTGCAGGCTGCCACTGGCACAGGGCACTGCTGACATTGCTCCAGGTGGCCACACACCAGCCTCCCTCTCCCTAAATAATATTAATAATAAAGATAATGATAATAATAATGATAATAATAATAATCATCATCATCCAGATGACCAAAGGTGGCTGGCAGCACCTGGTGTGAAGCAGGAGCCTGGAGAAAAGGGGAAGATGGGGCAGTGCTGGGGAACTTTTAATTATACAGAATCAGAGAATCACACAGGTTGGAGGAGATCTCTAAGGTCATCAAGTCCAACCAGCAACCTATCACCCCCATGCCACTAACCCATGGCCCTCAGCACCACATCTGGATGGGTTTGAAGCCCTCCAGGGATGGTGACTCCAGCACTGCCCTGGGCAGCCTGGGCCAATGCCTAACAACTCTTGCAGGGCAGAAATTGTTCCTGCTATCCAATCTAACCCTCCCCTGGTGCAGGGAAGGAATTGGAAGGATTTTTGGTTGCTTTTGCATTCATCCTTCCCTGTGCAGGCTGTTACCTGTCCTGGCTAACAGGATGCAGTTACAGTTGTAACCTCTCTGCTTCCCTCAGATCCCAGCTGCTTCCCTGCCCACTTTTCCACCTTGAAATCTGTTCTGTATTTGGAGGAAGGCTTTTGATCCTGCCCACCTAGCCTCCAGCTAGTTCTGAGGGAAGCTCTGTGGGTCCTCAGCTCCCCACTGGTTTCATGGGACCCCTGCTGAGGGCATCCAGCAGTTTCAGATGTTCACTTGCTTTGAAGTGAACTCAGCATCACAAACACATTTCAAGCAAACAGCTTGGGGTGCTCCTTTCACATCCACACTTCAAACTCAGCCAACTCACCAGAGCATTTCAGCAGGGTTTTGGGGGGGACCTAGGTCTGATTAACTCCTCTCCTAATCTCTCAAGCCCTTCTGTTCCCTCAGAAGTGTAAACAGCTTGGAACAGCCAACTCAAAGAGACAGAAAAATGTCAGTGCATGAAATTCTTGGCTGCAGCCTAGGGAAGGAACACAGGCTGCAAAGGGGAAAAAAGGAAACAGGGAGAGGTAGAAAGGAGCTTGTCCATCACAAGCCTGTGACAAGTGTTCCTGCTAGTGGCAGGGCAAGAGCCATGGGAGCATAGCAAGCAAGCCAAACACCCTCCAAGAGGTAAGGATGAGGGAAGGATTCTCCCTGTCTCATGTCTCCTTCTCCCCAGACTGCAGAAAGCTCTGTGAGTCCTAGGACACCAAACTTGGAACCCAAACCTTTAATCTCAGCATGCTCAGTGTGCTGTCATGTCACACAGGAGCTGGGCTTGGCTTGTTCCTTCTCCAGGCTTCTCTCTGGTTGCAGCTCCAGACACTCTGGGTTATCCCCACCACACACCAGCACAGCCAAGGGCAGGGTGAGATGCTGAGTTCCCTCACAGGAGGTTCCCAACCCACCCACCCAGTCTGTCCAGTCTCAGGGCCCCCTGCTCAGCTAGGAGCTCAGTTCAGGTTGGGGCTGATGTGTTTCCCTGAGCAGGTTCAGTGGCTGAGACCTCATGCATCCTGGTCCTGGTGCCTTTACTGGGCCACATGTAGCCTGAGTGCTGAAGTGGGAGCTACCAGGGGTGATTTATTGACAGGATCCAAAGCCATTTCTCCCTCTGGATAGAAAAAGCATCTTAAGGCTCTAAAAGAGTCCCAGGTCCATGCTGTTTGTGGGCAAGGAAGCAAGCCTTGATGTCCTCAAGGACTTCCAGGGCAAAGCAGGTATCCTCAAGACCCATCTTAGGTGGTCTGGAAGCTCTCAGTCATAGGATCTCCCATCTCATGGCCAGGGTGAGGTGTCCAGGGCTGTGATAACCACAGTGCATGGAGAATCCTGTGCTGAGCACCTTGAGGAAGCAGGAGGAGATGTGGTGCCTCTGCAGCTGCAGCACAGTGTGGAGCAGGGAGGAGAAAGGCAACAGAAGGCAGAGAAGTGAAGTAATTTCAAGCTCTGTTAAGAACAGTGAGGGAAAGGGAAGAGAGGATCGATTTCTGACAGGGAAATAGAATCCAGCAGGAGAGATATCTTACTTCAGAGGTGCTCAGAATGCTCTGGGAGGAGCAGCCAGCGTGGTTAGAAGGGAGCAGGAGGTTCCTGGTGGTGCTGGTGTGAGCCAAGCAGGAGGAGGCTGCTCAGAGCAGTGGGCTTTTCTCTAGTGAAAATGAGGATGGAGAGGTTGGAGTGGGATCAGGGCATGGTCTGGAGGGGATTCAGGTGGAGGCAGCAAGAACAGACTGCAGGGAGATGGAGAGGCTGGGTGTTGAGGGATGCTTTCATGGGAGAAGGGGAGATGGAGAGGAGAGAGCAGGGTCTGCAGATGGAGCTGGCTCAGGCTCAGAGTCCCCATCCTGAGGAAGGTTCTCCTTTGATATCAGGATGAAAATGAACACCACAAACCATAACCCAAGGAACATTTAGTTTAGGAAGCATTACACTCCCCAAGAAATCCATCAACATCACTAAACACTTTGTGAAGCATGTTGAGCTTTCATTTACATCCTATTTTCCAGCAGAATAGAATGATTATGAAAATTACCCAGAAAGTTTATTCCTTGGGGAGAGAGAGGAGGGAAACTGGAAGCAAGGATTCACCTCTGCAGCTTGGAAACCTTAGTCCCTGCCACAGATGAGTGACAGAGCTCAGGGCATGAAGGTCACTGCAGAAACACCTCCAGATGTCTGCCACACTCCAGAGCCAGACAAGCAACAAATGAAGTGGACACAGGGAATGAAGAAGGTCATGGCTCTGGCCATCTGTGCAAATCTCCTCCTTCACAGCTTTTGATCCCAACTCAGAAAGGTCTTTTTGTCTGTTGGATTTGAAAATGAATTGCTTTCTACTCCTCTCTGGAAAACACAACCTGCCAGATGAAAGTAAACCATAGAGGCCATTAATTCCAGCAGGACTCAGGCTGCTTTCCTCATCCATTCAGCAGAGAAAGCACATTTATAGTGTGATGAGTGGCAGGAGGAAGCAGAGAACTTTGCCTGCATCTGTTCAAAAAGATCTCCTTCCTTCCAAGCATGTGTTGCTGTTTCTCTTCTTCTTGCTTCTTGTTTTTCTGGGTTTTTTATCATGTTTTTCTGAGCATCCTGCAGGTCAGTGGGATGGAGACTGCTTGGAGGTTTGTGTCTGCTGGAGTTCCTCAGGGGTTGGCACTGGGACCAGTACTGGGAAAGACCAGCCCCATGGATCAGGATAGGTTGGGGGCTGAGCTGTTGGAGAGCAGTGAAGGGGAAAGGGGTCTGGGGGTCCTGGTGGATGGAAGGATGAGCATGAGGCAGCAGTGTGCTCTTGTGGCCAGGAGGCCAATGGGATTCTGGGCTGGATTAGAAGGGATGTGGTCAAGAGAGGTTCTTCTTCCCCTTGACTCTACCCTGGGGAGGCCACATCTGGAATATTGTGTCCAGTTCTGGGCCCCTCAGGTGAAGAAGGACAGGGAACTGCTGGAGAGAGTCCAGTGCAGAGCCACCAAGATGCTGAAGGGGCTGGAACATCTTCCTGAGGAGGAAAGGCTGAGGGAGCTGGGGCTCTTGAGCTTGGAGAAGAGGAGGCTAAGGGGTGACCTCATCTGTGCTTTTAAATATGTGCAGGGTGGGTGTCAGGAGGATGGGGTCAGGCTCTTCTCAGTGAGCCCCAGTGACAGGACAAGAGGCAATGGCTGTAAGCTGAAGCATAGGAGGTTCCATGTGAATACAAGACCAAATGTTTTCCCAACTGAGGTGCCAGAGCCCTGGCACAGACTGCCCAGAGAGCTTGTGGAGTCTCCTTCTCTGGAGAGATTCCAAACCCATCTGGCCATGCTTCTGTGTGACCTGGCCTAGGGAATGCTGCTGTGGCAGGTGGGTTGGACTAGATGATCTTTCCAGGTCCCTTCCAGCTCCTAACATCCTGTGATTCTCTGAACAGCCTCTGTCCCTGCCCAGGGTAAGTTCATCTTGTGCACTGAGTCAGAGACCAGGAGGGAAAAAATAGCATCTGATGAGGTAATTGATGACTGGTTTCAGGAACAGGTACAAAGGGCCACAGATGAAGTCACTTTGCCCAATGGCACTTCACTTGCTCCTTTGCTTCTCTCAGCCTCTGGTGTTTCAGGCAGTGTTTGCTGAGGGGTGGGAACATCCACTTGTCTCTGCTTCCTTTCTTGCCCTCCCCAAAGCAGAGCTGCTGGGAAAGAAGGCTGAGGAGGAACATTTCAACAGTCCTTAAACATTAAGATGTTACTGCCAAGAGAGGAGAGAGAAACTTCTTCTCTGTAGCTGTGGTGGCTGGGACAGAAAGTTCCAGGGCTTTGGGCTGAAGCTGAACATTAGCAACACTGTTGGGTTTTAGCAAGCATCCAGCAAGCTGGGACATCTACCTAAAAACACCTTTAGAAAGAGTGATCTGCTCAGTGCTGAGCAAGAGCTGAAGGCTGGAGGCAAGAGGCTGGGGCCAGACTCTGCTCAGTGGTGCCCAGGGACAGCCCAAGGGGCACTGGGCACAAACTGGAAGCCAGAAGGTTCCAGCTGAGCAGGAGGAGAAGCTTGTTTGGTGTGAGGGTGTTGGAGCCCTGGCCCAGGCTGCCCAGAGAGGCTGTGGAGTCTCCTTGTGTGGAGAGATTGCCAAAGCAGCTGGAGGTGACCCTGGGCAAGCTGCTGTGGGTGACCCTGCTGGAGCAGGGGTTGGACTGGGTGATCCCAGAGGTCCCTTCCAGCCCCAGCCATGGTGGGATTCTGTGATTTAAGGTGGTAAAGTGTATTCTAGAAGAGCCCTTTCCATTATTCTTGAGTCAGAATCACCCAGAGCAGAGAAATCCAAAATCCAAGGCAGTTTTGCCCAGTTTTCTCTGGGAAGATGCCCACCTTGACCCTGGGAGAGTGCTGTGCTTGGCTTCACTGATGGAAGAAGGGAAACAGAATTTAGGGCTGACACTGTAGTTTTTTCATCTATGCTAAAGCTACCTGCAGGGTAAAATTTTCTGGTGCCAGCCTCTACAAAGAGTTTTACAATTAATCCAGGTTAGGCAATGTACTTTTCATGTTTAAAAGGAGATAGCTTGATCCTCTCACTGTCTCCCTCAGCACTTTGGGAGATTCTCCTGGAGACTTTGCATTGCTGGCTCTAAAACCTCCCCAGGTTAGAGGGGCTCAGCCCTCCTGTGTCCTCTCCTTTAAATCTGGCATCAAGAGCTGAATCAGCAGACCCCTGGATAAATCCTGAGGGTAGAGGATAAACTTGCACTGCTTAATCCTGCTACTTGAACATCTTTTAGAGACTTTCCCATGACACAGTTGGTCTCTTCCCCCAGGGCATCACAACCCAGTGTGCCAGGCTCCTGCCTGATGCCTCAGTTGCTTCCACCTCTGCAGATGAGACCTTTTCTTCTCCATTTTCATTTCTTGCTTTCCAAGATGTCTCTTTTTCTCCCCCCTTAAGTCAAATGAAGCCATCAGACTGGCTCCCTGGGAAGCCCCTGCCAGCAACTCTTAGTTCAGCTTCCAGTTTAAGAGAGCATCTTGTTAAGGCAGTGAGATCAGAGTAGGAGCTCAGTCAGCAGGAGCTGGTGGAGCAGAGGACACTCCAGCCACATCAGGATCAGGATGGAGCCAGTGTGAGGAGGGCAAGGACTGCCCTGGTTCAATTCCAGTGGCAGCCCAAGTTTCTAGAGGAGGTTAGAGAGCAGAACCCTTGGAGTTACTCCACTTGTTTGCTGCCCTTCCTCAGTTGACTGTTCCTGCAGGGCCAGGCTTTGCTCTTTAAATCCCTCAGCCTGTTGCTGAGTTGGTTATTCCTCAGCCTTGGGGAGATTTGGGCAGCCCAGGGCCAGCAGCTCCAGAAAGCACATCCATCAGTTCACCACCACTTGTCCTCCTGAGGCTGCTTCCTCAGGATCCTCCCTCAAGCCCCAGCCAGGTCTGAGGAGAGAATGAATTGATTCCACCCTGCTGTCCATAAGTGGTGCCCACAAAACCAGATGGGTTTGTGAGTTCCTCAAAGAGCTAAGAGCAGAATCTCTGCTTGTTCCTTCTATTTAAGGAGCACTGCATCTAATTCCTTCACCTTCTTTCCAGAGAACTGTAATTGCTGCTGTGGCAACACAACAAGAGGTGCTGTTTTCCACCAGATGCTTCATTAACTTGACCCTAATTGGCCAAGTAAACAAAAGCAAATTGCTGCTAATCTTGACTTGGGCTGTGTCTCTTGAAGGACTCTGGAGAAGCAAGCAGGGAAGGGCTCAGGGCTTGAGACAGAGGCTGCACAAGAAGCAAGAAATCCTTCAGGCCAGAACTAATCCTGCACCTACCAAGAATAATCAACCATCTGCTTTCATGTCAGGACCAGAAACATTAAGCAAACAGTGGCTTCAATTACACAAGGACATTTTTTTCCCCCTCCCTTCTTCTATTAATGATGATTGGGAGTGAATGAAGTGTCTTGGCTGCTCATTTTTCATCCCTGCTGCTCTCAGATGTCTCTCAGCAGCAGGTGGAGAGAGGATGACTACAATGTGGAGACAGGAAAGCTGCAGAAACCTCCTTGAGAGCCTGGGAGAGGATGAAAGCAAGAGCACCAGCTTCTAGTCAGGGTTCAGCTAAGTGCTGTGGCTTCTGGCCAAGCTCAGAGAGGATTTTTCTCCCTGGTTGGTTGCCTGATCCCTGGCACAGCCTCTTCCTCCATAGGTGGTCAGCAAGTGGTTACAGGGGGGAAAGGGAGAGACAAATTAAAGCAGTCAGACTTTCTCTATTGAGCATCAGGTTGAATTCCTCCCCTGCTGCAAAAGGTCACATTAAGGTCTCTCCATTACAGGTGTAAGACATTCCCAGAGCTAGCCTCAGATGCAGTTTAGGGTGGGAATGATCTGACCAGCTGGAAGCATCTACTTCAGGCTGAGATGTACCAAACCCTGCTCACAAACCCTAGAATGGTTTGGGGTGGAAGAAACCTTTCCAGGTCATCTAGTCCAACCCCCTGCAGGCAGCAGGGACATCTCCAACTAGAGCAGGTTGCTCACAGCCCCAACCAACCTCACCTGGGACATCTTCTTTAATGAAGGTCCTTCAGTTCCATTCCACTTCCATTCAAAACATCCAATTCCTCTGAGCTTGCCTCTTTTAGGAGGACAAAATGCCAGACAAATTGATGATCCCACTTTGGATCTCATGTCTTGATGTAATTGCAGGTTGTGTATCTCAGACACCCTCACCAGCAGGGTCTCTGCAAGGTCTCTGCTTGCAGCCAGCCTGCATCTCCTGGGGGAGGGAAGTGTCTGATACCAATTATCATTCTGTCCTTGGTTGTTTCCTCATTCCTTTTTCTCCCCCAAATGCCCCAAGGCAATGACAAAAGTCCCATTAGCTTCAGCAGGGCCAGGATCTTGCCCTTTCAGTCCATAAAAGCTTTCTTGACAGTTGCTGATGCTTGCTGGGCAAGGGTTAAAGTGGTGTTCAGCTTTGGGGACAGGAAATAAAATGTTTGCATCTTGGATCATTAGCTTTTTTCTAGCCCAGTGCATAGCATGAAATTCAAGGGCAATATTTATCCAAGGACAAAGCAGGATTGTAGAGACTCAATTTGTTTCCTTTGTTCATTAAACCTCTGCTAGGTCCAAACTTGTAGCAGTCCCCAGTGAACCTCATCCTGCAAAGATAAGTCAGACACCAAATGCTGCAGAGCTGTTATCCCTGAATCCCAGCATGGTGAGGGGTTGGAAGGGACCTCTGGGGATCATCCAGCCCAACCCCTGCTCCAGCAGGGTCATCCACAGCAGCTTGCCCAGGGTCACCTCCAGCTGCCTGGGGAATCTCTCCACACAAGGAGACTCCACAGCCTCTCTGGGCAGCCTGGGCCAGGGCTCCAACACCCTCACACCAAACAAGGTTCTCCTCCTGCTCAGCTGGAACCTCCTGGCTTCCAGTTTGTGCCCAGTGCCCCTTGGGCTGTCCCTGGGCACCAGTGAGCAGAGTCTGACCCCAGCCTCTTGCCCTCAGCCTTCAGCTCTTGCTGTGCATGGAGCAGCTCCACTTATGACCCAGCTTCCTATCAGATCTGCTCTAGCACCTGAGAGTTTTCAGCTGTAACTGTTATTTTCTTCTTATTGTTATTATTTTGCTTTCTGAAATGACTTTCAGTGAGCAGCAGCAGTGAAGCCAATAAAGTAAACCCAAGGAGAACAGAGCTGCTTTCCTGCATGCCCCAGTTACCCAGCCCTGGAGTCCTGCTTCTGCTGCTGCTCCATCCTCCTCCAATCTGAGTTTGTTAAAGCACAAGAGCAGGACTTCAGCAAAAGGGGAGGTGGGAAACCAGCCTCTGTGTTGCTGGTGGGAAATGCACAATGGATTTCACTGAACAAGAGATGATCTTGGACCTGGGTTCTGAAGCTGTTTGCAGCAGGAGGTACCCTGGATAAAGAAGATGTGTCCCTCCAGCTTTGGGGCAGGAAAGCTGCCTAGCAGAGAAGGACCTGAGGGTGCTGCTGGTCAACAGCCAACTGAAAATGAGCCAGCAGTGTGCCCAGGTGGCCAAGAAGGCCAAGAGCATCCTGGCTTGGGTCAGAAATGGTGTGGCCAGGAGGACCAGAAAAGTGATTGTCGTACTGCACTTGGTATTGGTGAGGCCACACCTCAAATACTGTCTTCAGTTTTGGGTGCCTCATTGAGGCATTGGAGTGTGGCCAGAGAAGGGCAACAAGGCTGGGGAAGGGTCTGGAGAACAAGTCTTGTGAGGAGAAGCTGAGGGAACTGGGCTTGGTTAGCCTGGAGAAGAGGAGGCTCAGGGGAGACCTTCTCACCCTCTGCAGCTCCCTGAGAGGAGGCTGGAGCCAGGTGGGGCTTGGGCTCTTCTCCTGGGTTACCAGGGAGAGGACAAGAAGAAATGGCCTCAAGTTGCCCCAGGGGAGGTTTAGGTTGGATATCAGGAACAATTTCTTCCCAGCAAGAGTGGTTAAGCATTGGCCCAGGCTGCCCAGGGCAGTGGTGGAGTCCCCATCCCTGGAGGGCTTCAAACAACATCCAGATGTGGTGCTGAGGGAGATGGTTTAGTGGCATGGGGGTGATAGGTTGCTGGTTGGACTTGCTGATCTTAGTGGTCTCTTCCAACCTGTGTGATTCTGTGATTCTCTTTTCCTATCCACACAGGAGGGGTTAAAGTGAGCTCCAGACCAGGGTTGGAGCACACCTCCAGGTACCCAGGGAACATCCCAGCCCAGCAGGCTGAGGATTAAGCTGAACACCTGGCATTGCCTAATTGCAGCTTTGCCTTGGAGGGGTCTCAGTTTCACTGTGCTCCTCCCTGAGCACCTCCAACTCTAAATGGTTTGTCCATCTGTGCCAGACTGGCAGGAACACCTCTCAGGGGCTCTGTGGCTGTTGGACCAGGTCCTGCCTGCAAAGCTGCAGTGTGGCAAGGAAGCATGGAATGATATGGAGAAAAATGATGTGTTTATGAGCATCATTTATTCCTTTGGAGATTGGCCACCAGAGCAGGGTGGGTGGAGTGGCCAGGCTTCCCCTGGGCTGGAACTGCTTCATCTCTCTGCTCTGTCAACAGCCTTCTGTGGCTTGCCATCAATTACCCATAAAAACCTATTTTGGAGTGGTGATGAAAGCTCTGCACTAATACCAGAGCTGGATTGTAATGGCCCAGAGCTGCTAAACACATGATATATGGTTTATGGGGAGGCATCTGCCAGGGAAGGGATGGTGGGATGAGGAGAGGAGAGCTGGAAGGGGAGGAGGGGGGATAGAAGGAGGTTTATTGCTGAGGAACTTTACAGGGAGAGTAAAGAGCCAGAAACAGCTTGGGAAGTGCCACAGTAAAAGGACTGCAGAGGCCTCTGTTTTTCCAAGTAAAATGAGAGGAGAAAAAGCAGAGAATGTCTGGGAGATAAGTTTGGAGAGCTTGGAGAGCCCCTGCTAAACCTAGGGCACCTTGGGGGGGGACCACTGGCATCTAAAGGAAATGTTTGGTTGCTCTTTCCTTCTCCCTCTGCAAGAGGGAAAGAAGGAAGATGTTGAGGAGGAGCTTGTTGAGCCAATTGCTGGGGACTGGGAAAGTCAAAGGGGTGGAAAAATCTCTTTTGATGTGAAAGAGGCTTGTCACTGGGGAAAACACCAAATCCCAGAGCTGGAAACTCTGAAACACAACCAACCAAGCAAGCCCAACAACCAACCTCCCCAGGACAACCAACCAAACCCCCAGCTCAGCCCTGGAGTTGGAAAGCAGTGAATAATCCACCAGGCAAAGCTCTGCAAGCAGGGAGGAGATAGCCAGGCATGAAACAGGCACTGCCCAGCCCAGGCATCACCCTGAGAACTCATCCTGCTGCCCTTGAGGCTCTGAGGAGCAACTGGGGACCACAGGCTGGGATCAGGTGGCATCAGGAGGAGAAAGCACTCAGCTGGACTTCCCATTCCTGGCCTTGCCAGAAGACTCTGGGGAAGGGTTTGGGGCTGGTTTGGGTGGAAGCAGAATGAAAGTAATCATAAGGAAAATGGATCTGAGTGCATCCCAACCAGTGGCTGGGAGAGGAGAGCCCTGTGTTGGGCTAGGCTGGCCACATGGCTCTCTTCTGACAGGCACCCAGAGGGGGATGTGCTGACAGGAGATACAGAATGTGGAAGAGATTAAGCAGAAATGCAAATATTCTTTTTGGATGGGGGGAAAAAAAGGCAAAAGAAAGCAAAACCAAACCCCACAAACCCCCAAACCAACCCCAAACCCCAACCCAGCCAAATAAAACAAACAAAAAACCTGATCAACCCCAACCCAAACAGCAAAGGAAAAGCCCCCTCTGCAGTTTTACCTTCCCACAGAAGCATCATGATTGGGTCTGAAAAGCCAGAGTTACTCCTGTCTTTTGCTGGTGTCAGGCAGAGGAGATGTCTGCAGGTTGAGGGAGCCAGAGCCTCCTCTCTCAGGCTGCCTTCTTCTGTCTGACAAGACAGGAAAATCTGTCAGCTTTAGGCAAAAAGCATGTTTTGGGAGAAGCTGTTAAAACACTTTCAGCTGCATCCAACTGATCAGGCATGTTCTCTCTTATTAGACCTTGCTCCCTGCTAAGCAGAGCCTGCCATTGCTCCTTGCTTTTGGGATCTGGCTCCTGAGCCTCAAGAGCTTCTTGCTGGTTCTGCAACGAGTGCTGGTCCCAGGCACTTCCCCCTCCCACTCTGTTAAACACCTTGCACTTAGTTTTAAATAGAAAACCCCAGGCAGGCTTCTTGTGCAGCCTGAGAGGGGCAGGAGCAGCTGGGGAGGTGCACAGAGAGGTCTGTGTCTGCCTTCCTACCCTGGGCTGCTGGGGAGTGCTCTGGCATTTTAGCATAAGGGGAAGAGAACTTGGGCTCAGGTCTCTGCAGGACAAGCTGATGGTTTAGGTGAGCTAAGAACCACTCTGAGATTCTTCTCTGGCTGGAGGCAGCCTCTCTGGGATCATCAGTGGGTGGAAAGGTCCATGCAGCTTCTTCAGTGGGTTGGCTTTGTGCCTTCTCCTCTCTTTGCTGCTCTGTAACTTCTCCTTTCATCACAAAGAGCTGGGAAGAGCTTTGTGTTGGAGTCTGTGGTGCCTGGAGACCCTCTCAGGGTTCAAGGAGCATGAAACTGGATATCCAGGTAGAGCCTTCACCTCCTCTCTCTCTGGGCTGGCAAAGACAACTCTCACCCTCCCTTTCCCTCCTGTTTCCTTGCCTTGGCAGTGCTAGGGTTAGAGTTCAACTTGATCATCTGAAAGGTATCTTCCAAGCTGAATGATTCCATGGTTCTGGGATTCTCCTTGCCTCTGGGTTGCTGCTCTGTCCTGGGCACTGGAGACCAGGGAGAGGTGAGTTAACCCCCACCCCTGCTGTTACTACTGCTCCCCAGAGGTGTAGCTGTGGCAGACCAACCTCCTCTGGAGTTGTTCAGGCTGAGCCATCACTCTCCACACCTTTGGATGCATCCAGAGAGCTGCAGATACCAGGGTTAAAAATGCCATCTACAAGCAGGAGGACACGACTGGAGTTCTCCAGCTCAAGCCTGGTGGTTGTTTCCATGTTGTACAGAGGGAGGACTCCCTCTTCTTCTGCCCTTGCTGCTCTAGGAGGCATTAGCAGAGCAGAGAGGTGAAGCTCTGCATGGTGTTCAGTCCTGGCTTGGCTAGATCTGATCTGGCATGCAGGTGATGGCATGGAGCAGGCACTTCTTGATTTGTTCATCTTCACTGAGCCTCAGCCATGGCAGTGGGAGGCAGAGGAGCTCAGCTGCAAGAGGCAGTGGGGGGAAGTGCTCCTGCAGCTGGGAAAGGAATGATTTAGTTGCTCTTCCATGGCTGTCTGCCTACCAGCAGCCCCTCTGCAAATGCCACACGGCAGTTGCTCTCTCCTGCCAGGAGAGAAATGTTCTGCTGGAAGCTCACCCTGCTCTTTTGCATCAGCAGAGGTTTAATTCCAAGCCATTAATCCGTGTGAGCTGCAGTGAGGCTGCAGGCAATGTGCTCAAGCTGGATAAAACCCTCTTTCATGTGTCAGAGCTGGGCTGGGGGTGTGCTGCCAGCACTATCAGATCCATAACCTTCTCCTGACAGCCTGCTCCTCCCTTTCCAGCCCTGTGCCCAGCCCAGCCCTGCCTCCTTCCAGCAGGAGTCAACACTTCATTTGCTCAGAAGACTGGAGCAAACACAAGGTGGTTGTGGGGTTGGGGTTGGGGTTTTTTCCTATCCCCTGCAGGAAGAACATATTTTCCACCCTTGCCCCCAGTAGCCCCTGTCTGAGGGCTCTGGGCCAGGTCTTCAAAGTCCTTACAGAGCCAGGAGGTCTCTGAAAGTCTGGCTTTAGGGTTTGGGGAGGGAAAGAGTGCAAAAGGCAAGAAAGCAGATGCCTGGCAGACAGCAGAGCAGGTGCTAATCTCCCTCCTTCAGTCCTTAGTGCAGCTGAAGTGATTGTGCATCATCAGGCTTGAAGTGAATCCCCTTCCCAGCCTCTGCCTCCTGCTCCTGCTCCCCTCTGCAGCCAGCTACCTTGTCACCTTCCACCCATGTCCCTCACTCAGCTTCTGCCAGAAGAGAAATGTTCTCCTGGAAACACTAACTGCTCTGCACCAGCAGAGATTTCATCTCAAGCCTTCCCACAGGCTAGGAATGTTCCCAGCTCCCCAGATCCACCCTGAGGCATTGCTGTGCCCTGAGGAGTGCTTGTCTCACCTGCTAGTGCAGAGGAAGGTGCTCAGCTGGCCTGGGATTTGGGGGCTGAAAGGGAAGTGATGCAGAGAAACATTTACCCTGACTTTCCAACTGTTCTCTGGACATCATTTCAAACCTACAGGACTCCAACCCAGAGGTGCGCTGTGAACCTCTGCCCACCCCAAGTGCCCCAGTGCCACCCTGGAGCTGTGTCAAGTCTCTGCCTCCTCCTGTCTGAGCCAGGATCAGCATCTGAAGCACCCTCCTGGTGCCTGTACCCCAGCTCAGTCCCTCCCTGTTCCATGGCACCCCAAGCATGGCAGGGGAGGCTGCTGCCAGGACAAGAGGTTCTTTAGCTCCTGCCTCTTCTTCCAAGAGCTAGCCTGCAAGAACCTCTCTCTTCAACCCAGCTAGGTCACTCCTTTCCTCTTTCATCTGCATAATGATGGCTTTGGGCTTTATTTTGTTTGTGAGGGAGCAGCAGCCCAAGCTGCTTTCTGCCCACTGAGAACTCCAGAGAAGTCATTAGAGTTGCACTAATAGGAAAAGCCTGGGCTGAAAATTTCACTGGTCCCTCCATAAAAGCCTCTCTGGGCCATTGTGATTGGGCTAAAAGACCTCATCAAAGGAAATCAGGCTGCAGAAAAACCTTTCTGACCTGGAGATATTTGCAGCTCTCCTCTTAGGGCTGGCAGCTGGGCAAGGTTAGTGGAGGCTGGTGGGGCCAGCCCAGGTTTTTTCCATGCTGCTGAGGATTTCTCTCTCCCTTCAAAATTCTGCAGTGAATCAGCCTCTGGAAGGTGACAGTTTGAGCAAGGACTGAAGGCAGTGCATCTGTTATCTACCCCAGCTGTGTTTTTAGGGAGTCTCTGGTGCAGGGAAACCCTTGGAGAACAGAAATAGTTCAGTGAGTGCAGGCTGGGGGAACCAACCTTCTCCCCTGCCAGCATGAGCTGGGGGCAGCAGGCAGGGAAGCTGCCCTCAGCCTGACCCCAGGGATGGGCTCTAGGGAGGATTTACAGCCACCATGGCAGAGGTGAGCACTGCATGGGACTGTGGAGCTCCCTGGAAGATCCTCCTTGAAGCTATGCTGCTCCATGAGTTACCTCCCAGGGTCCCTGAGGCTCTGCTGCCCTGGAGCCCTGAGCAATGTCTGTCATTCACCAACTTGAAGGAGTCAAGAGCTACACCAGCAGTTGGTGTTATCCCTTTGCTGAGACTGGAGGAGGAATACCAAGTCTCTTTGGAGCAAGGCTTGGAGTTACTAGGATGTGCTTGGAAGTTATTTCAGCTGCCAGAGCTGTCAGAGCCCAGCAGATCACTGGAGCTGGGCTCTGGGGCTGGCAGCAGAGCACAGTGCTCTCCTGTGACTGATTTTAAGTGCCCACTCTTTGCAGAGGAATCTCTTCATGCTGTCTGCAGCCTCCTGACTCTCAGTTTCCAGCTGCTGCCAGGAAGCAGAGGGTACCAGGGTCACCTGAAGGCTTTCTGCAGGAAACATTGACCTTTCCTTTTCCTCTCTTGGTGTTTTTGGGTTGGGTTTTTTTTCCCCCCCCTCTTTGTTTCTTGCCCATGGAGACACTGTTGGTATTCACAGTTCAAAATGAAACACTTTCATTGATAGTTCTTGGCCCTGCTTTATCAGAGGCAGTGTGCTCCAGAGCCTGGCACACTCTCAATTCTGGGGTGAACTTGGATGCAGACTGGAGTCAGGTAACCTGTGTTGTAGCTGTCTGGCAGGAAGAGTGCTGAGAGAGGCTGGAGACAGGAGCTAAGCCAAAGGACATCATCCTCTCTTCTCTTGCAAGGAGGAAATCTTGGCTGTCACTCTGCAGAAGGGACTCAGGAACATTCAGGCTTCATCTAGTGGTGCAGATCTCATAGGATCACAGAGTGGTTTGGGGTGGAAATGACCTTTAGATGTCACCTAGGCCAACCCCCTGCAGGCAGAAGGGATATCTCCAACCAGAGCAGGTTGCTCACAGCCCCAACCAACCTGACCTAGGATGGTTCCAGGGCTGGGACATCTCCCACCTCTCTGGGCAAGCTCTTGGAAGGCTGGCCAGCAGACTCCAGCCTGGGTGCAACTTCCCAGGGCCACTCCAAGGCAGGGGAAAAGGCATCCCCTGAGCATGGGAGGAGTCCCATGTAGCTGTCACCCAGGGTGGGCAGTTGCTGCTGTGCTCCCACAGGCTGAACAAAGCCAACCACTAAGGGACTGAAGATAAAGGCAAGTTGTTCCTTTCTTTGCAGCCTCAGTTTGATTCATTCACTGCTGCAATTAATGACAAGGCTAAGTGATGGTCATTGTGTGCTTTATGATTGCTGATAATTCCTCTTTTATGTCTAGGAACCATGCAGCATGATGGCTCAGGGAATCATTTCTCATGTGCTGCATCCCCTAAAGAAAGGCTTTGCAAAGCCAGCTGAATGACAGCTAGTCACAGGCATCTTCATTTGGCCACCAGAGATTAGGAGCTAATTAGTTTCTCATCCCCATGCAGCACAGCTTCCATTTCTTCATTCCAGAGGTCTGGGGCCAAACCTGGAGCTGTGAGAGTGTGCATGGTCTGTGAAAACACTGCTTCCTTTAGTGAGACAGCACCAGGGCTTCAGGCAGGCAGAGCAAGGACTTCTGAGCAGGATTCCTCTCCAGTCCTATCCAGCCCCTCAGGGATGAGGTCATCCTGGGTCTCCTGTGGGACACATGCTGGGAGGGAGGTGTCTCCAGGCTGTGGGGGCTGGAGGAGGGATTTCCCTCAACAAGCTAGACAAACCTCATGATTTCTGCCCTGTTGGAGACCCAGAAATGCTAAGAGAAGCCTTTTGGATCCCACAGAACAGAAACAATCCAGAAGTTTCTCTGGAGAAGAAGAATCTGCTGTTCTGCTGGGGTTAGAGGCAGAGAAGGTCTGAGCCCATGAGCTCAGGTTCAGCTCAGGTCACTCCCAGCCCTTTGGCTGGTTTGAAGCCATCCTGAAATCCCCTATGAAATAACACTTGTGAGGTTAAACAAGACCTGGGTGAGCTACACTGGTGCAGTATGGAGTGATGCCTGCAGGTCCTGCTCCTCCTGATGAGCTGTCGTCCAGGCTTGCTCCTCATGGGATATAAATGGTATCTCTGGTTCCAGTATGTGTAAGTCTAAATACCCCAGGGAGACAGCTGTCAGGCAGGGACAGACAGCCTCTGGAGCAGCTCTGGCTGGATGTGTGGACTCTTCAGGTGTCAGCTCTGCAGCAGGTCCTGTTCCTGGTACAGTCCTGTTTGGACTGAGGTGATGGCTCTCAGACTGGGGCCACAGCATCAGAGGCACTGGCTTCCTTCTCACAGCCTTCCTCAGGCAGCTTGCCCCAAAGATCCATCAGCTCTAACAACATCTTTAAAAGCACAACAAAGGGAGGATGGTTTTTGAGATCACAAGGCACAAGGATGAAAGAGAAATGGGTGCCAGTCCCTGGGGAGGTCAGGACCTCTGCTTCATCAGGAGCTGGCACAGAATCACAGAGTCATTCAGGTTGGAAGAGACCTCTAAGGTCATCAAGCCCAACCATTAACCTGTCACCCCCATGCCACTAACCCATGGCCCTCAGCACCACATCTGGATGGTTTTGAACCCCTCCAGGGATGGTCAGCCCTGAGCCTCCTCTTCCTCAGCCTAACCAAGCCCAGTTCCCTCAGCTGCTCCTCACAAGACTTGTTCTCCAGAGCCTTCCCCAGCCTCCTTGTCCTTCTCTGGACAGAGCTGCACCTCTCTAGGCTTAGCATGGCTGTGGAATGGTGTCCTGAGAGGACACAGTATGTGTGGCACTGGGCAAAGCAGCCTCCATGGAGCCTGTCAGCAGAGATGTGATATTGTCAGAACTGGATTTCAGGGCAAGGTTGAGTCTGTGCAGTGCTCCTGGGCTAATTGTGCTGGGGAAGAGAGGAAGGCAAGATGCTAGCATCCTTCTTATAGGATATCTTTGAATTCAGGCAAAGCCTAGCCTGCTCAGTCTAAGAGAGAAGCTGCAGGAGCAGCCACAGCCTCAGCACCTTGGCTCCAGCAGTGGCTATGAGCAGGATAAAATGCTTTCCCCACTTATCCCCTCCCAGCTCTCAGTGAAGTTTAGGAGCTCTCCACCAGCAGATGCTACCATCCATCTTCCCCAAAAGCTCTGGAGCTGCTGCAGTTGCTGAAAGCTCCAAAGCCAAATTCACAAACAAGTTTTAATGGACTCCAAAGGATATTTGTTTGAGGCAAGTCTACTCCAAAGCAAATTTGCCCAACACTGGCCTGGAGTTAGTGAAGCTGTCAGCAAGGCTCTTATCAATCACAGCTCCAGCAGCTGAGGAGAAGTCTTAAGCACAAATCCACACATGGGAGGGGGGGAAAAAAGAATATATTTAACATTTATACCTTTGCTTTATTACAGCAAATGCATTTTATGGCCAATAGATGAAATCTATAGCAGCAGTCAGGTTTCTTGCTTTGAGTCACATCCAGTATGGAGTCAGCCCCAGTTTTGTTGAGTTAATTATGGAGAAGCCAACCCTGGCAGCATGCTCATGATTCATGGAGCTGAGCTGAATGTCTCCTCCCAGAGAGCCACTTGTGTGAGGAACTTCAGCTTCACTGACTGCTAGACTCAGGAGAGGAAACAATTCCCTAACCTGCATGATATGAGAGCTTGTACTGGAGACCCAGTGGGAGCTTTGCAGGGTGTGGATCCTTCTGGTCCTCATTGCACTGCTCCTCAGGAAGTTATTAAGGAAATAGTCTCTAGTTCTGAGTGAATTCTTACACCTGCAGCCAGCAGGGCTGGGCACTGGGGAGACCACAGCTCCAATCCTGGGCTCAGGTTTGGGCTCCTCACTCCAAGAAGGATATGGAGGTGCTGGAGTGTGGCCAGAGAAGGGCAAGGAGGCTGGGGAAGGGTCTAGAGCACAAGTGTTGTGAGGAGCAGCTGAGGGAACTGGGCTTGGTTAGCCTGGAGAAGAGGAGGCTCAGGGGAGACCTTCTCACTCTCTGCAGCTCCCTGAGAGGAGGCTGGAGCCAAGTGGGGGTTGGGCTCTTCTCTTGGGTTCCCAGTGATAGGGCAGGAGGAAATGGCCTCAGGTTGCAGCAGGGGAGGTTCAGGTTGGGTATCATGAACAATTTCTTCCCTGCAAGAGTTGCTAGGCATTGGCCCAGGCTGCCCAGGGCAGTGGTGGAGTCACCATCCCTGGAGGGGTTCCAAAGCCCTGGAGATGTGGTGCTGAGGGCCATGGTGCAGTGGCATGGGGCAGTTGGGTCAGCAGTTGGACTTGCTGATCTTAGAGGTGTTTTCCAACCTGATTCTAAGATTCTATCAAAATGTGGAGGTGCCAGTGGTAGCAAAGAGCCTTTAAACAAGCCCTGGGGTGTTTTGGAAGCTGGTCACAAAGAGGTCATCATTCATTGTGTGGTGTTTGCCAAAAAACCCATCCCTGAGGTGTCTTTGAGGGTGTTCTATCTTCATTTTTCTCCCCTGTGCTGTCTGGTGTCTGTGTGTCAGCCCTGGAGATAGCTGCTCCCAGGCATGAAGCCATCAGATGGGGAGCAGGGTGCTGGTTTGCTTGGCACCCAGTGTGATATCTAAGACAGGTTTTCAGGAGCCTTAGGTGAAAACAGTTGGGAAACACAAAACCCTCACAAGATTTCAGTCCAAACCCAAAGTTGGCCTGGCTGGAAAAGTTTATTTCCATCCCTTTTGCAAAGAAAACCAAACCAAACCAAGTCAAGAGGTTTGGGAGCCACCAGCTCCTTAGTTTGATTTCTTGCCAGGGTTGGGCAGAGTCACACCTCCTGCAGAAGAAATTTGACCAGAGTTTTGTCTTTCATCTTGCTGAGGATTTGTGAGCTGAGTGTTGCTCTCAGACAATAAAATACCAGGGACCTGGAGAAGAGAAACAGATCCAGGGCAAGTGGAGGTAGCAGGAGGTAGCAGTCAGCTGGGGGCAGGTATCTCAGCAGGGTTTCCCATCCCATCTCATGCCTGCTTCCAAGGGCTCTGCCCCAGCTCTCCACTCCCATGGGCTTGAGCTGGGAGATGAACAAAGGACTTTGGGCAAAGGACTCAGCCTCCTGGGCTGCAGAGAATCCCCTGCTGCTGTGGAGAAGGAACATCCCAAGGGCAGCTCTCACACCTCCTCTTTACCCCTCTGGACTAGCAGAGTTCCTCCTACAGCCCTCCCCAAAGGCAAAGGAAACATCAGGCACAGAAACAACTGAAAGAAGGTTCCAGAGCTGTGGCAGAGATCAGGTGGGTTGGTGGGATGGGATCAGAGCAGGAGGGGTGAAAGCTGTGGGGAAGGGAGCTGGGCTGTGGGGTTTGAGGTGAGGCTCTGAAAGGACCAGATGGGTTAGCAGATGAGGAGCAAGGAGAGCTGAGGGAATTACCAATTTTTTGGTTCACTGCCTCTTCTGGCTGGGAAAGCAAAAGTCATTTCAGGTGGAGTGAAGAGCTGCATTTCTCCTGAAATGAAACATTTCCTTGGAGTGGCCACAGGGTATTTTGGGTTTCAGAAGAAATAAAGCAGAGGTGATTTGGAACCTTTTTCCTTTTAGCTTTTTTTCCCCCTGCATCCTGAAGTTAAAAAAGGACCTGAGCTAGTGAGAATGACCAGGAGGCTCCTGGCTGTGGGACAGTCCCTTACAAAGTGCATTCCACACCTCAGGTCCTACCTGTCCAGCCTCAGCAGCAGCCTGGTGGTTACAGACTCCTTAGAGATGAGGGAGCTGCCCCAGGAGCAAGAGGTGCAGCTCCCCAGGTCTGCAGGTGCTGCCAGCAGTGGGACAGAGTGCAGATATTGCCCAGCAGGAGAAGTCAAAGCCTGAACATCTGGGGCCTGTAAGGAGGAGTCCCTCTGCTGGGAGGCTAGGCTGAGAGAGTTGGGGTTGTTGAGGCTGGAGAAGAGGAGGTTCCAGGGAGAGCTTAGTGCAGCCTTGCAGTGCTTCAAGGGTCTAGCAGAGAGCTGGGGAGAGAATTTTGAGCAGGAGCTGTTGGGACAGGACAAGGCTGATGGGTTGGAACTGAAAGAGGAGATTGAGACTGGATAGAAGGAAGAAATGTTTTGTGCTGATGGTGGTGAGAGCCTGTTCCAGGCTGCCCAGAGAGGTGGGAGATGTCCCATGCCTGGAACCATTGCAGGTGAGGTTGTCTGGGGCTGTGAGCAACCTGCTGTAGTTGGAGATGTCCCTGCTGCCTGCAGGGGGTTGGACTAGATGAGCTCTAGAGGTCCCTTCCCACCCAAAGCAGTCCATTCTCTGAGTCTGTAAGGTCACACACCCAGGGTTGAAGCTTCAAAGGCACAGGCACACCTCCCAACTCCTCCTAGCATTCCCAGGGCCTGCAATCTGCCATGGAGTGGATACTGGGGACTAGAAATGTAGCTTCACCTGCCTCAGCTTCCCCCTAAGCAGTGGCTTCAAGCTGATTTGAGCTCCTGCAGAAGTCATCAAAGGAATGAGAACCTTTGATCACTTCAATTGCTTCTGCTGCATCACAAGCACCATCCCTCTCCTGCCTGCTGTCCAGGAAGGCTGCTTATTCCAAAACGTTGTGACTAATTTACTGAGCTTTTAATTAAGCTGTCATGTTGAAACAGAACTGTCTCAGGGGAGGTGAACACATATTTCATGGTCATTGAATATTTTTTTGCTTAGGATTTTCAACTTTCCTTCTGGCATCCTTCAAACCATTCAGATTCAGGGAGGTTTGCCCATTTGTGGCAATTAAAGGCATAAATCATTAAGCTTAATGAGGGCAGGAAGAACATGGCAGAGTTGGTTGGGGTTTGTTTTTTTTCTGTAGAATTTGGGTTTGCCTTTATGCCTTTGTCTGTACCCAAGGTTGAGCCAGAGTTGAAAGGCATCCCTGGGAGCTGGCATCTGCCTGGGGACAGGAGGAGTCCCAGCCCCTGGGGTGGGAGCAGGGCTGTTGGAAAGGAGAATTTCAGCTTTCTGGAACAGCCTCAGTCAGGACTAAGCCTGTGGAGAACCAGAGGTTCTCCCTGCCATGGGTTAGCCTGCAAAGGGCAGCAAAACTGTTCTTCTTCCCTTGGTTCCTGCCTGGTTCCTTCTCTTCCCCTTTTGTACTCATCTGACCTCTCTTTTAGTCTCCCTTTTTCTCTCTGGAGACCTTCAAGCAGCCAGGGAGAGGCTGGAAGTTGCCCAAGAAATGAGCTAAGATCAGATACACATAAGCAGATGCTGCAGGATTCTACTGTCTCCTGTAGCTGCTGCAAGTCCTGAGCATCTGGAGACATCTCAGCATGATGCTGGCATGCAGGAGGTGGCTGTGATGTGCTGGCTGCTGCCATGATCACTCTCTGAGTGTCCTTTGTGGGGGGTGCCCAGGACATCCTTCTGGCAGGTGAAAACCTTCAGCCTGCAAACTACCTGTGAGCATCAGAACTGAGCCAGGCACCATAAAGGCTCTGAGGAGTGACAGATTCCTGCAGAGGGACAGTTTTGGAGCAGGAAAGGCTGAATTCCAGGGGAGCCAGCATTAGAGAAAGGATCTGTCAAAGGTAGAGTGAAAGATGACTAGAGGTCTTCATGGAGGAGAAGAGCAGGACTGCATCTCCTCACAGATATTCCATGGTCATCTCATAGCAGCCTTGCCTCTGAGCCCAGGGTTGCCAGTCCTCACTCTTCCTAACCTCCTTTCACACTGCTACAAAGTGAACTGGTTTAATGCTTTCCTTGCAGGAGGGGTGTGAGGTTTGCTTCAAAGAGCCTGAAAGGAGCTGGGAGAGCTCTTGGTGAAAAACACATTAGAAAGGAGATGTAAAGTTATTGACACTTCCCCCTAAGTGTCCAGCTACTAGTAGTGCTTCAAGATCATTTTGTGTTTCCCTGGTCTCTGTTAGACACAATCATTGCCATTATAATGCCCTTCTAGATAACACAAGTGAGATTCAGAGGCTCCTGAAGAGAGAAGAAAGTGCTCTCAGCCCCCCATGCAGTCTCTCTGTGCCTGAGCCACTCTCTCAGCTAAGCAGGTGATAAGCAACCTCCAAACCCAAGCCCCCACTGCCCAGAATTCTCTCCTTTGCCTCTTAGCATCAAGTGGGCAGCTCACAGGTGGAGAGGACTCCTGAGGATGTGGCATTGCCAGGGCAGAGGTTTTGCTGTGCTGGTTTTATATTGGGCATTACATGAGCTACCCAAAGAGTCCAAGAGCAGAGCAGCTCACTGTAGGCATGCTGTCACCTGGGTATGGGGAGGAGGAACAAGAAAAGATCTTCTGTCAGCAGAGCAATGGCACCTGCAGCTGGGGAAGGCATTGCCTCTTGCTCTGGAGGTTCCTATCTCAGGGACCTTAAGGTTGCAGAAATGATTTAGGGACTGGAGCATCTCTCTCATGGGTGAAGGCTGAGGGAGCTGGGGCTGGGGAGCCTGGAGAGGAGAAGATCTGATCAATGCTGATCAATACTTCATGGGTGGGGGGCAGGAGGCTGGGGCCAGGCTTTGTCCAGTGGTGCCCAGGGACAGGACAAGAGGGAACAGGCACAGAATGGAACAGAGCAAGCTCCAGCTAAACATCAGGAGGAACTTCTTGACTTTAAGGGTGGTGGAACCCTGGCCCAGGCTGCCCAGGGAGGTGCTGGAGTCTCCATCTCTGGAGACATTCCAAACCCACCTAGGCACCATCCTGGGCAACCTGCTGTGGGTGACCTTGCTCTGCCATGAGGTTGGACTAGATGATCTCCAGAGGTCCCTTCCAACCCCTAACACTCTGTGATTCTCTGGTGAACAGAAAATAGAGAGAAGGAAGCTGCTTTGGGTGCACTAGAAGCACCAGGAGGTCTTCCCTGTGAGGCACAATGTGCCAGAAATCCCACTCAGATACTTTAGCCTGAGCTAAAGCATCCCCACTGCTGTCCATAGCTGCCTGTTACCTGCCTCTTGCTGTGAGGGCTCAGAGCCTGGCTTCTGCCCTTCTCCACCCCTCTGCTTGCTGTGGGCATTACCATGCAAGAGGACAAGATCCCTGGGGCCAGCACACACAGGAGCCTGACCTGTGTGATGTGTGCTTGTGGCTGGGACCAGCCACTCTATCCCAAGGAAGATGTCATCAGTTAAATTGTCCAAGCCACAGTGCCTTGGCTGAAAACCAAAGCTGCCTTTCCATCAGCTTCAGAAGTGACAAAATATTTCACCTGATTAGTTTGACATTTGACATTTCCAAACTGAAATCATTTTGCTACTCTGTTCCACAAAGGCAAATAGACCATTACCAATCCAATTCCCCTTCCCACCATTGGGACCAAAACCCAATCCTGAAATGCCTGAATTCATCCCTAGGTGGAAATCCACAAGTGCTTAGCTCTTGCATGAAGAAAGTTTGGGGTTTACTGTTTGCCATCCATCAAGTGGATGAGCAGAGCATGGTCTGTGAGACCTCTGAGGCTGCTGCAGAGGGACAGAGCAGCAATTCCAGTGACAAGAACAAGATTAAATCTCTGAGAGCAGCAGCACATGAGATGCACAAGTGTCTGAAAGGTTCACTTGAGTGATTCTGCAGCAGCCAGAAGTGTCCTCAATGTCTGCATGCAGACTGGAGATCTCTGCTCATCAAAGTGTTCCTTGCTTTTTGGATACCTTTGGTATCAGGAGCTGGTGATCAGGGCCCTGTGAGAGGGCAAGAGCAAGGCACAGCAGAAACTAGCCATGGATCCACCTTCTTGCAGGAAAAGTCTGGGCAGGAGAGCTCCAGGAGGAATCCAGGAGGAGAAACTGCAGCTTTCTAGAGGTTCTCCATCTAATGGCAAAGAAATAAAGGGCTGCACTTGTGTGTGTATCAGGGTGTTCCAGCAGAGCAAGACCTTCTCACTCCTTACAGGGCTTCCAAACCCCTTGCTCTCTAAGCAGCCACAGCTCAGAAGCCTCATGCTGGGCACTGGCTGAGACTGAGCTTCTGCAGGACCATTAACAGGCAGTGTGCAACCATGGGCATGGGCAGGGAAGCAGCAGTGAAGCTGCTCTGCTGGCTACATGCAGGTAGCTCCTCATTTTTGGATCCTGGAGGTGCAGCTTCTGCACTTTGTGAGCTGAACACTCTCACTGGGTTAGGAGATGTGGGCAGGCACTGGTGGGAGGCACTGGCAGGAGGGAGGAGTTGGCATGGAGCAGGTTAAGGTCTTTTACAGTGTGGCTACACAAACAAGCATCCCAAGGTGGTGATGAGGTTGGAGTCCTGGGATGTGTAAAGAAACGAGTGGCTGGAGTGGGAATGGGAATGAAAATGGGAATGGGAATGACAATGAGGATGAAAACAGGAATGCAAATGGGAATTAGAATGAGAATGGGAATGAGAAAGAGGATGAAAATGAGAATGGGAATGGGAATGAAAATGAGAATGCAAATGAGAGTGGGAATTGGAATGAGAATGGGAATTGGAATGAAAATGGGAATGGGAATTGGAATGAAAATGAGACTGGGAATGAGAATAAGAATGAGAATGGGAATGGGAGTGGGAAAGGGCAGCAACTCTTTCAGGTGACCTGATTCCTCCAGCCAAATATAGAATCACAGAAGCATAGAATGCTGGGGGCTGGAAGGGACCTTTAAATGTCATCTAGCCCAAAGCTGCAGTTTCCCCCTAACTTCACACTGTTGGCTTTGATGGATCCAGGCATCTTGTGCCCAAAATGACATTCCTAGCTGAATCTCTTCATTCCAAATGAACACAGCAGAGTCATGTGGCTGAAATGATCCTGCTAGTCATTCCCATGCAGATGATAAACACTGCTAACAGGATGCTGCTGGCTCACAGCCACTCTTCTGCAACTCACTGTGCTGAAAGACCACTGCTGGCTTCAGGGATCCTGAGCCCAGCCATGGCTTTGGAGGCAGGCAAGGGCTGGGCAATGGGAGGGCCAGAAGGCTGGGCAGATTCTCTGGGCATTCACAGCAAGCAGTAGAATTGTTGATGCTCATTGTCTTCTCCATGGCCTAATATGAAGAAAATTGCTGCTAATTTCCAGCTGCTGGTTAATGGTTCTGAGTTCTGCAGAGACTCTGCACTGCCAGGGCTTGGGCAGGCAGCTGATGAGAGATGGAGAGGTTGGTGAGTGCTGCTGAGACACAGCCCCAGCTGTTGGAAGGTGAGGAGATGACACTAAGCCCAGCTGGGCAGGGCAGCACCTTCAGCTACTGCATCCAGCTTGTGGCAGCTGCCCCCAGGAACCTGCAGGAGTGGGGATCTGAAACTTGGGAGGCAGAAAGAGGGAGAATTGAGGCTGTGAAAGACTCAGAGCAGGGCAAGGCCAAGACAATTTCATGCAAAAAAACCCCCCCATGGAATAAATAAAACCCCAATCAAAAAGAAACCAACCTCCTGTGAATAACACCCACCTTAAAAGAGACTGCAACACAAAGGCAGGTTGAAGAAAATAACTGTTTTGAAGATGGTTTTGTAGCAGGGTTGGGCTGAACAGTTCATACTTAGCTAAACATTTCCTGCTGCTCCTGCTCTTGACTGTTCCTCACATTCCTTCCCTGGTCTGTGTTTGTGGAGTGGCAAAGCAAGAGTGAAAGCAGAATGATGAACTGCAGTGTTCCATTATGATGTTGTCACAATGCTTCCACAGCATCCAAACACTTTGCCTTCCCTCCTGCAATCCCCCAACAGTCAGTCTCTAATGATACCTTTCCCCCAAGCCATTCAATGGAAGAGTTTTCAGCATAGAACCATTCACCCTGCATGTTTCTTCCCTACTCTCAGTGCTTAGCTTGTTCTGGGGATGGATTTAGCACCAGCACTTGAGAAGGTGACATCTCCACCCTATACCCTCAGACACAGAGTGCTTTTGGCACCTGAAGGAGGATCAAGCACACCACCTCCCACTCCAGAGCACAGCTGTGGCCAGCCTGGGCACACACAGAGCTGCTCTTGGCTCTGTTACCTGGGAGGATGTGAGTGCCCAAGGGCTCTGGATGTTTCTAGAACACACCACTCAACCTTGTGCAGGAAAGGAATTGCTTCCAGAGCTTTGGAGCTTCCAGTGACTTCAGCAGTAGAATTTGCATCCTCTCCACTTGGAATTATCAAGCTGTCAAAATCCCAGGTGGGAGCTTCTAGTGTTGTGCAGTTAATCTGGGAACCTTTCACCCAGCAGGAGAAGCTCCTAGACTGGGGAGGCACCTGCCAGGAGGGGTGGGCAGGAGCATGGGGGCCTGAAAAAGATTAAAATCAGCTAGGAAAATAGAAATTGGAACATACAGGGGAATGGAGACTGGTCTGGCAGGTCTGTTCCACCTCTAACACTTAGGATTTTATCATCTGGCAAAAGTTTGTCCCCACTGGACAGTTGTGTGGGAGTTGGAGCCCTGAGCTGAAGATCCTTGCTGCCAGCTATGTCCAGTTGCCATGGGATGGGACTCTAGGCTCCTTTCCTGCTGGTATCCACTGGGAGATGGCATCAAGGTTTCAGAAGGTATCATGGGAAGGACCTTGAGGTGACCTGACCTCAGAATAGGTGGATTTTGACTGAGGTTTCCTTCCATATCCCTAAGCCTCTGGACAGGCAGAGGTTCCAAGTCCAGGGGTGGGAAGCTTTGGGTGAGTGCAACTGCCTGAGGGAGAAAGGAGATGCTGGAACAGGGCAGGCACAGCAGAAAGCCAACCCCAGGCCATGGGGGTGAAGTGTCCTTCAGAAAGAAAAGCCTAAACCCAGCAGTTCTGGAGCTCAGGCTGAGAGATTTCTCAGCAACTTTAACACATCCAGGAGCCCTTGGCCTGAAAAGTGGCAGCACTGAGTGGGATTCAAGCCTGCTGGGACATGGTGACTGGGGTTTTTCTACGTGTCTAAGGCTTCCCATGCCTTGGAGAAAGCAAAATCTTGTACATGAGCAGCTTTTCCCTCTTCCCAGCAATAAGGATGGATTATTTTGCAGCTGAAGTGATTAGTTACCTGCAGAGTTTCCCAAAATGGAGAAGAGAGTTTCTTCTGCTGACAAAATGGGCTGCAGGTGAAATTAAACAAGAGATTGTTTATTTCTGTCTCTGAGAGTTACCCTGAAGAGCATTTCCAGCTTCTTCTGCAGGCTGCAGATGGACAAAGCCTCTAGTTAGTCTTTAACTGAGCTATTGACACAAGGAATGGTGCCATTAAATCAGAATTAAGAATGTGCTCCCTACCTTGGAGGGAGTTTGTGATAGATTTCCTCATTTTATAATCTCATTCACTGCAATGTTCTCTCCTCAATCCTTTCCCCTGCATCTCAATTGAGATTTTGATGACTCATAAAATTAATCCTCCCTTAGTAGCAAATCTCTTCCCTTCTAAGCTTTAATGTGTGGAGCTGTGTTTGCTGATGCCACGTGCCTGGGCTCCTGCCTCAGTGGCAGGTGCTCCTCAAGCAGGCACTAGAGCTCACCCCAAGACAGGCTTCCCCATGTGGGCAGAGCCCATCCTCTGTGCATGGCCAGCTGCAAGGCAGAGCTTTGAGTCCTTATTTGAGGCTATTTTGTTGGAGGGAAAAATCAGGAAGGGGATCAGAATCATTCAGGGACATCACTGCAAGCACCTGAGGTTGCCTTTCCCAGCTCACTGAGAGCAGCCCTGTGGAGATGGACTTGGGGACACTGGTGGGTGAAAAGCTGGCCAGGAGGCAGAAGTGTGTGCTCACAGCCCAGAAGCCAACCATGGCCTGGGCTCATCCCCAGCAGCATGGCCAGCAGGGCAGGGAGGGGATCCTGCCTCTGCTCTGCTCTGGGGAGACCTCACCTGCAGGGCTGGGGGCAGCTCTGGAGTCCTCAGCACAGCAGAGACATGGAGCTGGAAGAGTGGGGCCAGAGGAGGCCACAGACATGATCCCAGGGCTGGAAGCTCTCTGCTGGGAGGACAGGCTGAGAGAATTGGGGTTGTTGAGGCTGGAGAAGAGGAGGCTCCAGGGACACCTTACTGCAGCCTTGCAGTGCTTCAAGGGCCTGGCAGAGAGCTGGGGAGAGACTTCTGAGCAGGAGCTGTTGGGACAGGACAAGGCTGATGGGTTGGAGCTGAGAGAGGAGACTGAGACTAGATAGAAGGAAGAGATTCTTGATGCTGAGGGTGGTGAGAGCCTGTGCCAGGTTGCCCAGAGAGGTGGGAGATGTCTCATCCCTGGAACCATTGCAGGTGAGGTTGTCTGGGGCTGTGAGCAACCTGCTCTGGTTGGAGATGTCCCTGCTGCCTGCAGGGGCTTGGACTAGGTGACCTTGAAAGGTCCCTTCCAAACCCAAACCTGTCTGTGGTTCTATGATTTTTTTGTCATCTGCCCTTGGAAAGGACAGGGGGGAAGATGCTACTTGGCTATGAATCTCCAGCTGTGGTGGCAAAATAAGAGAGAGAAATGAAGAGAAATGGAGAAAAGCAGGAACTTGCTTTGGGGATTTTCCCTTTCCAAAGAATATTTCCCTGGGGCAAAAAAAAAAACCAAATAAACCCTTCATCCAAAGAAGTGACTGAACAGAATCTTTAAGCCTCACCCTGAACATGAAAGTAAAACCATGAGGCAAGGCAGGCATCTGCAACTGACTCTGCCCACATCTTTACTGAGAGCTGAGGAGCTCCCAGGGAAGGCTTTGAGTCCCTCAGCCACAGCAGGAGGAAGGTAGCTGCTGGTGACAGCTGTGCTGACACCCCTTGCAGTGCAGGATGGAGGGAAGAGGATTAGTCTCCAACCCAAATTTACTAGTAAAGAAAAAGAAAGGAGGCAAGAAAAAAAGCTGATTTTAATAATTCCTCTCTGTGCAACTCCATGACAGCTCCATCTGGGAAACCTTCAGGAGAGGACTCAGAGAATACTGTGCCTAAGGCCCAGGCATCTCTCTCAGGCAATTTCCAAGGCTGTTATTTTGCTTTTCCTTTTTAAGGCAGCTCCAACTCCTCTAGGTTGAAGCAGCCTGAACATGAAAGCATCTCTCTGACCTTTCACAAACAAGCAGCAGAGAAGGGAGAGATGCACTCTCATTAAAAATAACACCTCCTTTCAAAGGGGTAATTAGGCAAGTTACCAGCAGCAGCTCTCACAGACAAGTGCTTTGTTCCTGGGTGGGAATGGTGATTGGCATGTGCTGGGGATGGACTCTGGTATTATTTGCTTTAAATCAGTTCTCTAGCTCCAAAGGAGCCTCCTTGAGTGTGCTGTGAGCAGAGGCTGTTAGAACATTCCTCATTAGATAGGGAGCTGCAGAACAAAAAGAGTTGGGGTTTAGATATAGGCACATCCCCAAAACTGATTTCAACAAGGATTGGAGCCAAGTAATATCCCCTCTTTATTTTCCTCCCCCCCTTTAATTAGTTGTTCTCCATCTTTCTATAAACCCATTCACTCTTTTCTTGGGCATCTCTGTTCCAGAGAGCCCCTGGAGACTGATAAACTTTTCATCCCCAGTTTAGTACCTGAGCCATTTCATTTCCTTCCCTGGAGTTATCTAGATCAGAATCAAGCTCCTTTGCCATGAAAACCTACATTCAGGAGGCAGAGATCCCTGGAAGGCCCTGGATAGCTATTGAGAGGAGGAGCAGACAACCTCCCTTGCCCTGCTGCTCACACTCTTCTTCATGCACCCCAGGAGACCCCTGGCCTTCTTGGCCACAAGGGCACATTGCTGCCTCCTGGGGAACTTGGTCTTCAGCAGCACTCTCAGCTCCTTCTCTGCAGAGCTGTTTTCCATCACATCAACCCCTAACAGGTCCTGGTCTGTGGGACCCTTCCTCCTGTATGATGGATGGATGGGTGGGTGGGTGGATGGGTGGATGGATGGATGGGTGGGTGGATGGATGGTTGGGTGGATAGATGGATGGGTGGATAGATGGATGGAGGGATGGATAGATGGGTGGATGGATGGATAGATGGATGGATGGATGGATGGATAGATGGATGGGTGGATGGATGGATAGATGGATGGATGGATGGATGGGTGGATGGATGGGTAGATGGATGGATGGATCTATGGATGGATGGATGGATGGATGGATAGATGGGTGGATGGATGGATGGATAGATGGATGGATGGATAGATGGGTGGATGGATGGATGGATGGATGGGTAGGTGGGTGGATGGATGGATAGATGGGTGGGTGGATGCATGGATGGATGGATGGATGGATGGGTGGATGGATGGATATGAGCCATCCCTTCCATTCATGTCCTGAGCTGGTTGGGACAACCCCTTCTAATGAACATCTTGTTCAGTAGCAAACCACTTCCTTCAAATGCACTCTAAGTCATCTGCTCTTTGTGGTGGGATTTGAAGAGTCTGACTCCTGGTCTTCTACTAAAGCTTCCAGGTTTGTTATAAAGGACTGAGAAGACAGACTTCCCAGGTTACATCTCTGTCACATCCATGTATGAAATAATAGAAGAAATTAGCCCTGGGGCTGCTGGGACTGGGGTGTCCCTCCAAGCCCACTGGTCCTGTGTGGATCTGACTGTGGGCAATGGTTCTACCACCTCTCCTCCCCTTAAACTAGATGAGCTCCTGTTTCCAAATGCTCTTGCAACACCTCCCTGCAGTGGAGGTAAGGATGGTTCAGTAGCCAGAGTCTAGAGGCAGCAATATTTTATCAACTAACCCAAAATAGCAAAGCATATGCAGGCAGAAAAAGCTCTAAATAAACAAAACCACAATCTGCTCTTATAAAAATATCTTTGAATAGTATGTGCTCAACAGACTGGCTTCCCCTCAGGGCCTTCCCAGCATTTCTGAGGGTTCCAATGGGTAACAGCTCTGAAATGTGACATATTTTCAGCCCTAAAAAGCTCTGAGTCGTAGTAATTATGAACTCTTTTATTTCAGAAGGAAGATATTGGCATGGAGTTCTATCTGCTAGTATTTTTTCAAAGGCAGGAGACACAATGACAGTTTTCAGCTGTTTATTTTTGGAAGAGAGGAGAATTTCAAGGAGGTTGTGGAAGTGACTGGCCTCAAGTTGCACCAGGGGAGGTTTAGATTGGATAGCAGGAAGAATTTCTGCTCTGAAAGAGTTGTTAGGCATTGGCCCAGGCTGCCAGGACAGTGCTGGAGTCACCACCCCTGCAGGGCTTCAAACAACATCTAGATGTGGTGCTGATGGCCATGGGTTAGTGCCATGGGGGTGACAGGTTGCTGGTTGGGCTTGATGATCTTGGAGGTCTCTTCCAACCTTCATGACTCTGTGATGCTGGTGCTCATGGTTCCAGAGCTGTGTTGGGGGGAAGATAACCTCATCTCTGCCTAAAACCAACCCAGCTGGGCAAGCCCTTGTCCCTCAGGTTTGCATGATCTCAAGCTGGGAGGAACAGAAACCCTTAGACCCAACCTCCAGAAGGACCCTGTGCAGTGTCAGTACTCTTTGCACTGCCAGTGAAGCTCCACATCACCTGGTGCTTGCAGTCCTGGAAACCACAAGAAGGGATGATTCATTGAAAGAAAACCAAGAGAGGAATGGAGTCTGATGCTTAAGGGACAGGTTCAGCTAGGAGGAATTTAATAAGTATGCAAAGTGTGTGCACTGCAAAGAGGGAAAGGAAAGCTCATGCAGGGAGCTCCCACCAGGGGTAATGCAACAATGCTAAGCCAGGAGTGTCTGGACCCAGCAGCAGGGAAGATTGCTTGACAGGGAATTGTATTTCCATCAATTCATTCCTCCCAGGGAAGTGTAGAAACTGCATCACCTGAGGTGCTGAGGAGAAGCTGATGCCAAGCAAGCAGCACGAGTTGGACACACACCTGTGGTCCCAGTGCTGGGAACTGGGGCTCTGGGAGGTGCTGCCCATGGAAGGGGTTGGAAAACCAGGGTTCAACTCACTGGGCACTCACATCCAGAGGAGCATGTTGAATTCAAGGTCTGCAGGTAACACCTCCCATCTTCCAAATGTCCCTTTCCCCCTTAAACCAAAGCTGACCATGCCTAGGTGGAGAGGATTGTAGATGTTTGCCCTCAGCCTTTTCTTCTGAGGAAGCTCCTTCAGCTCCTGGCTCTTCAGACCTGCTAAGGGTAATGGAAGTTTAGCATCTGAATAAATGATCTTCCTAAGGCAGGAAAGTGTGAGCTGTGCTGGGGACTGGTGGCCTCTGAGAGAATGATGATTAATGCAATTAGAGCCTCCTCCCGTTAGGGTCTCTCAGAGAAGTGTTCCTGAGTGCTGAGCAACCCTTGGCTGCTGATGGGAATCTTAGAATCACACAACAGTTTGGGTTGAAGGGACCTTACAAGGTCATCTAGTTCAACCCCCTGCAGGCAGCAGGGACATCTCCAACTACAGCAGGTTGCTCACAGCCCCAGACAACCTCACCTGCAATGGTTCCAGGCATGGGACATCTCCCACCTCTGTGGGCAACCTGGCACAGGCTCTCAACACCCTCAGCATCAAGAATCTCTTCCTTCTATCTAGTCTCAATCTCTCCTCTGTTAGTTCCACCCCATCAGCCTTGTCCTGTCCCAACAGCTCCTGCTCAAAAGTCTCTCCCCAGCTCTCTGCTAGACCCTTGAAGCACTGCAAGGCTGCACTAAGCTCTCCCTGGAGCCTTCTCTTCTCCAGCCTCAACAACCCCAACTCTCTCAGCCTGTCCTCCCAGCAGAGAGCTTCCAGCCCTGGGGTCATGTCTGTGGCCTCCTCTGGCCCCACTCCCCCAGCTCCATGTCTCTGCTGTGCTGAGGACTCCAGAGCTGCCCCCAGCCCTGCAGGTGAGGTCTCTGGAGAGCAGAGCAGAGGCAGGATCCCTTTCCTGCCCTGCTGGCCATGCTGCTGGGGATGAGCCCAGGCCATGATTGGTTTCTGGGCTATGAGCACACATCCCCACCCTGGACTGACAGCAGAGGTTGCTGCAGCCTAGGTACAGGACCTTGCACTTGGCTTTATTGAACCTCATGAGGCTCATTCACATAGCCCCACTTCTACCACCTGCCCAGGCTCCTCTGGATGGATCCCATCCCTCAGGTGTGTCAACCACACCACTCAGCTTGCTGTCATTAGGAAGCAGGCTCAGGATCCTGCAGAACTACTGTCACCATGAGCACTGTCCTCTCTGTGCTCCATGCACACTTCACACCTGCCAGCCCTAGCACTGCTGTGAAGGGATGGTGAGACACAGCCCCAGCATGGGCTCAATTACAGGCAGCAGCTTGCAGGAGCAGTCACCACAGGGAAGGTGCTGATGAGTGCTGGCTCCAAGGCAGGGATGAGACATTGCAACCTTTCAGCCTCAGCCTCCTGCCACCATCTGCCCTTGGCTGTAGGCACTGGGCTAGGCTGTGTCCTGGTTATAGACTGTCACTGAGTGCCCTTGGCATCACAGGATGATCTCCAAACAGCATGGAAAGGAAAATCAAATCCCTTCCAGCACAAAATGGGCATTTTCCCAATGAAACATTTAATATGGTCAAAAACCTCTCTATTTCCAAAGCTCTTCTTCACTTGATGGGCTCTGAGCATCCAAAGGAGCTATTGCCTCTTTCCACAAGGACCACTGACCCCCAGTCACTTCCAGCAGGCACTCTGGGGCTAGGAGCACACCCTGGGCTGGCAGCCTGGAGGGCATCAGCCAGCAGCAAGCTGTGGTCAGCCCCAGGCTGTGCCCAGCAGCCAAGGAGCCTGCAGTGCCTCAGGGCAGGGGTTACACACAGAGGGAGCCCAGGGTGGACTCCAGCTACCCACCAGAGCTGTTTGGCTTCTCCAGGACCTTCCATGGAAGGAAAAAGGAGAGAGTGGTCAGTTTGATCTCAGGGAAGGGA
>VWZX01004105.1:131617-176963 GCA_013399015.1 Galbula dea | reverse complement strand
CCCAGGTGACCCACCCCACCCAGGTAACTCACCCCACCCAGGTGACTCACCCCGCCCAGGTGTCTCACCCCACCCAGGTGTCTCACCTGACCAGGTGGCTCACCCTGCCCAGGTGACCCACCCCACCCAGGTGACTCACCCTGCCCTGGTGTCTCACCCCACCCAGGTGTCTCACCCCACTCCTTGACCAACCTTTTTCAGGTTTGAACACCTTTGAATGAGGTTGCAGTGTTAGTCACCTTTTACTTCTCATTCTATAACCAGAGTGACCCTGCAGCTCCTGGGGACCTCCAGCCCTTCATCCTCCATCTCTGCCAGCCTTAAGGTATTTCTGTTCACTCAGGGGAGCAAGACCTAAGGCATAGCACTTTCTGTTCTATTTCCTGGTGACTTGGCCAGATATTTGCCTTCTCCATGTGCTAACATGCTCAGGTTTTATTTCCATGTGTCCAGCAGATGTGTTTGGACTCCTCTCCCATGATGAATGATCCCTTACCCAGCCTGGCACTATTTGCCTTCCCTGGCCTGTGTCCCAGGGCATCCCCAAATCCCATCCCTTGCCAGACACCATTCCAGAAGGGCCTCACTTTTCCTCATCTCATTCCTACATATTCTGGCAATGTTCCTATGCTCCTTCCAAGTAGCCAATCCTTTTTCCCACATACTGTAAACTTCCTTCTTCCAATTGAGTTGTCCCAGAAGCCCCTTACTCATCCATGCAGGTCTTCTACATGCTTTCTTGATCATGGAGATGCATAGGAACTGCCACTCAAGCTTCCTGAGCCTATTCCCATGAACCTCTTTCTACTTATGTCTTCTTCTTTTTCTCAGTTTCTCTTTCCCAAGCTACCACCCATGAAGAAAGGACCAGTGAGATGAATAACCTCCCTGCTCATGGATGTATCTCCATCCCCACAGCCCCATCCCACATCCCATCCCCTGCCCAGCAACGTTTCACTGATCCCAGCTCACACTCAGCCCTCCTCCCCCACTTCCCAAGAGCCTGGACTAACAGGACAAGGCATAATCATTAAACATTTGGAGAACCTACTGGGACCAAGGGGTGAGAAAGAAGCTTTATCCAGCTTGGAGAATGGGACTTGTTGCCTTTAAACAAGCAAGAGGAGAGCCTGGTCCCACCCCAGCCAGCCAGCTGGCAGGGAGCAATTCCAGCACCATTAGAGCTGTGTGCTCTGGCTGGAAGGTAGTTGAAAAACAACACTAACACTCACCACCCAACCATCACACACATGTCCAAGAACACAATTTGCTGGAGCAGACACAAATGCTCAGGAAGAGAAAGCAGAGAGGCACTTGGAAAGCCAAAGACTGGTAATTATCCTATGCAAATCAGCCCAGCTCCAGGTTGCTCTGGGTGCCTGCACGTCGCCTGGTTAATTTGGGAACGGTTCAGTAGTTAAAAGTGAACCAAAAAAAGGTTCTCATGATGCAATTAGAACTGTAGCAAAAGACTCATTAATCTGAGATGCAATTAGTGGGGCTGCAGCCAGCAGGCAGAGCACAACACGGTTGGGTGGTGGCTTCCCTGCTCACGTAGCGTTGGAGGAGCTACCTCCTACTGCTTTGATAGCATCTTCTCCTTTCAGGCTCTCCTGTTGCCTGGTTGGGATGATACAACCAGGAGAAGAAGGAGGCTTTAGTTCATTTTCAGCTGTCAGCTGCTCTCTTACATCTGCATTTTGGGTTCCTTCTAATCTCTGCTGTTTGCCCCTGTAGGGAAGATCTGTATCTAGTGCTTAGGAACAGGAGCTGATGGGATGGCACTGGCTGAGTGCACAGGAAACCTTGTTTCTAAGAGCTGTGCAAGCAGGCAGGTCTCTGGGGTTCAGTTAGAGAAGCAAAGAATCATTTAGGTTGCAAAAGACTTGGAAGGTGGTTGAGTCCAACCCACCAGTGGCTTTTGACATGACTGCTTGGCAAGGCCAGCCCAAGTATGTTCTCTTAGCATCATAAGGCTGGGGAATGAGCAGAAAGATCAGCACAACCACTGCCTAAGTCATGCTCCTTGCCCCAAAAACTGAGTTACAGAGACTACAGAGAGCAGTGTGGGTGTTACCTTTGGTTTTACTACAGCATTGCTACAAAATCACAGAGAATTATTCAGGTTGGAAGAGATCTCTGAGCTCATCAAGTTCAACCAGCAACCTGCCACCCCCATGCCACTAACCCATGGCCCTCAGCACCACATCTAGATGTTTTTTGAAGCCCTGCAGGGATGGTGACTCCAGCACTGCCCTGGGCAGCCTGGGCCAATGTGGAAGTAAATCATTCAGTCCAGGCCCTTCAGGAGTCCTTTTTGTGAAGCTGAAGCTGCACAAAATCTCCATGTTGCCCTCTAAGACCTTTCCCACAAGGGGAAAAAGAGGCTGCCCATTGCCTCTGCCCCTGCTCATCCACATACAGCTCCTCCTCTGCCTTCCTGCCCACAGCATCTTTCACCTACTGTCTTCACAGGTAAACTAATATGTCCCAAGTCTACTGACTTGAGAACCCAAGAGAAAAGGTTCTTAAAGAGCTGGAGCTTCACCTGGGGGAAATATTTAGCCAAATCCTTTTTGCCTCCAAAACCAATTGACATTCAGCTGCAGCAGACTGCTCCTTAGATGAATCTCAGCCTGGCAGAATTGCCTGTGACACACATACAGAAAGGGGGGAAATGTCACAAATCAAGCACTCTCTGGATAGAATCCTCCTGAAGTTGTAGTTATATGTGATTAGAGAAAACACTTGGCTTCCAAATGGAACATTTTCTATTAGGGGGAACAAAATGTTCCACTTAACCCAAAGTTTATTTTTTTTTCCAGCTTTGTGATTGACCACAAAAAAATTTCAAGGATTTGAATTTCAAGTTGACCTCAAGCAATTATTTTGTTTGCTTATTTGCTTGTTGGAAATTGCCAGTGAAGCAAAAAAATCAATTATTTACACTGCTGTACCTAGGAGGTGCCTGCCTAAAGTGTGCAGTAAACAGCTGGCTTGACTAGCTACTGCCAGGGAATGCAAACTCCTGCTGCAAGGGAGGGGGTGACGTGGCTGGTGGTAGGTGGTGGAGGATGAAGAAGGGTTGGATCAGCACTAGGGTGGCAGCAGGACTAGGGCAGGGATTGTCCTGCTGGACTGGACACTGATGAGGCCACATCTCAAACCCTGGGGTCAGTTTTGGGCTCCTCACTCCAAGAAGGGCATGGAGGTGCTGGAGTGTGGCCAGAGAAGGGCAAGGGAGGTGGGGAAGGGTCTAGAGCATAAGGGTTGTGAGGAGCAGCTGAGGGAACTGGGCTTGGTTAGCCTGGAGAAGAGGAGGCTCAGGGGAGACCTTCTCACTCTCTGCAGCTCCCTGAGAGGAGGCTGGAGCCAGGCTGGGGTTGGGCTCTTCTCCCAAGCAACAAGTGATAAGGCAAGAGGAAATGGCCTCAAGTTGCACCAGGGGAGGTTTAGATTGGATGTTAGGAACGATTTCTTCCCCAAAAGGGTTGTCAAGGCCTGGCCCAGGCTGCCCAGGGCAGTGCTGGAGTCACCATCCCTGGAGGGGTTTCAAAGCCCTGGAGATGTGGTGCTGAGGGCCAAGGTTCAGTGGTGACCTGGCAGTGCTGGTTAATGGTTGGACTTGATGATATTAAATTGCTTCTGCCATTCTCTGAAGCCTAATGCTGCATCTGTTCAAGATGAGGCCTCACTGGGATGTCACCATCCCCTGACTGTGGTGCATCACCTGCCCTCCAGTTCCCATTCACAGACTAAGAAGTATAATAGGAAGGAACCAGTAAAATAAGTCAGATTCAGTCAGAACCACAATAACCTTCATCTATCCAAATCTTTGATCCCATCTCTGATAAAGTCATATAAAGGAAGGTTGAAGGAAGTGTCTACTCACAGGCTAGGTGAATAAAAATGCTAATATGTCCCTCTTGAGGCATATGCAACTCAAAGACTTTCTGAGCCAAAGATTCTGGAGGTTGCAGAGGTCAGAGCCAGGCAGGGGAGAGCAGTTCTGATCACATTCAGCAGAGCTGCCACTCATCTGCTTGCTTCTGCTCTGAAACACATCAGGAAAATGCACACATCTTGTTCAGCAGCTCTTGTGGCTTCCTGGAACTGTGAGGAGTGAAAAAGCCAACCTAGGGCAGTAATTTTTTCTCTCATTTCTGTTCAGAAGACAAACAGATTAGCTCTTATTCTCTCTTAGATGGCTACACAGGCACTGAAGGCACTGGCACACAGCAAGGATCCCACTTGGGGTGGGCACCTTGGCTGGAGGTATCTCCCTCAGCTATGGAGCTGGGATTCATCTGAGGAAGGGTTGTCCTCTCCCTCAGGGGAGTCAAATCTCATGTCCACTGCTGGTCTGGAGCAGATCTCCACAGCCAGCAGGTTTCATGTGTATAACAAACAGCCCAAGCTGTTTCTCTCACATCAGCTGCAGCCACAGGCCATGTGGAGCACACAGTTGCCCAAGGAGGACACCTGAAGCCTCAAAGCCCAAGAAATCCTCTTTGCTTTCCTGATCTGCATTTGTGTTTGGTTAGCTCCTTGCTTAGGAATGCTTTAAGGGTTTTTAGCATGGAGAATAGAAGGAGGAAAGGAAGAAATTCAGGATTCCAGGTGGAAAAAAAGCTCTTTGTTAAAATAGAGAGCCCAAGATCTCTGCAGGATAACAGACACAAGCTTTGCTTCCCAGCACCACATCCCCTGAGCTCCCAGGCACTGTTCATACCTGATTTCACCTTTACAGAGTTTGGAGGCATGGGTTCCTCTGAACCCAGCCACATCTGCAGCTGGGATGCTCTATGCTACACAGACAGCTCAAACTGGAAGGGAAATCCCTCTCCAGATCTTTAATCACCTGAAATCTTAGTACATGATGGCAGCTAAACAGCTAAGCTGAGGAATTAGCCCTCCCAAGAGACCTCCACCTTCTTCTTCCCAGCTGGCTGCTTTTGGGTGGCTTGAGTGACTCCCTGGAGGGGCTGATCTCTGCAGAGGGAGTGTGCTGGCTTTGCTGAGCACCACAGCCAACAGAATGAACCCCAACCAACCAAAAACCCCCAAACCCACCCAAAAGAGATACAGCTCTTCACCCAGAGGTCACTTGGAGAGGAGCTTTCTCAGCACTTTGCCAAAGGCCAGGGCTGTTTCTGGATTGTCTCCTCCAAAGCTGGCCTCAGATGTTGGCTCTGTTTGGTGAGCAGCCAGCCCATGCCAGCAGCTTGCAGCATCCTGCATCCACCCCACGTCTCTGCTGTCTGCAGGCAAGAAAAGACTCTGCCCCAGGGGACAAGCTTGTTAAGATTGGACTTAACAAGCTTCTCACCTAAGGTCTTGGGCCATCTCTTGGAACAATCTGTCTCCCACACTTCCATTAGCAAGCAGCTGTAGCTGGGCCTTGAAGAGATGTTATTTCATGCTGGATTATTTCAGTAGCACCTTGGAGTGACAAGAAGCTTGAAATCACCTTTGTGTTTCCTCCCCAAATGTCAGGCACCTCCCTGCATGCTCATGGTGGGGCAGTGACCTTCCAGCTCAGAGCTCTTCAGGGAAGCAGATCTGATTTAAAGGTCAGCAGAGGAGTGTAATTGCTGGGGAGAGTCCACAGTGTGAAAGCTGTTTCTGCAGAGGGCTGGGGAAATCGATCCCCAACCCTCAGACGTCAGCATCGTGTCCTGGAGAACCAAGCGGCAGAGGGAAGGGGCAGCAGTGGAAAGGGCAAGAAACTTCTCCTCTGAGATGCCTCCCAAGATCCCTCCCAGGCTGATGATCAGCAGGAAGACAGAGACAGAGGCAGGGTTACAACAGCTTCAGAAGGACACTTAGCACCCCCCCACACAAGCAGGGATCACCCACTCCCCTCTTAGACTGCCCAGAGGCTTTCTGCAGGGAGATGATGATGTGCTGCTCCTCCAGGAACCACAGCAATCCAGATGTCAGCCTGGATACCATCCAGGGCACAAACCAGCCCCAGCTGGCTGGGGAGAGCAGTGACTGAGCAGGCAAGCAATGGAGAGACCCCCAAGATCTCCAGTGCTTCATGCTCTCCCCTCTCCACGTCACTGCAGCAATCCCAGAGCACATTAGCTTCATCCATCCCAGCCTGCTGGAGCCATGTGGTGGGAGAAGACCTCTTGCTGTTTCTTTTTAGTTCTGCATTACCCTCCTGACCCTCTGCACTGTGCAGATGTCACCTGCAAACACCCTTCAAGGGTCAGAAGCCAAATGAAGAAGAAAGGGATGTTTGCACATATGTGTGCAGGGCTGATGATGCTGGTGGGATGTCTGGCCAGGAGCACTGCCCAAGGGGAAGGGAGGTGACTAACTGTCTTCTAAGTCTCCTGGTTGGCTTTACCTTCTCTGGATCAGCTGCTGTTGCTTCTGGGAGGTATTTTTAGCAGAGGCTAATTGAGCATTCCTTGCCTCATCATTAAACAATCTTCTCCTTTTGTGCACCTTCCAAACTCCTCATCTATTGAGGATGTTCTCCAGCTTTCCCTGGAGATGCTTTGCCCTTTGCAAATGGCATTTTTGCTCCTGCTCTTTAAAATCAATGACATTTTTGGTTTGCAAGTGTCCTTTTTTCCCTGGCTTTTATTGCAGAACCTCCTCCCTTTCTCCCTCCCAGCCCAGGAGCTCTGCTCATGCCATGCCCAGTGGGGACACTAGGTGTGTCCCTGAGTGGTGGAAGTTAAGATCCAGGGTTTCTTCACTGCTGAGGCCAATACAGAATTGCCTGTTGCCACCTCTTGGTAGCTAAATACCAAGGTAGAAAGAGAAGGGTGTGATTTGGAGATGTCCTATGAGTGTGATTCCCTGTTTCCCTACCTCCCTAGGGCTGGCAGCATGACACCAATGAGATCTAGCAGTGCATCTCAAGGCTTGGCTGTTTTTGGGTGTAGAGAGGTCCATAACATTGGTGTCTGAAGGTCTCCAATGGTGAACACAGAGCCATGTGCCACTGTGGCATTGGCAGTCACCCTCACACATCTACTGTGCCCTGAAAAGCCCTGGTCCTGCACCCCTGGAGGTGGTTGGAGGCTGTTCTGTTGTTTTTAGGAGCTCAGTTGTCCCCCCAGTGGATGGACAGCCTGGACTTGATGTGCTGGTGCAGCACTGGCCTGATGCTGAGCCATTAACTCTACTTCAGAAGAACAACCTCTTCCCTCAGCACCAGCTCCCTGAAGACACTGGGGTTGTGCCAAGGGACCTAGAGCACAGAGTGAGTGTTTAGCTGCAGCTTATCAGCCTCAATAAATTCACCTTTCTGCTAAAGCTACCAAAGCACAGCACTCAGCCTTTCCAAAGACAGCCCACATGAGGAGCTGTGAATGAATAAATCATGGATTGGGGCTGAGAGGGGGAAGAAAAAGCTGTGTGTGGCTGTGGGGCTGTGATCAGACACCTGGGTGAACTGGGGGTGAATCCATGGGGAAGGAAACTCCTTCCTTGCAGCACTCACTGTGCTTCACTCCTGGGGCCAAGTGGGAAGAAAGTACAGCAGAGGGAAGATCTTTGGCTCTGCTGATGCAGTGATACCTTCTGTTTTCAGTCCTCAGGGGATGGTACATGATATTAGTTGGGGTTGTTCAGCCTGGAAAAGAGAAGGCTTCAAGGGGACTTTCTAGCAGCCTTGCAGTGCCTAAAGGGGGATTACAAGACAGAGGGAGAGACCTTTCAGCTGCTCAGACTGCAACAGGACAAGGGGGAATGGAGAGAAGCTGAAGGAAGGGAGATTTAGACTGTAGGTCCTCTCTGGAGGTGCCTTGGGACACGTTGAACATCTCTAGGTGCCACATCTGGGCAGCTGAAGCCCACCCTGTCCATCCCCAGCCCCACAGACAGACACACAGCCCAGGTGGATCAAAACCAGCAGTTGTTGGTTGTTTCTTGAGCTTTCCTGGCCCTTTCCAGGATGACAAAACCTCCAGAGGGGTTGACAGGATGTCAATGCTTGAGTCCAGAGGGGAACAAAAGGGAGAGAAGAGAGCAAAGCCTCTGAGTGTGAAGCCATCCCTGGGCAATGCTGATTACAAGATCTACTAAGCATTTTTGGGCTCCCTCTGATGTGCTGCTCTGCTTCTCAGCAGGGACTGGCTCCCAGGAATTCCTCAGGATGCTTTTTGGAAGCTGTCTCTCCACTCTCAGCTGAAACACCTCTGACTCTGTCCCCCCTCTGCTCTGTCCCATGGGATGGGGATGCCACCCAGCCTGGGACCAAGCCAGCCAGTGCTCACCCCCAGAGGGACAGCACAAAAGACATCCCAGGGACACTTCCCAACAGTTATCCTGCTGGAGAGGATGGGGTGAGATGCTAATTGGGTGATTTGACTGTAAGGCCAGTGCCAGCCATGCCCACCAAAGGACTCCACACACTGCAGTGAACTTCATTAGCAGCAGACAGGGATAAGAGCTGCTCCCTGTGTGAACAGGGAGAAGTTGTCACTTTGATGAAGATGTGTCACCATGGGCACAGTGGGCCAGGACCAGCATCTCTGCTGTGCTCTTCATGGTGTAATCCAGCCCCTTCAGTGGATCTCCTCCTGTTCTTTGGCTTTCAATGAGTCCTAAATCCACTTGAGGCACATTGGTAATGAGCAGTAACAGAGCTGGGGAACTCCTGACTGAAAGCATCAGTGAAGTAATAAAAGGGGTAAGCTGGAAAGCAGAGCTTCTCCTTCCCCTGCTTGCAGCCTGTTTTGGTAAGAGGTGAAATGCTTCCAGCCTGGGAAGGACATCATAGAACCATAGAATTGTCAGAGTTGGAAGGGACCTTAAAGATCATCCAGTTCCAACCCCCCTGCCTGCCAGGGACACCTCCTACTAGATCAGATTGCCCAGGACCCCATCAAGCCTTGTCTTAAAAGCTTCCAGGGATGGATGAGGCTTCCACAACCTCCCTAGGCAACCTGTTTCACTGTCTAACCACCCTCATGGTGAAGAACTTCCTCCTAATGCCTAAACATGGACCTACTGCCCCAGGCACATTGCCCAAGCTGGTACTCCAAGGACCAGACATGGAAATGGAGCCAAGACCTGGGTTCAGGGTAACACTTACTAGAAGTCTCTCTGCTCCTGGACTTCTCCCAAGTTCATACACATCCTTTCCAGACTTGTGCTGTGCTCTAATCACTATGCCCCAGGCTGCCCTGCCCATGAGCTGCCTTCCTATCTGCAGAGAAGCTGCCTCCCAGAGGAGGAGCTACCTCTTAGACCTGGAGTCTTCCCTTTTCTCCTAGCCCCCAGCTAAGGAAGCTGAGTGACCTTGACACTGCAGGGTTTGAGTGAGAAAAAAACCAACAGGGTGGATTTTTAGCAGATTGTTCTGCCCCAGATGAGCTCCTAGAAGAACCTCAAAATGCTTCTTTTGCCCCTGGGCTCACAGTCACAAAGGCAGCAGTGCTGCCTGGCAGCCTGCAGCCCAGGTTCATGCAGTGCTGGGACAGAAAAAAGACAATAGAAGGGTTGCAGGGTCCTGTCCTGCCCATGGGGATAGCAAATTGACTGGCAGAAAGTCCCATGTGATGCAAAGCCATCTCCAGATGGTGCCAGATCTGTCCCCGGGCTGGAGGCAGCCCATGGTCCTTAGGACTGTGTGTGGTTGAGCTCAGGGAGGGCTGCTGACAGCACACAGGCACAAATTCTGCACTGTCTGTGTGCCTGGGGGTGAGAGGAGCACTGCCATCGATCCTGGCAGCTCAGATTCCTCCAAGGCAATGGGTCAACAGGAGAAAAAGGTGATTTTTGTCCCTAAAAGCCTTGTGGCATGTCCTTGCAAGGAGAGCTTTGTGCAGCAGTTAGAATTTCAGGTCAGGAAAAGTGACTTCTTCCTTAGCACAGCCTAGCTAGGGCTGAGACCATGATGTGTTCCTGTACTCAGCAGCACACAGCAGCAAGCAGTGATGCTCCTTCTTGCTGGCTTCAGCATCTCCATGCATCACCACTCACTTCTGGAGGGTCCTCAGCCCCTTCATTGCTCTCCTCCTGGCAGAGCTCCTGCAAAGAACATCTCAAAGAGGAGCTCTGAGTCAGGAGAGCACAAAGACATTTCTGCTGCAGTTCTGTTGCCCAGCCTTTCTCTTGCAAAGCAGTTTAGGGTCAATACTAGAGGTAAATGAAAGTCCCACAAAGATCTGCCATCTATTGAACAAATGAGACATTCTGTTTCTCTGCATGACTAATAGAAGGTGGAGTGACCTTCTCCTCACCTCTCCTTTCTTGGTGAGATGCTGAATGCTTATGAGGTGCTTAAATATTGTGTTTACAAGGAGATACATCTGCCTGTGCTACCTCTGCTTGTGCCTTGAATTCTGGTTTTAATTATGATGCCTATTTTTAGCCCAGACTCATGGCCTGGTGGATTTCCATTCTAGACATGAGCTGTGGAAACCTCTCAGCTCTGGCTGTCTTGAAATGAGAGCATCCAATATGCTGCCAGGAGGGCTCCCTAATTAGCACAGTGTGGTGTAGACTTATTTATTATTGTTTGCTTTAGAAGAGTATCCAGAGACATTGGCTGAGTCAAACACACCCCCACACACCACAGAGATGGGCACCAACACATGCAGAGCACTTGGAGAGGCTAGGAAAATGAACATTAGAGAGAAGGAGGGCAGAGAAGGTATGGAAATGGGCTTTGAAATGGTTTTGGAGAGGAGGAGAAGTATCTGAGCTCAAAAGCATCACCCTGAGAGCTTGTGCTCATTTACCACCTAACCTTAGCCTGGGTTTTAATACCAGGGTTGCTGCTCAGTCTGGGCTTCAAGCAAGGTGAGCTGAGGAGAGCAAGCCCTTGGAAAAGGGATGCAGAAAACAGTGGGCAAAGTCTGCTTTCCATGTGTACACTGCAAGAGCTTCAGCTGGACCCATTCATCCAGATGCTGCTGCTCACACAGGGGTTCTCCAACTCCAATCTGAGCAGGGCAACCTCTCTGCCCACCAGTCATGGTGGTGCCACCCTCCCTCAGCAGCCCTGGAGCAGGCAGGAGAGGAACACATGCTGGCCACAGCCCCCTGGGGACATGTCATCAGCTCCTCTGATTAGGTCTGAAATCAACTTTTAGGGAAATCTCTGGAAAGAAACAGAAAAGTGGCAACATCTTGGAGATGCTGGAGTGAGGAGCACATGTCAAAGGATCCCAGTCCTCTCTCCTGCCTGCTCAGCCTCCCTCCTTCCCCCCAGCAGCACAGCTGAGCAAGCAGAGCTGCTGTTTGATTTACCCTTTCTTTCTCTCTAAGCAGCCAAACCCACCATGCTCTGGCAGCATCTTCTAGCAAGGACTGGAGCAGGGCAAGGCTTGGAGGCTGAGAGCTTCCTGAGGGACACTGCAAGCCATGGCAGGCAGCATGGATCTCCTCCAGCCCTGCTGGTGCTGCAGCATTACCAGGTGGCTGGAGCTGCACTGTGTGCATGGACAAGGGAGATTTGATGAGATCCCATGGTGGTTATTAACCCTCCAGCCCCAGCTATCTGCAACAGAGCAGAGCTGCTTCACTCTTGCTGTCACAGCCTCTCTCTGGAGGTGGCTGGCAGTGGCTGTTCTGCTCTGTCTGGTGGCCACTGTACTGCCCCATTTCTTCATGGTCACAGAGCACCTCATGCTGCAGGGGCTGACCTGCTGCTGGACATGCAGGGGAGGTTTAGATTGCTTAGCAGGAACAATTTCTGCCCAGCAAGAGTGGTTAGGCATTGGCCCAGGCTGCCCAGGGCAGTGCTGGAGTCACCATCCCTGCAGGGCTTCAAACAACATCTAAATGTGATGCTGAGGGAGATGAGTTAGTGGCATAGGGGTGATAGGTTGCTGGTTGGACTTGATGACCTCAGAGGCCTCTTCCATCCTAGATGATTCTGTGCAGCTCTTCTCAGATGAGGTCTGTTCAGTCCTGAAGCCTTGGACCAGAAGGGGACACCCCTGGGATGCAGTCACAGTTTCTGCCACATCACTTTTCAGGCAGGAGCTGCTCTTCCAAGATGACTGCTTCCAGCACATCAGCAACAAGCCTAAAAACATGTGATTAAAGGAAAAAAAAACCCCAAGCCTGGTGTTAAATGAGTATGGTCTACCTTATAATTAATTTAAGATTAATGGGAACAACTGAGTTAAGATTCTGTAATGATAATTAGCCAGCAAATTACAATAAAAGAGAAGGGAGCAACTAAAAGTAATTATAGTGTACATGCATTAAGATCCCAAACTGCCTAGCAAAATAACACATGTGTAGTGAGATAACTACACTCTCTTCAGCCAGTGTGGAACAGCACAAACAGGGCTGGGAACAACCTCCAGGTTCTCTAGCATCACTGCTGGAGTCACAGAGCTTGTGCATCTGAGACAATCCTTGAATCCTGAATGGTAAGGGTTGGAAGGGACCTCTGGGGATCACCCAGTCCAACCCCTGCTCCAGCAGGGGCACCCACAGCAGCTTGCCCAGCATCACCTCCAGCTGCCTTGGCAATCTCTCCACACAAGGAGACTCCACAGCCTCTCTGCAAAGCCTGGGCCAGGGCTCCAACACCCTCACACCAAACAAGCTTCTCCTCCTGCTCAGCTGCAACCTCCTGGCTTCCAGTTGGTGCCCAGTGCCCCTTGGCCTGGCCCTGGGCACCACTGAGCAGAGTCTGGCCCCAGCCTCTTGCCCCCAGCCTTCAGCTCTTGCTCAGCATTGAGCAGGTGCCCTCTGGGGCTGCTCTTCTCCAGGCTCAGCAGCCCCAGGGCTCTCAGCCTTTCCTCCTGCCAGAGCTGCTCCAGTGCCCTCAGCATCTTGGGAGCCTCTGCTGGACTCTCTCCAGTAGTTCCTTGTCTCTTTGGAACTGAGAAGCCCAGAGCTGGCCCCAGGACTCCAGCTGTGGCCTGACTAGGGCAGAGTAGAGGAGAAGAACCTGCCTTGACCTGCTGCTCACACCCTGGGACACCACTGGCCTTCCTGGCCATCAGGGCACATTGCTGCCTCAAGGTGAACATGTAGTCCACCAGCACTCCCAGGCCCTTCTTGGTGACTCTTTCCAGCTGTAGAACACCCTGCTTGGTGCTTTACTCTTCTTCCCAGCTCAGTAAAGAGCCCCAGGAGCTGTGGTGATGCACCCTGCCTGCTCCTTCCTGACTGGGTGACCCTGGGGAAGGGCAGCCCAGCTCCCACCAGCCACACAGTGCCAGCACCACCAAGTCACCTCCTGCCCTTTGGCAGTGGTGGCAGATGATGCCAAAGCAGCAGATCAGATGCAGATTGTGACAGCTTGGGGTGCAGCTGAGCAGAACCCTGGTGCTTTGACAGCTGAGGAAGTGGCTGATGTTACAGCACAGGTCATTTGTCAGGAGAGGCTTCTCCCTGCCCCTGGGAGCTTTGACTTTATCTATATATATATATATTTAGCATTTCAGATCTTTGCTTCCTCAGCTCAGACCTCTGGAGGTGCAGGTGACAACCAGAGTCCCATCTTAACTAGGCAAACAGAGCTGCTTGAGGGGTGGCCTCTGTGGAGAGGGCAATGTTCTAAATGCATCTTCCATCTCTAATACAGAAATCAAATGCCATGAAAATGGAAATGTTAGGAGTATTGAAGCCCAGAGAACAGAAACCATTGTTCATTGCTCTTGCCACCAAAGAATCCAACAGTGACTACCAGCTGCAGACTTGCCTGGAGGCAGATTCCTAGGAACATCAGGACAGTGAAAAAAATACCCAGGTCCTGCCTAGTGTCTCCCTATTTTAGAACCACTGAGGGCAGAGCAGAGTCTCCAGCTCTGGATCACAGAGCTCCCAGACTATTATAACCATTGGGTCATGGGGATTTGGGGTTTCTCCTAGGTCCATGCTGCCATCTTCTTCCCAGGTCCTTGTAAGCAGCACCACTGGTTGCATCCTTGTCCACAGAGTGCCTGTCAGTGTGGGAAGAGGGTTGGGTATCATCAGGAGCAGTGCAGGTCCCACCAAGGAGGAGGATTTCTGCTTGGGGTATGGCTAAGTAGTGAAGTGTCTAGAAAGTGCAGTGCAGGGGGTGACAACCATCCTGATGAAATTAGGCACCCTGATCTAGTGGGTCAGAGGAGGGTTCTGCTGCAGGCTCCTGCACAGCAGCAGCCTCCAGCTCTCTGAAGGGTCTAGAGCACCAGTGTTGTGAGGAGCTGCTGAGGGAACTGGGGTTGGTTAGCCTGGAGAAGAGGAGGCTCAGGGGAGACCTTCTCACTCTCTGCAACTCCTTGAGAGGAGGCTGGAGACAGGTGGGGGTTGGGTTCTTCTCCTGGGTTACCAGGGAGAGGACAAGAAGACCTCAAGTTGCACCAGGGGAGGGTTAGATTGGATATTAGGAACATTTTCTTCCCAGCAAGAGTTGTTGAGCATTGGCCCAGGCTGCCCAGGGCAGTGCTGGAGTCACCATCCCTGGAGGGGCTCAAAAAACATCTAGATGTGGTGCTGAGGGCCATGGGTTAGTGGTGCTAGGTTGCTGGTTAGACTTGATGATCTCAGAGGTCTCTTCCAACCTTAGTAATTCTCTGATCCTCTCCTGCATGCAGCAGGCTTTGGGAGATAACAAATACCTAGGAGGCTGCCTGAAGTTCTGCAGGAGCCCAACCAATCCTGACTCAGTGCTATTATCTCCTAATAGTTTACACTGTGTTATTCTCTAATTACTCAGTGAATCATGCTGGCAGGTTGCATGTTTGCTGTGGCCATGAGTTACTCTCCTGCCTGCCTCTGAAGGCATCATCCCTCCTGCTTGCCCAGGTGCTGCCCTGCTGGGTCATGCCAGGGCACTCCAGGAGAGCATGGAGACACTGTTTGCTTGCTCTTAACAGCAAGTTTCTCATCTCTGTAAATAATTCCTTTACTAATTACACCCTGACTAGCTGCTCCTTGTTGTACAGCCCTGTGAGTAATAGAGTGAGGAGTAAATCCTTACTTTAATAAGGCCAAGGAATATTTAACTCAGCCACTGTGCACTCAAGGCACCAAACACTCACCAAAGGGGCTGAGAGGCTGAGCTCCCTCCCCTGCAGAGTTTCCTTTGTCACTGTCTTCCTTTAGGCCCCTGAGGTTGTTTTTCTTGTGCCAAGATGGACTTAGCTGGTGCCACCTCCACTGCTTTGCTCTGAGACTCCATCAAGTCCTGCAGTGAGAGTGGCAGAAATAAAAGGCTGCTTCTCTCAACTCCTCTGGCCATTGGGAGAAAACATGGGGTTTGTAGAGAAACTCCTCTTCCTGAGCCTCCCTCTCACTTCTCTCAGTGGCATCTGGCTCACCCCCCACTCCCCTGGCTTTTGCCATGTGTGAACACTCCATTGCAGGGCACCTTTTAGCTTCATGGCTTCATGACAGTCACTCTTCCTCTTGTTAGCTTCACTCTACCAAGTGCCATGAGATGCTGATCTGCTACCCTCAGCTGGACCTCACCTGCTCCAGCTCCTGAGGTGTGTGATGGCCTTGGACATGCATGCAGAGGAATGATACTCTGCCTTCCTCCCCCTGCCTCTTGCCCTTTGCTAGTGCCTGGAAAAGCTGATAGCAAAGAAGTTTGGGGACATGGGTGACATCTGAGAGCCCAGTGTGCACAGTGTGGGCTCTGCCTGCTTTCCACAGCCCTGGAGCCTTCTCTTCTCCAGCCTCAACCACCCCAACTCTCCCAGAAGAGAGGTTTCAGCCCTGGGATCATGTCTGTGGCCTCCTCTGGCCCCACTCCACCAGGTCCATGTCTCTGCTGTGCTGAGGACTCCAGAGCTGCCCCCAGCCCTGCAGGTGAGGTCTCCCCAGAGCAGAGCAGAGGCAGAATCCCCTCCCTGCCCTGCTGGGGATGCAGCTCAGGACATGGTTGGCTTCTGATTAAATTACAGCTCAGCTCCCACTTTGCCAACAGCAGTGAAGCTGCAAGCTGGTCCTGCTTGGGCTATGCCCAAAGAAAAACCATCTCTCACCAGTGGCTTTTCTTCAGTGCCCCAGTCTCAGAAACTTGACCTTAATAAAAGCAAATATTGGTGCCACTGGTGGCACCCAGACCTCTTCATGGGGAGGAGGCAGGGTAGAAATGCTCATCATGAGGAGAGGATGATGGTGCCTGTGACTGAGGATGTGCAGTCCTGCAACTCCATCAGTTGGATTATCTCTAAAATCAGGACATCACTAGGGGGTTTCAGACAAGATAAAACTTTCTTCCCAGCCAAGAGTTGTTAGGCATTGGCCCAGGCTGCCCAGGGCAGTGGTGGAGTCACCATCCCTGGAGGGGCTCAAAAAACATCTAGATGTGGTGCTGAGGGCCATGGGTTAGTGGCATGGGGGTGACAGGTTGCTGGTTGGGCTTGATGATCTTAGAGGCTTCTTCCAACCTAGATGATTCTGTGACTGCTGACAGCACAAACAGCTCCCAGCTGCAGCCTTAATATTAACAAGAATTTTACCCTCTCTGGCTCATCTCCCTTTTCCAGGGAGCTCTGTCTGCCCCCAGGACATCCCAGCAAGCATTTCATTCTGCACCCCCTCACCCCCCACTGCCAAACCCCATTGCTCTTTCTTTTGTCTGATGGTTTGTGCCTCTGAGGGTCTGCAGCCAGCTCTGTTTGCTGGCAAATCACTAGGTGCTCTGGAGCATCTCACTTCCAAGCAAGACAACGTCTTTGATCTTGCTGTTTGATTTCCTGGCCACAAAGATGTCTCTCTTCCCTGTGTGGATCAGGAAATGCCAGTGTGGCCTCTGCAAGCCCTGGTTCCCAGCAGGGATTCCTTTGGAGAGCAGCATGCCTGCAGAGGGAACACAGCTCCAGCAAGGTTTGCATTTCAGAAGCCTCCCATCTATTGCTTTAAAATGTTGAAACTAGAAAGTGCTTGTGGAGTTAATGATTATTTATCAGCAGGTGTCACACCTTCTTCAGGTACTTGAGGGGTCCTAACCAAACACCAGGCAAACAAGAGGATGACAAAGAGCTTGCAAGGAAAGGAAATCTCAAGCCCCCAACCTCCTGGGGCTAAGCAGCAAACTGCTCCTGAAAGCTTCTAGGCACTGCCAGCACATGTCTGCCAGGGGGAGAAGTGGCATGGGGAGATGCTTTGCTGGCCACAAGGTCTCATCCTAAATGCCAGCACCACACATCACCTCCTTCCCCAGAGCTGTTGGATCTGCTCTCCAGATGAGCTGGGAAGAAGCAACAGGTTTCTCCCTGCTGCTCCATATGGATGCTTCTGCAGTGCAAGGCAGAGTGCAGTTAAGAAGGTCAAGAAGGACAACAGCATCCTGGCTTGGATCAGCACTAGGGTGGCCAGCAGGACTAGGACAGGGGTTGTCCTCCTGGGCTGGGCACTGGGGAGGCCACAGCTCCAATCCTGGGCTCAGTTTTGGGCTCCTCACTCCAAGAAGGACATTGAGGTGCTGGAGTGTGGCCAGAGAAGGGCAAGGAAGGTGGGGAAGGGTCTAGAGCACAAGTGTTGTGAGGAGCTGCTGAGGGAACTGGGCTTGGTTAGCCTGGAGAAGAGGAGGCTCAGGGGAAACCTTCTCACTCTCTGCAGCTCCCTGAGAGGAGGCTGGAGCCAGGTGGGGGTTGGGCTCTTCTCCTCAGGAATGAGCAATAGGACAAGAGGAAATGGCCTCAAGCTGCACCAGGGGAGATTTAGGTTGGATATCAGGAAAAATCTCTTTACTGCAGGGTGTTTAAGCATTGGCCCAGGCTGCCCAGGGCAGTGCAGTTACCAGCCCTGGCTGTGTACAAAACCCCATCCAGATGTGGTGCTGAGGGCCATGATTTAGTGGTGACCTGACAGTGTTAAGTTAACAGTTGGACTTGATCTTAGAGGTTTTATCCAACCTTCCTGGTTCTATGGTTCTATGATAAGAGCTGCTCCCTCTGGCAGCCAGGTCAGCAGGGCTGGACAACCCTTCCCATATAGGGTCCTGCAATGACAGGGACCAGTGGGTCCTGCAGGAACAAGAGTGGCTGTGGGTTAGAGAAGCAGCAACAGCTACAGGCTGAGCTCTCATGGCACACAAACCCCCAGATGGGACCTCATGGAGGTGGGCAAGCCCCTCAGATCTGGGCTCCACAAAAGCAAGCAGCACTCTGTGTGTCCATCCATAGGTGCTGCCAACACTCAGCCCACACTGGAGGTGTTGCTAAAGTAGCTATGTCCTGCTTTGGGCTGGAATAAAGCTAATTTTCTTCCTAGTAGCTGGTACCTGGGTTTAGGCTGAGGATCATGTTGCTAACAGAGATGGTTTGGTTGTTGCTAAGCAGTGTTTATACCAAGTCAAGGAGTTTTCAGCTTCTCCTCCTGCCCTGCCAGTGGAGAGTGGAAGTGCTTAGGGAGCTGGGAGGAGACTCAGGCAGGACAACTGACCCAAATTGGCCAAAGGGGTCACCCAGAGCAGATGATTTCATGCCCAGTGCATAACCTGGGGGAGTTAGCTGGGGTGCATCATGGCTCAGGGATTGCCTGGCTGCCAGTCAGCAGTGTTGGACATCACTGACTCTGTGTATCCTCCTGTCAGTAGTAGTGTTAGCATCAGTGTTAGTGTTTCCCCTTCCCTTTCTGTCCTTAAACTCTTTGTCTCAACCCCCAAGTTTTGCTGAGGGTTTTGGTGTGTTTCTCTGCCCCATCCTGCTGCAGGAGGCCAGTGAGTGAGGGCTGTGTGCTGCTCAATCACCTCCCAGGGTTAAACCTGCACAAGGTGCCATGTTCCCAGCATGGGAGATGCCATCCCACCCAGCCTTGCCTGCTCAGCTCCAGCCCTGGCCATGCCAGACCTCACTGGAGAGCAGCCTAAGGTGAGGTTGTAAGTCTTGATCTCAGAGAGGTTGAGCCACCAAATCACCTCCTGCTGCCAAATGGTCTTTGTGGTGCTCAGGGCTGCTCTCAGCCTTTTAATAGGGTGAAATTAGACCTTCTGGTGGCCTTCCATTGTCTGAAGGGGGCTGCAGGAAAGCTGGGGAGGGACTTTTGAGGAGGTCAGGCAGTGACAGAACCAGGGGGAATGGATGCAAACTAGAGGATGGCAATATAAAAGAGGCTTTAGAGGTGATACAAGCCTGAAGCTGTGTGAAGTGGCCTCAGTGAGACCCAGGATGATCTCATCTCCAATAGCTTCCTCTAGTTGTGGACCAGGTTCTCTTCTTGCTAGTGCAAACCTAATGCAGCCACAGGAGCCTGGTGGTGAGATTCAGATGAGCACATGGCCTGGAGCTACTATCATGAGTAACAGCTTCATGCATCTTGAAAGGGACTGAATCAGCTACCAGAATAACTCAGGGCTTCTATATCCAGGCAGCAGCAGCATATCTGCCCCAGATTCATCCAGGCTTCCTGAGAGCCAGGTTTGTGTACACATTCTGTGCTTGCTCCTAGAATAATCATCTCTTGGTTGTCTTACAAACAGCAGTTGCCTTCAGGGTGAGAGTCTGGGCAGATCCTGCTGTCTGCTAAGGAAACAAGACATGCCTGATGAGGGGCTGAGATCTCCCTCTTGCCAAGCTGGGTCACTGTGCTGAGTTCAGGAGCCTGAATGCTCAGCTGGTGGCTGAGTCACTGAAGATTTAGCTTGAAGCAGAACCTTTGCTAAAAGGAGATGTGGTTTCTGGAGAACTCCTTGGTGCTTCTCATTGGGCTGGGCTGCAGGGCTGGGGGAAACCAGGGAGAGCTGCAAAGTTGGTGGAGAAAAGCAAGGGAAGGATGGTGACAGCTCACCTGGAATGGAGACAACCTGGAACTGCTCTCCCAGAGAACCAAAGCCTTGAGACACCAAGGGATGAGCTCAGTGAGCACAGGGAAGGGGTTGGCATAAGAAGAGAGCTTCAGTGGGAGCTGGGAGAGTTGCCAGAGCCTTCCTGTGGAGGAGTGATCAGGATTGCACCATGGCCTTGCTGGGGCAGTGGTGAAACTCTCCCCAGGATCAGGATTTGGAATCCTAGAAGTGTCAGAGTTGGAAGGGACCTTAAAGGATGCCTGTGGTCACAAGCAGTGTCACAGGCATGTCAGGAGCTGGTGCTCACCCTCTGCTCCTCTTCAGCTCCTCTGTGCTCTGCTGCAGGCTGAAAGCAGCCTGTGGCCAGCACTGTGGCTCTGATCCTTAGAGGTGCAGAGCAAGGTCCTGCACAGACACAGGTTGCTTCATTCTGGTTTTCCTGAGCTGACATTGAGCTGAAATCCATTTGCTTTCCAGCAGCCTGATGGGAGGGAAGCTGTGGGCTTCAGGCATGGCCCACTTTGCAAAGCCTGGGGCTTGCCAGGGGTGTGATGAAGTGAGGAGCTGTGTCAGATCAGAGGGAGTCTGTCTTCTCTCATATCCTCTCTCTCTCTGGCAAAAACACACTCCTGGAGAAGAGGATCAGGATAAGGGCAGTGTGGGACACTGCTCAGCCTAGATCCTCTGCTGCTCTCTGTCAGCCTGTGGTCAAAGCCAAAGGGGAATCTCTGCATCAAGAGCCCTCAACTGATTTCCCCACCATGGGTGATGTGGAGCTGGACTCAGATGAGCTTGTTCTGAACCCTGGCTGCTGACTTCATCTGACATCTCTGGGAGCACTGCAGGCTGGCTGCTCTCAGAAGGGAATGCTCCTTTCTATCAGCCAGGGAGGATGATCCCTTCCCTGCTCCTGGTAACCCAACCAACCCCTTCTGAGCACCCAGGAGCAATGGTAACACAAGTGTCACTGAAGGCTTCCCTGGAGAAGCAGAGAGCAGGGCTGGCAGGGAGATTGCTAACTCCTAGACCTGCAGCTGAGGTGATGACTGCTCTGGGCTGATACCTGCCCCAGAGGTGGGTTGCACCCCAGTCCAGATTTGCTGCCCCAAAGGTGAATCTCTGCCCCACAGCTGCTGGAGAACAACTGAAGCTGTCCCAGGCTGAGCTTCCCAAGCACCACATGTCAGATTGGGCTCTAAAATCAGCATTTGGGGATTCTCCCTTCTTTTCCTAAGGTCAGCAGCAGGCATTTCCAGCTCCCAGAGAAGCAGCACATTGCTTCACCTGGAAGAGCAGAAGAAAGTCAATTGGAAATGCTGATTATTTGGCTTGTGTAATTACCCTGGTAACTGCTCCCTGGGGCCTTGCTGCAGGAGGTGAGCTCAGGGAAGGGGAGGTAAGAAAGCTTATTGTGGTGACCAACACCTACCAGGAGGAACATATTCCAGCAGGTTTAGTGTCCACATGGTAATGTCTCAGTTCAGTCCCTTTCTGTCCATCTCAGAGATGTGACAGAGCTAAGGGGTCACCATTGCCAGGGGCTGGATGGGAGGATGCTGCACTAAGATTTAGGAGTAGCTATGAGGAAAGCAAACAGCCCTGATTTTCCTCTAGTTCACACAGAATCAGAGTCAATTAAGGTGGAAGAGACCTCCAAGATCATCAAGCCCAACCAGCAACCTATCACCCCCATGCCACTAACCCATGGCCCTCAGCACCACATCTGGATGTGTTTGAACCCCTCCAGGGATGGTGACTGCAGCACTGCCCTGGGCAGCCTGGGCCAATATCTAACCACTCTTGCAGGGAAAAAATATTCAGGGCACAGAGAAGATCAGCAAGTGTTTGCTAGATGCATTTCCAATCAACCTTTCTGAGTTCTCCATGGAGGTTTTACACCTCCAGGTGTTTTGTTCTAAAACACCAACCTGAGAAGACAAAAAACCTTGACATCACATCTTGGAGTCATCCAGTCCATCAGCCACTGCTCAGAGAAGGACCAAAGCACCATGGGCACCTGCCTGCTGCTCACCAGGCACATCCAGTGGCTGTGAGAGCAGGAGAGAGTGGGAGAGGCATGGTGAAGATAAATGTATGCAATATTTATGGGGAGTGCTCTAGAGGAAAATAAACCAGACCAGGAAATATTCCCTTTTGTGCCTTATTCTCTACCTGGAGCAAACCCAGTTCTCCTGGAGGGGGAAGGGAATCAGTTCCAACCCTCTCAAACAGCACTGGGCACATTTCTTTCAGGGAAACTAGTTCTGCCAACATCTTTTTTGGTGTCAAGGCAGAGTCAGTCCATCCAGCCCTCCTGGAGGAACCTTCTTTCTGCTGCAGCCTCATTTCTTTGGGGCTTTTCACTTCTAAGAGCTCCCTTCACTTTGAATTCCTCTGGGATTATATTAAAGAAGAAAGTAGAGATTTGTAATAAAACAGAAGTTGTCAGCCCTCAGATGAGCTCAATGCTGGAGCCTCCAGGGAAGCATTTATAATAGATCCCAACTGGCTAGGATGGGTGAGGGCACAGCCTGCCTGGGCAAGACAGCCTGGGCAGGAGAGCCTGGGCAGGAGAGAGGCCAGGCTTGGCCACAGCCAGGTCTCATTGTACCAGGATCTGAAGGGGGCTACAAGAAAGCTGGGGAGAGACTTTTGAGGAGGTCAGGTAGTGATAGAACCAGGGGGAATGGGTGTAAGCTAGAGGAGGGGAGACTTAGATTGGATATTAGGAGGAAGTTCTTCACTGTTAGGGTGGGGAGACACTGGAACAGGTTGCCCAGAGAGGCTGTGGAAGCCTCATCCATCCCTGGAAGCTTTTAAGGCCAGGCTGGATGTGGCCCTGGGCAACCTGCTCTAGTGGGAGGTGTCCCTGGCAGGCAGGGAGGTTGGAACTAGATGATCTTTAAGGTCCCTTCCAACTCTGGTGATTCTAGGATTCTAAGATCCAAACTTTCTGTGCTGAGGGAGGCAGGATCCAGCTTGAAGTGTTCCAAGTTTCCCACTGCTGGGTTTTTGCTTGTGGGTTTTTGGGTTTGGTTTTGTTTTTAAATCAATGTCATGTTAAAATTACATAACTGCAAAAAAGCATCAGAACAGCTTAGGGCTGGAGCTTCTATTTCATCAAACCTCTTCTCCATTAGCCTTCCCACACAACTGCTGTCACCCATTAGCCTGCCAAGGAAACATTAGCTGGATCCTTTCTCTCTGGCAGCTCAGCAAGTAGCACTCACCTGCCCTGCCAGCCAGCCCTGCATCCTGTCCTACATCCCTGTACCCATACCATGAGCAATGGGAAAGCCACTGGGGACAGTCCTTCAACACTGATCCAGTGTCCTCTAGTCCTGGCCAAACCACACAGAGGAGGTCAAAGCCTCCAGACTCCCCTGCTGCTGCTGGTGTCAGGATGTCACAGCCTCCCTTGGTGGCATGGTTGTCCTCAGAGGGTTTGAAGTGACACCAAGCTGGGTGATGCAGTTGGCAGCAAGCTGAGTGGTGCAGCTGACACCAAGCTGAGTGGTGCAGCTGACAGCAAGCTGAGTGGTGCAGTTGACACAGCAGAAGGACAGGAGATGTCACCCAGAGGCACTTGGGCACACTTGGAAAGTGAGCCCATGAGGGCTGAATGAGGTTCAACAAGTCCAAGTGCCAGGTCCTGCACTTGAGTCAGAGCAATCCTAGGCCTGATGCAGTCTAGGAGAGGAACTCACTGAGAGCAGCCCTGCAGAGAAGGGCTTAGGGCTCATGGGGGATGGAAAGCTGGAGATGAGGCAGCAATGGGCACTTGCAGCCCAGAAAGCCAACCCTGTCCTGGGCTGCAGCAGCAGAGGCATGAGCAGCAGGGCTAGGGAGGGGATTCTGCCTCTGCTCTGCCCTCCTGAGACCCCACCTGGGGAACTGCAGCCAGCTCTGGGCTCCTCAGTGTAAGAAGGACATGGACCTGTTAGAGTGGGTCCAGAGGAGGCCATGAAGATGATCAGAGGGCTGGAGAACCTCCCCTAGGAGGGCAGGCTGAGAGAGTTGGGGTTGTTCAGCCTGGAGAAGAGAAGGCTTCAAGGGGACCTTATAGCAGCCTTCTAATAGCTACAGGGGACCTAGAGAAGGGGAGGAGAGAGACTTTACCTGGGTAGAAAGCAATAGGACAAAGGGAAACAGCTTCAAACTGAAGGAGGAAAGATTTAGACTGGGTCTCAGGAAGAAATTCTTTCCCCAGAGGGTGCTGAGGCACTGGCACAGGTTGCCCAGAGAGGCTGTGGCTGCCCCATCCCTGGCAGTGTCCAAGGCCAGGCTGGATGTGGCCCTGGGCAACCTGCTCTAGTGGGTGGCATCCTGCCCATGGCAGGGGGGTTGGAGCTGGGTGATCTTTCAGGTCCCTTCCAACCCAAACCATTCTATGAATCTCTGACTGTCTGCAGCTCTCTGGGATTTCCATGGATGGGAATTGCCTCAACAAATCCATGCTGAAACACCTGGCAGGATTCCCATTGAATTTCAAAAGAGTTTGGAGCAACTTTGGGGCTGTCAAAATTTCGCCTTTGAAATAGTTTTTGACAGGAATTCAGGGTAGGGGGGTTGACAGAGAGGGGGAGTCTTTTCCTTGTGCAGACAGGGCTTGTTTCCCTTGGGAAACACCACAGGAAATCCCATGATACCTGCAGAGAGCTGCTGTCACTCTGGGACTCTGTGTGTGCTGCTGGGGAAACATGAGAGGAGTAGAGTTAGGTCACAGAATGCCAGCATGGTGGGGGGTGGAAGGGACCTCTGGGGATCATCTAGTCCAACCCCCTGCTCCAGCAGGGTCACCCACAGCAGCTTGCCCAGCATCACCTCCAGCTGCCTTGGCAATCTCTCCACTCAAGGAGACTCCACAACCTCTCTGGGCAACCTGGGCCAGGGCTCCAACACCCTCACACCAAACAAGCTTCTCCTCTTGCTCAGCTGGAACCTCCTGGCTTACAGTCTGTGCCCAGTCCCCCTTGGGCTGGCCCTGGGCACCACTGAGCAGAGTCTGGCCCCAGCCTCTTGCCCCCAGCCTTCAGCTCTTGCTCAACACTGAGCAGCTCCCCTCTGGGGCTGCTCTTCTCCAGGCTCAGCAGCCCCAGGGCTCTCAGCCTTTCCTCCTGCCAGAGATGCTCCAGTGCCCTCAGCATCTTGAGAGCCTCTGCTGGACTCTCTCCAGCAGTTCCTTGTCTTTCTTGACCTGGGGAGCCCAGATTTGGCCCCAGAACTCCAGCTCTGGCCTGGCTAGGGCAGAGAGGGAGAAGATCCTCCCTTGCCCTGCTGCTAACACTCTTCTTCATGCAGCCCAGGAAAGCAGACTTGCCCTTGTCTACCTCCAGCCACATCCCACAGCTACACCAGCAATCTTTCTAGTAACTGCATTAACTGATTCCTCCCAGAGTGAGCTCAGAGGTCAGGCAGAGCACAGAGGTCTGCCAGCAGGCAGCAGAGTGGCTGTGTGCCTGTGTGAGGCATGAACCCTTCCCAAACACCAGCCCATGCACTTGCCTCTCTCCCACCCTCAAGACCTCCATCCCCAGGTGATCATTCATGCTCTGGCCCTCTGATGCCTGCTCTCCCTGCAGAGCCATTGCTGACAGACAAAGAAGAGAAAAACCTCAACTAGAACTTTGGCAGCAGTAAATGCTTGTGTGATTCTTAGGGTGGGATATAGCAAAAAGGTTTGGGGATAGAAAGGTTTCAGTGGCATCTTCTGGGTCAGATCCTGGCTGTGGCATCACTCCAAGGCTGCTTCATCCTTAAACCTCTGGCTAAAGCTTCTGTGAGGAGACCTCCAACTGGCCCAGTGAGTAAATAAAGCAACCTCCACACACAAAGCCTGTGCTAGGGGGTGGAAGGCTGATGTTGCTTCATGCTAGAGGTGTTCATCCCCTGTCACCCCAGCCAAGCTGTGCTCCTCCTGCAGTATCTGAAGCATGATTCTCCTGCTCCCCTCCTTGCTGCTCTGAAGATCAAGGCCATGGCAGCCTCTTTGCCTTCCCTTGTGTTTGAAATAGCAGCAAGAGGTTTGAGGGCTACTTCCCACCTGGCTCCCAGAAGAGTTCAGACACCTAGGAAAGACAAAAGAATAAACATTAACTTCAGGAAGTTCATCTTTAACCTGATTTAGAGGCAAAACTCCCTGGAAGGGAGATGATTTTCAGCCTCCTTCAATCACCTCACCACAGAGCAGTTGTCCTCTCTGTTTCCTAGCTCCAGTAAATCTAACCTGAGGAATCAAAAGGCTTCAGCAGAGGGCAGGGGGGGTGGAATTAAGACAGCAGGTGAATTTTCTCTCCAGACAGAGGAGATAACATGAAATATTCACCAGGGCTTCTCCTGGCCCTGGCATCACAGCAGGGAGTGGTGTGCTGGTGCCACACTCAGCACCAAATATCCAGTGGGAAGCTCCAGGTTCCCATTGTCCAGGTGCTGTTGCTCCCTGGGATGTGACTTTTGAGGCCAGCTGAGGCCCAGAAGAGCCTCCAGGCTCCACTCACACACTCCAGGTCTATGCCTATGTAGTAGCCAGAATTATCCCCCCAAGACAAAGGGAGCTGGGGTCTCCCTCCCACATTTCTCTCTCTTACCTCCTCCCACCACAGCTGAAGATGCAGGTGCTGTCTCCCCCCCATATGGATCAGCTCACAGCCACACAGCCCAGGACCAGAGCTGAAGAGGAAAATGAGCTTAGGGTTGTTTTTTTGGTTTGGTTTGGGGTTGTTTTTCTTTTCCTTTCCCTAGAATCTTTCTTAATTAAGGCAGAAGCTCTCCTGTGGCAGAGCACATGAAGCAGTAAAAGATTTGGAGCGTGATTAAACACCCAAGTGAAGCAGTGACAGCAGTGCTCCTGCTCCTGCCTCTGCTCCTGCTTCTGCTCCTGCTCCTGCTCCAGCTCCTGCTCCTGCTCCTGCTTCTGCTCCTGCTCCAGCTCCTGCTCCTGCTCCAGCCCCTGCTTCTGCTCCTGCTTCTGCTCCTGCTCCAGATCCTGCTCCAGCTTCTGCTCCAGGTCCTGCTCCTGCTTCTGCTCCAGCTTCTGCTTCTGCTCCAGCTTCTGCTTCTGCTCCAGCTCCTGCTTCTGCTTCTGCTCCTGCTCCTTCTCCTGCTTCTGCTGCTGCTCCTGCTTCTGCTACTGCTCCTGCTCCTGCTTCTGCTCCAGCTCCAGCTTCTGCCCCAGCTCCAGCTCCAGCTCCTGCCCTGCACAGCCCCTCTGAAATAAAGCCATGAGCTGAGAGAGCAGGAGCTCACCCAGCTGAACACCAGGAGACTGCAAGCAAACTTCAGCTCTTCAGAGACAGGCTGGGGGAGGGTGGAAAGAAATAAATCCCTGGAAAGAAAAGAGATGAGAAAGAACCAGCTGCAGGATTGCTCTCTGAAGAGCTGCCCCAAGGCTCTGGAGTTTAGAGGCACAGGCTCTCTCTCCAGAAAGGAGAGAATAGTCCATTTTCTTTCTTGTCCTCCTGAAGATGGAATCATTTCTCCAGCTTCTGGCCCTGTCTCCTGCATCCTCTCCCCTTTCCTGCAGTCTGGGAGGGCTCCTTTTTCAAGGTGTTGCTCTCTCTTTTCTCTTATCTGTGCTTCCTGGCAGGCTGAATGCATCCAGGAAAAGCCTGGCAAAGGCAGGTGATGTGGCAGAAGTGCAGCAGAAGCTCAGGAATTGGGTACCAGCCTCTTCTTCCATGTCTCTCTCCATTTTCTTACCACCCCCCAGACAGAGCAGCAGGGATTTGCTCCAGCTCACAGGGTGCTGCTCGACCTTCTCCAGGCCCATCTGATGTGTCAGCATGGCTGAGCTCAAGCTTTGCAGCTGGCCAAGCACTGGGGCCATCACCCAGGGATGGAGAGGAGGATGGTGGTCAGCCCTGCCAGCTCTGACCAAAAGGCTGGTGACCACAGGGGCCACCCAAATGCCTGGAGAGCATTCCAGCAGGAGGTGGGTGATCCTCATGTTCCCTTGGGACCAGGGTGCTGGTAGGTACCAGGTGCCCCCTGCTCAGTGAGATTTCTTGAGTGCAAGAGGAAAGGAGCTGAAGAGTCCAGGAGAACTTGGCTTTTTAATTTGCTCAAAGGAATTTGTGTTAAAATTAGTTCTTCAGAAACCCAGAGGTGTTTTCATTTGTTTCACTCCCTCTCCTCTTTTCTTCAGTGGTGAAATGGAAAACAGGAATAAAAAATAGGGGGGGGAAAAAAAAAGAGGAGGTGATTGGGAGGATGCCAGCTGAGGAGCTGAAAATAGATTAAAATGCTTCCTCTTCTCTACCTGCAGAATAAGAAGATGTGTGCATATAAACACAGAGGCATTTTTACATCTGTGTATATATTTATCTGACCACTTTATTGCTTTAAAGTTGGTGAATAAAGGGTAGGGCAGGAAATGCCAATGGAACTGAACGCTGCTAAGGAGAGGCCACAGCTGGCATTGCACAGGACCTCTGCAAGGCTCTGCCTGGTTCCCAAATGCCTCTCAAGCCCAGGGGCCAGCCCTTTCCAGCCACGTGTCTTAGTGACCCCTCCAAGAAGCTGGGCTGAAGGAAGCCTAAACCCTTCCAAAGATACAGGGGTGGGAGGCTCCTGGCTGCTGTCAAGGTCAAGGTGACACCTCTAGGGAGGACTCACAGCTGAGTCCTGCACCTCAGGTGAGAAGTGGTTCCTCCTGAGGTCTTTCTAATGAATCCTTAGCAGCCTCCTGCAAAGCCCTAAGAGGAAATACACCAAAACAACCCCCCCCACACACACACACACACTAACCAAAAACCCCCCAAAACCCAAAGAGTTTTATTGGTTTGCCACACACTGCCAGTCCCAGGGTAATCCCCAAAAGAGCAGCAGCATCTTTACCCACTTGGGCATTTGTCTGATCTCTCTTGAGGCTTTTTTCTCCCCATACACACACCAGGCAGAGGAAATGAGATCCCAACAGTTTCCCTATTTCTGGCTCTGAAAGCAGACTTGTAAAACACAAATCACTTTCCTATGCTACTGATGCTGGAATGCATGCAGCAGCTGAAGAAGCAGGCTACTGACACAGCAGTTGGGTGCCTTCACTATTTCCTCATGGACTGAGTATTTCACTTCCCTACTTTAAACACCCACAGCCCCCAAACAGCCCCAGACAAAGCCCTGGGATGGCTGTAGGGCAGGGCTGCACCTAGGAGGGTTCTGCTTGGATAATCCTCCATTAACTCAGAGAATTTCAGAGCTGGAAGAGGAATCTTGTACTTTCAAGGAAAAGAGAAAAGAAAACCAAAGAAAACAAAGCCCTTTTGGCATAGAGGTGGTGGTGGTGGGAGGGTGGCAGCACTCTGTGGGCTCCCAGAGCTCTGCTTGTCTTTATCACTCTAGGGCAGGTTTGTCACAGACTATGGGATTTGAGGCAGCAGTAATAGAATTAAGGCTGAGGTGGCAGCTTCCATGGAAACTCCTATTGCCAGGTGGTTTATGACTGTCTCATAACGTGGTGGCTTCAGCAGGAATTGTCTTTGCAGCTGTTAGGCAAAGCAGAGAATTATTCTGGAAAGGCTGGTGCTTGCAGAACACAGGAGAGGAGTGTGCTTGTTCTGCTCAGAGATACACCAACCTGCTGGGCTCTAACATTACATCTGCCCCACCAGGGTGCCTTGTGGGCATTGGTGCCCAAAGACCAGAATCCCAGCATGGTGGGGGTTGGAAGGGACCTCTGGGGATCACCCAGTCCAACCCCCCTGCTCCAGCAGGGGCACCCACAGCAGCTTGCCCAGCATCACCTCCAGCTGCCTTGGCAATCTCTCCACACAAGGAGACTCCACAGCCTCTCTGGGCAGCCTGGGCCAGGGCTCCAACACCCTCACAACAAACAAGTTTCTTCTCCTGCTCAGCTGGAACCTCCTGGCTTCCAGTTTGTGCCCAGTGTCCCTTGGCCTGGCCCTGGGCACCAGTGAGCAGAGTCTGGCCCCAGCCTCTTGCCCCCAGCCTTCAGCTCTTGCTCAGCATTGAGCAGCTCCCCTCTGGGGCTGCTCTTCTCCAGGCTAAGCAGCCCCAGGGCTCTCAGCCTTTCCTCCTGCCAGAGATGCTCCAGTGCCCTCAGCATCTTGGGAGCCTCTGCTGGACTCTCTCCAGTAGTTCCTTGTCTCTTTGGAACTGAGAAGCCCAGAGCTGGCCCCAGGACTCCAGCTGTGGCCTGACTAGGGCAGAGTAGAGGAGAAGAACCTCCCTTGCCCTGCTGCTCACACTCTTCTTCAAGCACCCCAGGACACCACTGGCCTTCCTGGCCACAAGGGCACATTGCTACTTCATGGTAAACCTGTTGTCCACCAGCACTCCCAGTTCCTTCTCCTGGGAGCTGCTTTCCAGCAGGTCAGTCCCTAACCTGTCCTGGTCCATGAGGTTATTCCCCACCAGGTGCAGGATCCTACAGTTGTTCTCGTTGAACTTCCTGAGGTTCCTCTCCCCCAGCTCTCAGCCTGCCCCTATCAAAAGTTATTTGAGCAAGTAAAGCTGAGCTCACACAGATGTGTTTCTGCAAACCACAGCTGCCACCAGCTCCATCACAGGAGGCAATGGCACAACCTCTGGGCCCCTCCAACCAGGGCAAGCAGTGGGGTTTTGGGGATGACTCCCATCTGAGCTGGGGTTTGCTGCACGTCTGCAGCTTTACCTCAGTAATAAAAGCAACTCTGAGAGAGGCTGGAGATAACCAGGCTGTAACTGCTCCATCTATTGGGTGAAAACACAAACTGGAGCCAAACACACATGGAACATGAATTTAGAGGGGGAAAAAAAAACTATCCAAAGGGATTCAAAGCTGTTATCAGCACTTACAGCTTAATTGGACACAATTAGTGGAAAGCTTCTTGGTACTGTTCAAAATCAAAATGAAGGTACCAGGGAGCTGCTTACAGACATAGAGCTAAGGAACCAGTCGTGATGCCAACATGGATCACGAGTTATTGATGTCTGGTTGGGATGGTGAAGAGAAGGGACCTGGGGTGACCCTGTCCCCAGAGGAGCTCTGGGGAGAGGGGACATGGTGTGACCCTGTCCCCAGAGGAGCTCTGGGTTGAAGGGACGTGGTGTTTGGTGCAGGACACAATGAGCTTGTCCCCAAAGGGCTTCGGCAGGGCACAGGCACATGTGCAGCAATGGCCGGAGGGTGGGTGATGCTTCGGTCCCTCCATTTCTCCATGCTTCTCCTTGCCTTCCCTGGAAGCACAGGATCGTAGAGCAGCTTTGCTACGGAAAGCACCAAGCAACCCTCCCCCCCTCCCCAAACCAATCACTGCCCCCCAGAAAACAGCCTCTACAGCCAGCAGGCTCCAAGCCCTGCCTGTGTTTCCCGACACTTGGCTTGTGGCTCTGGTATCGTTTTCCCTCGAGGATGCTGAAAAGCAGGAAAACAAACTCCGGCTGGAGGAGGGAAGAGGGAGGACGGGGATGAGGAGGAGGGAGGGATAGAAGACCTCCCTAGCTCCCAGCCGACAGCAGCGGCAGTGGTGATCCCGGCTGGGGGGTGGGGGGAAGAGGAAAGGGGGTGGGAGGCTACTCCGGTGAAGTACAGGCGCGATCGGGGCTGAGCATCCCTCCCTCCGCCTCCCAGGGGCTGGGGCTGCCACCGCGGGAAAGCATCGTCCCGCTCTTCCTCCTTCTCCTCCTCATCCTCTTCCTCGCCTGCGGACGGGGCTCTCTCGGCGGAGAGCTTTCCGCGGGGGAACGGAGGGCAGCGGCAGCGCTCCCGGGACCGGGGGGCGCGGGTGGGGGCTAACCGGCTGCTCAAGAGTCACGGGTGCTGGTGGTCCCGCAGAGCTTTCCCCGCTGCGGAGGGTCCCGGAGAGCTCTCCGGGGCTCGGCTAGGCGATTGGTGTCGGGGAGCAGCAGTAGTAGCGGTCGGTCGAGGGGGGGAAGCCCGTGTTGGTCCGAGCCCTCTCTGCTCCCCGGTACCGGCGGGAGAAAAAGGGGCGGGGGCGAAGGGGTGAAGCGGGAAGCACCCTCGGCACCGCAGGATGTGAGCGTTGCGGGCGGGCAGCGGGAGGCTCGGCCGGGGCCGCGGGCAGGGCCGCCCCGTTGCCCCCCGCGGGGCAGCGGGGAGGGAGGCGGCGGCGGCGAGAGAGGCAGTAGCAGAGGTAGCGGCAGTAGCAGCGATAACAGCAGGAGCAGCGGCGGGGCCCGGCATGCCNGCGCTGCCGCGGCGGGCGCTGTGGGTGCTGGCCTTCTGCACGGCGCTGGGCTTACTGCTCTCCTGGTCCTCCAACCGCCTCCTCCACTGGCTCTCCTTCCCCTCGCACACGCAGGTGCGCACCGAGTGGAGCCGGCAGCTGCCCTTCCCCGCCGTCACCCTCTGCAACAACAACCCGCTCCGCTTCCCTCGCCTCTCCAAGGGGGATCTCTACTACGCGGGGCACTGGCTGGGGCTGCTGCTGCCCAACCGCACCGCCCGCCCGCTCCTCACCGAGCTGCTGCGGGCCGACGAGGCTCGGCTGCGCTGGTTCGCCAAACTGGCCGATTTTCGCCTCTTTTTGCCCCCCCGCCACTACGAGGGCATCAGCGCCGACTTCATGGACCGCCTGGGCCATCAGCTGGAGGACATGCTGCTCTCCTGCAAGTACCGCGGCGAGCTCTGCGGGCCCCACAACTTCTCCGCGGTGAGTGTGTACGGGAGGCACCTGGTTCCCCTCGGATCGGAACCCTCCGGTGTTCCCTGGACCCTTTCTTTTTTCCCCCGCTTCCTCCCATACCCTCCCGGTTCGCTCTGTTAGGTCGCTCCTAGACCTCCCTCGCTTCCCACGGACCCCCCTGGTTCTTTTCGGTTCCTTCCATATCCCTCCAGTTGCACCCGCCCCCCCACTCTCCCGGTTTCCCCCGGTTCCTTCCATACTCTCCGGGCCCCCTCTGGTCCTCCCTGGTTCCCCCCGGGCTCTCTCCGGTCCGTGTCGTTCCCACGATGGCTCTTGTGCCTCTCCTTGTGCTGTTGTGGATCCCCGGTCGCTCCCGCGGCCCCAAGCAGTGCCAAGTTCTCCTTGCAGCCTCTCGCAGGAGCTCCGTGGCACAGCTCTGCCCACGAAGCTCTTTTCCCGAGTGCTTGTTTCTCCTCTGGACCAAAGCTGATGCTTTTCTGCTTTAAGGGTGACTCTGGCCATGAGCAGTAGGGGGTGAGGGGCTCGCTGACCCCTTATTTTTTAATAACCAGCTAATAAATAGGAGGCTGCAGCCATCCCAGCTACTGCTGTCACGTTTTCCCTGTTGCTTCCAGCATAGTTCCATCTCTGCTTTCTGCCTCTCCAGCCAGGAAGCAAAGTTTCCTGGGGTTCCTCTGGCAGCAGATGCAGGAGCTCTGCTCCATCCCTCGGGGTTTCTCGGGACTGGCAGCATACATGGGACTTTGGTGCCTGCTCCAGTCAATTCCTCCTGGGTTCCTTGAGCTGAACCCTTGGCAGCTGTGTCCGTGTGTCTGTCTCTGTGTGTTGTACAATGTGATTTGGTTTCCAAACGATGAGCTCTGCTAATTGGAGCTGCTGCCTGTACCTTCTAGAAAGCCCCTGGCCGCCGTCATGGGAGTCTGGATGCATCATGGCAGATCCCTGGGCTCTGCCATGGGATCAGTCCCCTCACCTTAAGGCACTGTTCTGCAAGTCAGCAAGAGCATCTGTGCTTGAAACAAATTCCTGTGTGACTGTTTGAAGCTCCAGAGTGGTGAGAGGAGAGATTGACTCCTGACAGCTCCAAAGGAGAGCTGAGACCCAACTCTTCTGAATGACTCTCCCTTTCCACCCCTCATTGCTCTCAGCTGGACGGTTATGGTGCTGGAATATTCCTTCTCCTCTCATCTCTGCAGCTATCCAGGAGGGAGAGGTGTGTGCTGTGATTAAATCCTCTGGCTGCTGGAAGTGGAGCTGGTGTCTGTAGGGAGAGATAACTACTTGGAGCTGTTGCTGCTTTGCACGCAGGAGAGGAGTTGAATTCCCTCTTCTGTGAGCACTGCCTGAGATGCATCTCTAAAATCCAAAGGAATTGTCTCTTTGGACTTGTCACAGCAGCCTCATAGGCTGCTAAAGGGAAAGGAGAGAGAAAATCCCTGTGGGATGAAGTGAGCTGCCCAGGACTGTTGAGTTCCCAGCTGCTGCTGCAAAGAGGAGCAGAAATGTTACACTGGAAATAAAGAGCAGGGTGAGACAGGTCCCTCCTAGTAGGGCAAGGCTGCAAAGCAGTACAGGGGAGTAGGGAAATTTGGGAATGACAAGCAGAAACAGGCACTCTGGGCTGTGAAAAGCTAATTCCCTCTTCCCATTCACCTGTGTGATGATGTTTGCTAGTTGTCAGTAGAGCCTAAGTCCAGGTTGTAAGGAACTCATGCTCCAAGTTCTGGCCAGCAAGGCAACATGTTTCACGTTGTCCCAAGAAGCAAGAAGGTGTTGTTTTGGCTTGAGATGCTATGGGGAGTGATGCTGGAGTTAAGGGCAGGCTCAGTTTGTTGTCACCAGTTCCTAAATACCCTGCAGCAGCTGTCTGATAGCTGAGGAGGTCTAATGAACGTGGTCTTCTCCAACCATCCTGCACAGATCTGAGAAGCTGCCTCTTGAGAGTGTGAGGGAAGGAAACAGGCATGTGTCAGCCCTGAGAGTCTTGCTGAGAGCTTACAGCATCCCAGGACCTGGTGCTGAGGTGCAGGGAAGCACTCCCCATCCCTCCTGCTCTCCTGTCCTGTGGAATCACTCAGCTGAGGAAATAGCAAAGAAATAGGGGAATGTTTTCCCCTTCTTCCCATCCCAAGGGTTGTGTCACCCCAGGGGGATCCACTGGGATGGAGGGAGATGGGAGGTCTCTGTGCCAGGGGAAGTGATGGGATCAACCTTCCCTGCACCGAGCTGCTGCATGAGGCAAGGTGAGAGGGGGGTTCATGCCCACTGCCCCATCGTGGCATGTCCTTCCTCCTTCCAGCTCTAAAGCAAAAGGGAGTGACCTCTGTCTTGTCCTTGAGTAAGGGCTAAGGAGCTCTTCCACCTCTGAATCCCTAGACAAGAGAGATGTTTCATGGGGAGATGCTGGAAACAACTTCTTTGGGGTCTGGTGAGCTGACTGTGGGGGGACCTGGCTCCTTGGGCTGTGTCATCTGGGATTGAGGTTTGCTGTGAAGGTTGGGAGTTGAGCAGCCCCTGGCATCCCTTTGGCTCTGGGTTACTTGAAGCTTCTGCTTTTCCTTCTGAGTTGGCATGGTGGTGATAGGTTGTCAGTTGGGCTTGATGAGCTTAGGTGATCTTCCAACCTTAGAGATTCTGTGAAATAACACCAGGGAGGGGCAAGAGAATGCTGTGGGTTCAACTGGGCACAGATGTGAAACCAAGCAGGTGAAGAAGATCAGATGCAAGCTGAAGAAGCAATAGTGTGAAGAGTGTTTTGTGGGTTTTGTACCTGCTCAGATGCACATTTGCTGTCTCCAAAGATGAGACTGAGGTAATGCTTGCAGGGTTAGGGCTTTCAGTGAGTAAAATAAGACAGAAAAGACTAAATCAGGCATGTGTTTGCTCAAACAAGTCTTCCCTTAGAACTAAAGCAGAAGGCAAGGCTCTGGATGAGAGAGCTGCTCTCCTTTTGTTCCTCCTGCCTCTCTTAGTGCATCTCATACAAGAGATCTTCTCTCCTTTCAACCTCCCTTTGATTACACCATGAGGGTGCCGTGGCAGTGGCTCATCTGTGCAGTGAGAAAACAAAGAGCTGCTTGAGAAGAAGCAGAGCAAAACCAACACCTGTAGGTAGTGTTGCTTCTTCACTCCCCAGGATAGGTAGATCCAGAGAGGTCTGCACTGCTCTGTGGAGCTCAGTGCTGCAGGACTCAGATGGTTCAGCTGGGCATGGTTGGCTTAGGAGCCAGCACTCAGCTCTGCACTGTTGCCTTGTCTGGGCAAGGGAGGTTCTGTTGGCTGTGTGCAGTGTTCTCCAGCTGGATGAGGAGGATGGTACATGGTGGAGATGCTGTCTTGTGCCTCTCAGTCAGAGTCTGGGGGTTTCCTTCTTCCCATAAGCTGGACTTAAAGCTTGGCTCTTGGCTGATGTGATGCTTACACACATCCTTAACTGTTGCCTTGACTCCAGAGGAAGGCAGCAGCTGTTCAGCAGTTGATGTCCTTCAGAATCTGCTTCCAATTTCTAATCTCAGCCTGTCAGCACTGGGCAGTTTAATGATTAAAGATGGTATTTGCATTCCCTTGCAGGAAGGGCCCCATCTATCTGTAACTGAGTATCAGGATGAAGTGGACCATTGCTGTGCTCTGCATGGCTTCAGTTCTGGGCTTGATTTATTCCTCTCAGCTCTCTTTTGTTTCCAGAATATTTATCTTGCTTCTCCTCTCCTCTGCTTATTGATTGCTTAGTTTTGATTTTCTCTTGTTTTTTTTGGTTTCATTTCCCTTTCTGAGAAAGTTATTAACACATCTCCTGGGTTAGGATTTATGGGCTACTAACTTCCATCCTGATTTAATAACTGCCCAAAGGAAACCATCACCTGTGGCTCTGCCTGGGGACCTGTGGCTTGTGCCCTGCCAGTGGCTCTGCCAGGAGGGGGGACAGAAGCCAGGCTCCATCCAGAGTGGACCTTGGTGGAAGGAGCCCTGCTGAAGCCCTGTTGCTGGAGCTGCTTTGAAGGCTCTGCACTCCCCACCTCTTTCTGGGTTTCTTTGCTCACCATTGAGTTTTTTGGAAAGCATTTTGATTCATTCCTGGAACAGGAACTTGATGGGGCAGTGATTTGAGAGTTGACTAGAGAGCTGGGTGCTGCCTTTGGGCTGAGCTGTGTTGTTCTGCTGTTTCCTCACCAGCTGATCCAAGTGTGTCCAGTGAGAAGCTACCAATCCTCAAACCATATTGATGAGACCTTTCCAGCACTGGCTTCTCCTTGGGTTTCATTGTGTTTGTAGCTGGCCAGTGCTCTGCTGCCAACTTGGATTTTCCACAGGGAGAAGCTTCTTTGCTGTGAGGGTGCCCAGGCTGCCCAGAGAGGTTGTGGAGTCTCCTTGTGTGGAGAGATTCCCAAGGCAGCTGGAGGTGATGCTGGGCAAGCTGCTGTGGGTGACCCTGCTGGAGCAGGGAGGTTGGGCTGGGTGATCCCCAGAGCTCCCTTCCAACCCTCACCATGCTGGGATTCTGTGACCAAGGCTCAGAGCAGCTCCAACACCATGCTTAGCACCACCATCAGTGATGCAGAGTGATTTCAGCCTGCCTGTGTGGTGGTGTTTGTTTGGGGACTTTGCTCACTTGACTACAAACAAACTGTTGTACCCAGCTCCTTTCTCCATCCCTCTTCTCTGATATTTTTATAGTAACCCTTTCCAAAGATAACTGAAATCTGCTTTGCTGTTCCTATTGCTTTTGGAAGGAAAGTTGAATTATTAAGGGTGTGTTTAATTGTGCTGATGTGGGGCTGAAGCTTTAAATATGCTCCTGAATTGTCCAACTGCCATTGAAGGGATCCAGAGTGGAGCCAATTGGATTCCATCTCACTCATGAAAGCAGCAGTGCCAAGTCCATGCTCTCCTCACCAGCCTGCTGTTCATTCTGTGTTAAGTTAGTGTCAAAGGATCCAAGGAGAAACTAGAACTGACAGGTATCAAGTGCTACCCAAAGTGATGCTCACTGGGAAAGGTCAGCTGGTCCCAGTTGGGGTTTGGGGGGATTTGATCTATCTTTGGGTCAATTGTTTCCTGCACTGAACTTTAATATTCTTGTCTTCCTGCAGAGCTGGTTGGGGAATAAAAGTTGAGATGAAGGCTGGCAGCTAATCCAGGCTGCATGTGGCCCTGGGCAACCTGCTCTAGTGGGTGGCATCCTGCCCATGGCAGGGGGTTGGAGCTAGATGATCTTTCAGGTCCCTTCCAACCCAAACCATCCTCTGACTCTGTGATTCTAATTGCTGGCTGCTGGCTGGGTGTGAGATGGGCACTGAGCTGCTGAAGAAGAGGAGTAGGGGCCAAGGAGCATCATCTGCTTCCAAAGCAGATTTGCTCTGGAGGGTTGAAGAGATCCCAGGAGAAGCTGGGCAGCATGCAAGGTCTGGGGCCATGGGCATCTTCTCTCCCCTCATGTTGTTGGGGAGCTTGATGCTTGTGGAGAAGAGGCTCCTCCAGCAGCAGCCAGCAGAGCTCTGCAAGGCTTTTGGTCATCAGATCATTCTGACTGAGGGGTCAGACATGGGATGTGCCTCAGTCCTTCTTATTGTTGCTGTTTGTTTTGCTGCAGGTAGCCTAATTCATCCTGTCTCCTGGACTTGACAGAGCACAGCAGCTTGAGCACCACTGGAGATGTGGCACCTTGGTGCTGCAGCTGAATCCATCAGGGCCATTTGTTGGGATGTTGAGTGCAGGGATGAGGAGGTGGGAATGGTGCTGGGGTAGGAGGACAGGCCAGGGACTGGCAGGGAAATAGAAAAGGGTTGATAGTGACACAGTTTGGGTTTTCATCAGTATTTATGGATCCTTGGAGTTGGGCTTGGCCCTTTGATGTGCTAACCTTCATCAGTGGGGCCATCTGCCAGGGCCCTTCATGCTTCTTGGCATCCAGCATGGGAAAGGTGTGTGTTTGGATTTGGAAAGGGCTGGTTCTACCTCCTAGGTCTGGCTTTCAGGAGATGGAGGTGAAATTCTGGGTGAAATTCAGACCTCCCATCTCCTGGGGAACTTAGCTTGACTTTATGTTTTCTTTAATGGGTGTGATACTAGAACTTTCCTGATGTCAGATGTTTACTTTGGTGTCACCTTCTGGGCTTTTCATCTTCTCCTGCAGTGTAGACCCTATAGTGGAAGCAGAGATGCTTTGGAGACTCTTCTGTTGGAACACTTGTAGCCAGATCTCACTTGAACATCCCTGGAGCTGGAGACCATCCTGGTGCCTTTCAGCACAGTGCAAACCAGGATCCTTCCAGATGTGAGGAAGATAAGATTCAGTTGCAATAAAATTCAGGTTTTTTTCACCTTTTGGAGCATGTCTTTGACAGAATCAAAATAATCTGGACAAATGGAGGAAAGTGTGAGGGGTGTGCAGGGTAACAGCAGTGCCAGGATTGACCTGTGAGGCAGGACAAGAGGAGCTGGAGAGGGTGTCCAAGCTCAGAGTGGCTCTTTGAGGAGATGGAGCAGAGAAATACAGACTGAGAAGATTGAAGGGTGAAGGTGGATAGAAACCTGCCTGATGGGTCACCTGCTGGAGACAGGCTGCTGAGAACAGGCTGCAGGGAGCAATCCTTTACTAGTAGTCTCCTCAGGAAGCAGTCTGGTCCAGCCCCAGCAAAGCTTCTCTGACTTTTGCCTCCAGTTTGGATTTCTTTTGAGTCTTATTTTTAACTTTTTCAATTTGAAAGATGACAGTGGGTTCCAGAGGCTGGCAGGGAACTGATGGGAGGAATGTGCCTCACTGCTGGCTCAGCACTAGCATCTCTGAGCTCCATCTCTAGCTGTGCTGGGAAGGCCACACTGACATTTGTCATGCTGACATGGGGAGGTGCTGCTGCCCAGGCTCTTGCCTTGAACTCTTCAGGCTGTGGAGGATGAGGGTGTTCAGGGAGACCTGCTCTGCCTTCCTAATTCAGGGATTAAATCAATCAATCAATGCTGGAAGGTTCTTTCTGGTTCTACAGCCCCTTGGTCTTTATCTCTGGGTGCTGCTGCACTGCAGGTGCTTGCTGGGAGGATATCTTTGAAGGCTAAATGTTTTCCTGGTGGAGGAGGCTGCACCTGGGTCAGTTTTTCTCTAGGTTTGGTCAGAAACTCTGCTCTGCAGCAGGATGAGACCTTTGCATAGGGCTTCTTGCTGGGCTGGTGGAGAACAGATGTGTTATAGGTTGGGAGGTGTAAGTGGGGCTGTTGGGGCAGGTGTGGGGAAGGCATCCTGTGGGTCAGGTTGTGCTGGCTGCTGGCCCCCTGCTCCAAGAAGGACACTGAGGTGCTGGAGTGTGGGCAGAGAAGGGCAATGAGGGTGGGGAAGTGTTGTGAGGAGCAGCTGAGGGAGCTGGGGTTGGTTAGCCTGGAGAAGAGGAGGCTCAGGGGAGACCTTCTCACTCTCTGCAGCTCTCTGAGAGGAGGCTGGAGCCAGCTGGGGGTTGGGCTCTTCTCCCAAGGAACAAGTGATAGGACAAGAGGAAACAGCCTCAAGTTGCACCAGAGGAGGTTTAGGTTGGACATGAGGAACAGTTTCTTCCCTGGAAGAGCTGTTAGGCATTGGCTCAGGTTGCCCAGGGCAGTGGTGGAGTCACCATCCCTGGAGGGGCTGAAAAGCCATGGAGCTGTGGTGCTGAGGGCCATGGTTCAGTGGTGACCTGGCAGTGCTGGTTCATGGTTGGACTGGATGATCTTAAAGGTCTTCTCCAACCTAACAGATTCTGTGTTTCTGTGTGGCTGGGGAGGGAGATGGGACTGGCAGCCTCCTGACCACTGAGTTTGGGGAGAGCAGGACTGGGCTGTGCTTGTGCTCCTGGATCCTTTGCATTCTTCTTGACCTGCATCCAGATGGAAGCAAGGCTTCAGGCTGTGATGTTTGTAGGTGCTAACAAAACCTAGGCAAGCACTGGGGGTGAAAAATCTTGGCTCTGTTATTTCAGGCATGAAAGAAGGCAAGATCTGTGTCAGTGGGGAAATGATTCAGCTAAGCTTTCCCCACTACCCCCAGGAAACTTCTGAGCTTCTCCCAGTCTCTGCTCCTCTTTTGTCCCTGGGCTGGAGCAGAGGAGCAAATCCCTTTGCTTGCATGGGAGGAGGTGGTGGGAGCAGGGATGAGTGTGGCTGGGAGAGGGGAATCTGACTGCACACACAGAGGAGGGGTTTGGGGCAGGACTTTCCTGGATGGTTTTTATTTCCACATGTTATTTCTTTTTGTTTTCCCTTCTTCTTCAGCATTTATACCAAAGCCATCAGTCAGGAACCAAAACACCCTGTAGTCTCATGCTAAACATGTCATCATCAACATAGGTTTGTTTTAGTTGTCTCATAGATTCCAAATAATTACTTGCCACCCTGCAGCAGAATTAATATAATTAAGGACATAATTACAGTTACCTAGCACTCAGGGATTCAGCTCAGGCTTAATTAATATTTGCAAATTGCTTCAGGATCCACCAGCCATCTTCTCAGACACAGGGAAGGCAAAGGATAATCCTTCTCCTAGGGTTCTGGAGGTACCCAAGGAGAGTGGTGTGAGGAGGTTCACCAAGCACAGCAGAAATTCAGGTCTTCTGCAGGATGAGAATAAGTCAGGCTTGGCCTCCCTGCTGCCCTCACACACTTGGGAAGTGCTGCTGAGGGTTTGTTTAATGCAGATGGCTGTGAGGAGCCTGTTGTCCCCTGGAGACTGCTGAGCTTTGCCCTTTACTCTGGGTGGAATCCAGGGTGATGCCATTTCTCCTGACATCCCAGAGCTGATGGAGCTTGTTCTTGGCTGGAGTGTTCCTGCTGCTGAAAGGGCTTTGTAGCATTCTGGGCTGGCTCCAGGAGCAGTCACTTTTCCCAGTGGGATGGTTGGAATTAGAGCTGGGATGAGTTTTTTCTTTTGGGCTTGCTTTTTCCATCCTGGCTGCAGGACTGTCACCTCCTGAGCCAGGCTGGAGGAGAGCTGCTCCAGGCAGGTCATAGAGTGCTGCTGCAGATGCATTTATCATAGGAACATGAATGGTTTGGGTGGGAAGGGACCTTTAGAGGTCACCCAGGCCAACCCTCTGCAGGCAGCAGGGACATCTCCAACCAGAGCAGTTTGCTCACAGCCCCAGACAACCTGACCTGGGATGGTTCCAGGGATGGGACATCTCCCACCTCTCTGGGCAGCCTGGGCCAGGCTCTCACCACCCTCAGTGGAAAACATTTCTTCCTTCTATCCAGTCTCAATCTCCTCTTTCAGTTCCAACCCATCAGCCTTGTCCTGTCCCAACAGCTCCTGCTCAAAAGTCTCTCCCCAGCTCTCTGCTAGGCCCTTGAAGCACTGCAAGGCTGCACTAAGCTCTCCCTGGAGCCTTCTCTTCTCCAGCCTCAACAACCCCAACTCTCTCAGCTTGGCCTCCCAGCAGAGAGCTTCCAGCCCTGGGATCATGTCTGTGGCCTCCTCTGGCCCTGCTCCCCCAGCTCCATGTCTCTCCTGTGCTGAGGACAGCTCTGGGCTCTCCCCAGAGCAGAGCAGAAGGCAGAGTCCCTGGCTGGGGCTCAGCCTGCCCTCAGGGCTGCTCCTTGGCTGTGACTTTTCCATCTTGGTGGCACCCAAGGTCACATTTCCATTCCCTGCTGCTGCAGGCAGAGGCCAGCCTGGGGCACCACTGGTCCCTGGGGGCAGGGAGGGGGCAATGCCCTTATTGCCTATTGCAGGGACAGTGTTTGCTGGTGGGGGCTGGGGGGAGCCTGAGGCTGGCTGGGGAACTCCTGCCTGTGATGGATTGCCTGTGCCTTGAGGAAATAAAAACTGAACTCAAAAGTCACCTTCTGGCCCTGAAAGGCTTGACAGCACCTGGGCAGCTTGGCCAGGGTTTAGCAGAGGGCTGGTTCTTCTTCCTTTGCTTTCCTCTGCAATTTTAGTTGCAATTCTCTTTTTTTCCCTGCATTTCTCCTCTGTCTCACTTTGGTTGTCCCTTTCCTAGTCTCCTCTCTCTGCTGCTCTGTAACCCAGCCAGAAGTCACCTATGAATCTGGATCAGGGATGGCATGAAGCTGGGCCAGGGGAGGGGCAGGGGAGATCTTAGGAGAAGGTTCTTCCCCCAGAGAGTGCTGGAGCACTGGAACAGGCTCCCCAGGGATGCACTCATGGCACCAGCTCTCAGGGAACTCCAGCAGCATCTGGCCAATGCTCTCAGCCACATGGGGTGACTTTGGGCTTGTCCTGTGCATGGCCAGGAGTTGGACTGCATGATCCTTGTGGCTCCCTTCAGCTCAGGATGTTCTGTGACTCTATGAACAGTTTTGGAGAGGTCACCCATGAGTCTTGATCTGGTTTGGAGGATGAGCTTCTCTCCACTTTTCTTCTCTCTCTCTGAACAACTGTTGGTGTAAACCTCTGTGATAATGCAGCTGATTCATTTTGTTCTGGGGATTCTTCCTCTCTTGGTTTTTCCCCCTCCCCTTGAGCACTGTCATTCCATGCAGGTATTTGTAATTTGGCTTTGGTTCCACTCCCCTTCCCCCCAGCTTTGTAACATACTTCTGGAATAAACCAAACTCCAGCACAACATCTTCTTGAGCACCCTGGAGCTTCCCAGTTATCAATAATGAAGTGTGAACACAAATGAGGAACCAGAGCTGTTCCTAATCTCACACACAGCTCTTCCTGGGGTGTAGTAAATCCAGAAGCATGCCCTATTCTAATGCAATTCCCTGGCATTCAGAAGCAGGAATTACTGTCACCAGGCTGAGGGAAAAGGTGCAGAATAGATCAGGAAAAGACTTAAAACCTTTGTGGGGTTTTTTTTGGCTTTGTTTTTTTTTCTCCTTCATTTTTTTTGCCTTGTAAGAAGCACTTCAGTGCCTGGAGCCAAGGAAAACCTGTGCTGGGGAATTCACTCTGGGTTCTGGAATAAATCCATGTAATGAGCAGAGATGTCTCATTGTGGGGATGTAAATCTTTATGGGCTCCCTACATATGTTACTGGCAGAAGTAACCTCATCCTGTAGCTGTATCAGACCTCATGCATCAGTGCTTCCCAAGCCACTCCTGGGGGAAGGAGCTCAGTCTGTCCTGGACTGGGCACTGGGGAGGTCACACCTTCAATCTTGGGGTCAGGTTTGGGCTCCTCACTCCAAGAAGGACATTGAGGTGCTGGAGTGTGGCCAGAGAAGGCCAGTGAGGCTGGGGAAGGATCTAGAGCACAAGTGTTGTGAGGAGCAGCTGAGGGAACTGGGCTTGGTTAGCCTGGAGAAGAGGAGGCTCAGGGGAGACCTTCTCACCCTCTGCAGCTCCCTGAGAGGAGGTGGGCAGGAGCAAGAGCAGCAGCAACTGGACCTGAGCATCATGTTCCTTCAGCTCCAAACTACTTCAGAAGCAGTACAGATTTCAGAGATGTTGGATTTTTGGCAAGCAGTTGGAGGAAGGGGGAAGCTCTGGGTAACATCTCCCTCTGGCTTGGGGGCTGGCTGGGAACATCTCCATCTGCAGTGCTCTTGGTTTGCTCAGGGCTCTGTCTGGGTTCTGTGGTCTCCTGGAGGACTTGAACTGTGTTTTGTGGGAGGATCATAACTATTCAGTGTTGGGTTTGTGTCTATATATGTATATATCTCTAATCTTATTATTATTGTTTCCATGAAAGCAGTTTTCTTTTCCAACCCCCAAGTCTTTCTCATTCCCTTTCCCTTCCTGGGTGAGGGAGAAGAGAAGAGAGGTTAATGGAGGGCATCTCCCCCTGGATGAGTGAGCAGCTCAGCTCAGCTCTAACCCCTCAGACTTTACAAACTTTGCCTCTTTTTCTCTGTCCCTGTCTTGAGACAAATCTCCCCCAGCTCTGATTTCCCACATCCTTTCCCTCCATGCAGGTTTCCAGATGGGATTAGAAGCATCAATCCCTGCCCCCTTCCTGCCCTCTCTGCTCTCTCCCTCCATGCTGGAGTTGAGGACACACAAGTCCCCAAGCTTTGGAGGAGATACTGGCCCCTTGCTTTCCAGAGCTGTAGGAGGCTATTTCAGTCTCACAGTTTCTTCTTGCTGCTCTCTCATTAAAGAATTAAAATGCAGTTTCCAAGCATTACAAGTGTGATCTTCCTGCCTCTAAAATCATGTATTTCCATGACCCTGGAGGGCAGAGGCTTTGCTAGGCAAGCAGAGTGAAAAGAGAGGCAGGACAGATGGATGCTCCTGCCTTGGATGGGTTTCTTTCCCCACTTGCAAGCTCCCAGCTGCTCCCAAGCCCTGGGGGTGCCCCTGGGGCTGGCATAGATTTGGAGAAGATTCCTTGGTGCTCTGCATCACTCTGGGTGACTTCTCCTGGACCTGTGTCTCCTTTCCATCATCTCCCTGCTGCTCTTGTTGTGTTTTCCATTGCCCTCTTCCCATTGCCATCCCCAGCTTGTGGCTGCTGCTCAGCTCTTGAGCATCCAGCTGTGCTGCTGCTTGGTTGCCTGAGTCCAGCCCCTGTTGCTCTCTTGGTTGAGCAGTTATTCTCTTCATGACACTGAACACAAACCTTCTTGTGCTTTAAGAGCCTCTTTAAATGGTGGAGCCCACAGCTGTGTGCAGTGCTGGACTCCACCACTGGAGAAGGATGCTCAGGTCCAGAGGAAAGCAAAAAAGCTGGTGGTGGGGCTGGGAGGAGGAATGTGCTGGGAGCAGTGGCTGAGGGCTCTGGGCTTGGCTTGTTCAAAGAGCAGAAGGCTAAGAGGTGAGCTCATTGCTCTCTGCAGCTTCCTGAGGAGAGGACATGGAGAGGGAAGTGCTGAGCTCTTCTCCTGGCATCCAGGGACAGGACATGTGGGAATGGCTCAAAGCTGTGCCAGGGGAGTGCAGACTGGACAGCAGCAAGCATTGGCTTACCAAAAGGGTTGTCAAACCCAGGAACAGGCTTCCTGGGGAGGTGCTGGATGCCCTAAGCCTGCCAGTGGTTAAAAGGCATTTGAGCAATGCCCTTAATAGCATGTTTAACTTTTGGTCAGCCCTGAAGTGGTCAGCAGTTGGACTGGATGAACATTGTAAGACCCTTCCAACTTCTCTTCTCTCTTCCCTCTTCCCTCTCCTCTCTCTTCTCCTCTCTCTCTTCTCCTCTCTCTCTTCTCCTCTCTC